>JAVLUX010000001.1:21025000-21625000 GCA_032164185.1 Moxostoma hubbsi | reverse complement strand
TCTCTTCTCTCTCGAGGCTCTTTGCCCTTCTCTCTTCTGCCTGCATGTGCTTCGTCTGGTTGCTCCGCTGACTGCCAGGTCCATGCCATGTGAGGCCCAAGGAAACTCAGGACTCGACATCCCGAGAAAGCTCGTCACTCTCTATGGTTCACACACCCATGAAAAGGCCTCGCTTCAAAGCCAAAATCATCATTCATACAGACAATAACTTAGATCGTACAGAGGTCCAAAACATCGATGGTGCAAACTTTTGACCAAGCACCAAGAACCAAGCAACACAAAGAACGCAAGGAAACACCACAAAGCAAGCAAGTACATCTCCAATATTGCGCTCAAAATGCTGGTGTATTAAATAATTTGAGTAATCCGATATCAAATCGATGTAGATTCAAAGAAGGATAAATGTTTCTTAAGGTATTGTCAATACTCCATAAAAGTTCATTTTCACTGTATTGATCATTTATTTCACATTCTGTCACTCTTTTCACCAACCTGTCTCATGTATATATGTGTTAGATTAGATTTATGTTTAGAATAGTAATAAAGTTTGTCTGTGTTCAAAGACGATGTGACTGTGGTATATTTTGATAAATAATCTCATCCCTGTTTCTAAAAGATTTCGCTTCAAAGCTGTACCTAAATACATGTGATATTATTTTCAATAAGCCATGAGAATAATATCACTCCAATAAGTGAATTAATCATAATTCACTTATTAAAGCTAATTCCTTACAGTAGAAATTGTGAGTGGATACAACGAAACATTGTATTACAATTTTAATGGTGGAGAATATATTAAGACAAATGTATTTATTTGCCACTATTATTTGTCATGTATCTAATTTATAATGGTTGTCGAACATGACTAATTTCGTTATACATTTCATTACCTAATAAGCTACAATAAGGACAGTTTTAGTTAGTTCATAGCTCACATATTTCAAGACCATAAATTCCCTTCTAAAGTTAGCATACCAAATATCCTTATATATAATGGGAATGAGGGCACTTTAAAGTTCCCTCCTAAATGTCGCATACCAAATATATTAGTGTTGTTGTGGAGGCAGTACGATGCAAATGTCTACCAAAGTGTGACATCACAATGTGGAGGAAGTAAAGAATGAGTTGTTTTGGCAGCTTTGTTTCAACAAATGCTCTTTTTTGTAGTGAGGAGAAAGTTTTAAGTTAGGAAACATTTCTTATGCTTAAATGCCAGAATCAAATTTTGTATATAAAAATAAATTGTACTTATGTACATTGATGTAAGACCAAATAGTGAAGCAAAAGCAGTTAACTAGTATCTAGCAATTTTAACAATTAAGGGACCATTTACACAACAACGTTTTCAACTAAAACTGGAAAACTTTTTATACATTTCGACAGTTAGTTTACATGACAACGATGTTTTGGGGCCTTAAAACGCAACTTTGGAAAACGGGTTTCAAAGTACACGTCTTTGAAAATTATGCCGTTATCGTCCCCGTGTAAACCAAAAACGCGAATTTGTGAAAAAGATGAAGTCATGCGCACGTGTATTACGTGTTCAGTCTATAAGCATGAACTTTTGAGAACTTCGTCCTTACCTCCAAGGTGATCAGACCAACATGAGATCACCAGTTGGAGTCCTTAAAAAGGTGGCGTGCTTTATAGTCCAGGGTCACTTATAGTAATAAAGCAACCTCATCGTCCGTCAAGACAAAAATTGCTCGATGCTTTTGCCATCTTCATTGTTTCACCGCTTTGTGGAAGAATGCTTATGTGCAAAGGTGCGTAGTGTTTCTTTACAAATTGACATCGCCAACAACTGGCCTGGCATGCATAATACAGCATTTTTAGTCGTTTTCGCCTGTATGAAATGGAGATCGTTTTGACAACGTTGTTGTCTGTATGCGAAACTTTTCAAAAATGCAAAGGAAAAACTTTTCTGTTTTTAGTACATCATTGCTGTGTAAACGTACCCTAAATCTACATACAGTTTTGTGACTTGCCTTGTTACATAAACATTTACATTTATGCATTTGGCAGATGCTTTTATCCAAAGCAACTTACAGTGGGCATGAAATTCTAAAATGTTTAATTTGTGCAGCAGCACCAGAGCTGCACAATACATACATATACATACATACAGTAGACACACACACACACACAAATTTTACAATTTGCAGATAATAATTTTAACCATTAACTTGGCTTTAATAGAATGAGAAATTAAAATATTTTGTTTTGAAAACAACAATAACCAAGTCTCTATAATATCACACAACATTTATTTCCATACTTCAGTTTGTGTTATTTCATAGTTTTGATGACTAATATTATCTTAAGGCGAAAAATAGTATTACAAATATGCATCTACATTATTATGTTTCTTACTTTGTTGGTGTCAGCCATAGTGCTTTGGCAAGCATCAAAGATACAGAGCTTGTGAGACTGGGCGTTGGCGTTGAGTATAGTCTGCAGGTAGTGTTCATCCTCCCTGCAGCGCTGGTCTGATGGACACACCTGAGGCTGACCACAGCATCAAAGACAGCACCTAAGGCAATTACCACAATTATTAGCACCACGTCATCAAAAACAGGCATTGTTGCATGGTTTTTAATATTGTATATAAACCATTTTGTTTTATTTCCAGCAAAAAACAACACTTAATTTTAGATTTATATAAAGATTTATAAAACGTTACTGCTAATAAAGTTACTCAGAGGTGAAATAAGATTTTTAAAAGTGTTGCATAGTTCACAATACTTAAACTCATTGCTAATATTATTAAACTGCAAATATAGATGCTGCTAGGAAGCTAGTCTTATAAAGGTTTTAGAAAAACCAAAACTATAAATAAAATTCTTAAATGCTTATCTTTAGAAAATCTTTCACAACTAAATATTTTGATGTATGCAGTTGAGGGCATATTAATTTCTAAAGATTTGTCAAACGCACACACGTACATGTTTGTTTTTCTATAATGGTGAGGAATTTCCATTGTCTTCAGCGTTTTTTCTACTGAACTAATTATATGTTGTTTTCCCCTACTATGTTTATTAAGCTGTTTTCATCGTGGGGACTGTTCAATTGACTACATTTGCATGGACACCAGAGAATGGCTTACTGCGAGAAAACGGTGTTTCCGTTTACATGCACTGTATAAGCAGTGTACACTTTACTCCACTTTACATGCGGCTCAATGAGTAAGCTGCTTTCTTCGCAGCTACATAATTTCCCAGCGAGGCTCATGTAAACAACAAACATGGCATCCGAGGAGAACTTTGCTATTATGTTCTCCATTGATTCACTTTATTTATAGATACGTATTCCAGAGTTGTTGCCGTGTTTGTTTCCCTAACTTTCTATTGTTACCTGCAGCAGAATTGCGCTAAAATAGTGGGATTTCCCTCTTGCGTCAAAGTACAATATTTGATATTGGGGTGTATAAATGGTTATAGTTTGTGATTTTTCCCCACTGTACTCCCAGAAATGATGAATTCGTTCTGCTGTGTTGACAGCTGGGCTCCATCCCATGACATTTGTTATCCAGTCTGTTCACACACATGTGCTCTCCTGTAAGAAAGCTGCTTATGTGTTTACATGACCACATAAACGCCGTTCTACAGGAGAAACCCTGGCATGTTAAACTTCTTTCTTGTAATCCCTTAAGGAAATAAGGAAATCTGCGTTCTTGTATACATGACATTTCAGAACGCCACTTTCAGCAAAAACCTTGGAAAAAAGTTCTTAAGTGCATCCTAACATGACCAATGTCAGAGATTTCAGGTTTTACGATCCTTGTAGGGACATTTGGTCCCCCAATGTAGAAAAAACCTGATTCATAAATACAGAAGGGCTTTTCATATTGTGCTAAACCTTAGGTTATCATCTTTTTAAACACTGCTTTTAAAATACATGCTATTTTCTCAGTGTAAAAATTTACAATATGCATCCAACGCTTGCTGATATACGTAAAAGTATATGACCAAAATGACAAGTGCTAACAATTAGCTGTTTTAGAAAAATTTATGAAACCTGTCATTCACTCAAGAAACCGTAATTTCCTCTGCAATGTTGAAAGTTGACATCTCCTCCCAACTGAGAAACTCAGATATCAAAATTATCTCTGAGTTTCCCAGTCTTAATTATGACTCTAGGGGTCCTTAACGTGCAACTTCAGAGTAGGAAACTCATATTTACCATAATTCCGAAAACACGTGAACACATTAATCCCACAGTCCCCCTTGTCGCGTACTGCTAGCATGTTAGCATCTAGCTAAATTAACTAATTTAAAATTCAGAATGACATCACTAAATTAACATTTAAAAAAACGTGACAAAAGCTTCAACCTCGCTTTCTTAGGCATTTTTTTACAACCGAAATGGTCGATAAAGAACCGTAGCTCATGGGGTTATGAATAATATTGGAAAATCCCGAAAAGCATTCGGGAACCTTTGGATTACCATTTTCAACAAACTATGATTTGGAACCCATATATAGGATGGATAGTATGCAAAGTGGGACACAGTCCATGTCTTAGATGCTGGCAAAAAAACAAAAAACAAGTAGAAGTGTTTGTTACCAGAGCACAACTCTTGAAGTACAACTTGTAGTCAGTGATGGTTAGAGTCCCAAGCACAATCCCAGAGAACAGACAAATATACAGATATTTACAATTATAGATATATTTTGTGATTCCACTTGCCAAGACCATATTTGGATTTCCTTTTCCTTTCAGTCGTGTGTGTTCTCTCGGTGGTAGGTGGTGATCAAATTAGTTTTAGATTTTGTTCATTAAATTATTATTTTCATTTATATGAAGTCTCTTCGTGATTTTAAGTTATGCTGTGATGTCCATACATGTATTTTGTTGGGCATTTTTTTCCATCCATCCATCCACCTTCAACCGCTTATCCGAAGTCGGGTCGCAGGGGCAGCAGCTCTCCATCAGGGGGCCCCAAACTTCCCTATCCCGAGCCACATTAACCAGCTCTGACTGGGGGACCCCGAGGCTTTCCAGGCCAGTGTGGAGATGTAATCTCTCCACCTAGTCCTGGGTCTTCCCAGAGGCCTCCTCCCAGCTGGACGTGCCTGAAACACCTCCCTAGGGAGGCGCCCAGGGGGCATCCTTACCAGATGCCCAAACCACCTCAACTGACTCCTTTCCACGCAAAGCCAACTCCTCGCGGATGACTGAGCTCCTCACCCTATCTCTAAGGGAGAAGCCCGCCACCCTTCTGAGGAAACCCATTTCGGCCGCTTGTACTCGCGACCTAGTTCTTTCGGTCATGACCCCGGGCATTTTTTTCCTTTAATGAATTTGATGATATCATTCCCTTTTCTCAGTCCCGTACATTGTTGTCGTCAGTTATTAATATGCGCCAAAAGAGTCCACATTCTTTGTTTGTTTGACAACATTCGTTTGACTTGATGGCCAGGATTTTGAAGTTTCAGCAAGTTTATTTCCAAAAGAACACAACACAGTCACATTATATTCTACAATTTTAACCCTAGGGGGCCCAGCCCCAAAATGACACAAAAAGTAGCCTCGTGCTTCAAACTAGTGCAGTTCTGCCGCTGTTTAAGAGAGGCTGCAATAGGCGATCACAGATTTGTGTTCTGACTAAAGACCTCCAGTGCCAACCATCAGCAAACTATGCAAGAGATTTTGATAATCATAACTGTAATTATGACCATATGACATTGTGACCTTATTTAGCATTACCAAAACTACTTAACTTACTACAGTATATCATACAGAATCATATAAGTACACATAAATCTAAGATAACAGTTTTAAGAAGAGACACGTTTAAGCCTGTAACACAGAGATATGGCTAGCTTGATATGCTTGATGATCCTGTATTGAAACATCAGTAAGTACAACTGAACTGTGAATGTTGGTGTGGCATGTGTCAAGTTTCTCACCAATAGTTTTGATCGTTTCTCCAGGTACACAAGGAGCCTCCTCCATCTGAGATTGGTTCTCCATCTGAGAACCAACACATTTAGATTTGATTACAATTACTGGTAATACTTTACAATGAGGCTCCAATTGTTAACATTAGTTAACAACATTAGTTAAAATGAACTAACAATGAACAGTACTTAAACTAACATTAATAAATGCTGCAAATATATACATTTTAAAATGAACTTTAGCATTTGTTAAAATTAGTTAATGCACAATGAACTAATATGAACCAACAATGAACAATTGTATTCTTATTAACTAACATTAACAAAGATTAATATATGCTGTAAAATATATTGTTTGTTGTTAGTTCATGATACTTAATGCATTTACTAATGTTAACAAAATGGAAACTTATTGTAAAGTGTTAACACATTAACACTGGAACTCACCATTGGAAGTCATTTTCTTTTGTCAAAAATGCAGATATTCATTAAAGAGTAACACTTTACAATAAGGTTGTATTCCTCAACATTAGTTAACAACATGATCTTTTACATTAAAAGTGTTATATGTTTACATTAACTAATGTACATTAGCAATATGAACTAACAAAGTAACAGCATAGAATATAATTTTGACAATAAGATTAACAAAGATTATCCGTTTATGCATACATATATGAAGATAGTAATAGTTGCCTCAGTCATTCATTAGCAATAGAAAGGAGAATGTAAATAGTAAGGAATTTTATGATTCTGGTTTTGATTACTCAATGGTATAGATTCCATAACGATTATTACTGTTGAGGAAGAAATTTAGGAATATGGCAATTTATATTGCATTTACTACCCTAAGCAGCCTGTTGCCAAATTATTTGAGATTTCAACAGATCGGATACTGAATAACAAATCAGAGATACATTTAAAAGAATTCTTGCAAAAGGAGTGTTTACACTTTTCAAAGACATTTTAGAGGCATAAATACAATAATTGGTTCTACTTTTATTTTATTTTTTTACTGTGGACCGGGAACCCCAGGGGCCTCAAGAGGGTTCTAGAGAAAAATTTCAGAGAACATTTTTTTCGTATTACATGTAAATAAAAAAAAAAAAGTAAATTACAAAATGTAACTTTTCAAATGTTTACTGACTACAAATAAATTTCAATGGAATTTTTTTTATGTTTATATGTAATACGATACTGCTTTTATAGTGGAAACTGAGCAGAAAAAAGGAACACTGTTAACTTGATACAAAGTAAATATTTTCCAGATATCCTGTATTCAAGTCATTTGTTTTGGCTTAGTGGCAATGTAAAATACATTTTATTATTATAATTTAAATTATTTAATTTCTCAAACAAAACATATCACTCATGCCATTTTCTGACAATTGGTCTTTATACATGAAAACATACACTCACCTAAAGGATTATTAGGAACACCTGTTCAATTTCTCATTAATGCAATTATCTAATCAACCAATCACATGGCAGTTGCTTCAATGCATTTAGGGGTGTGGTCCTGGTCAAGACAATCTCCTGAACTCCAAACTGAATGTCAGAATGGGAAAGAAAGGTGATAAGCAATTTTGAGCGTGGCATGGTTGTTGGTGCCAGACGGGCCGGTCTGAGTATTTCACAATCTGCTCAGTTACTGGGATTTCCACGCACAACCATTTCTAGGGTTTACAAAGAATGGTGTGAAAAGGGAAAAACATCCAGTATGCGGCAGTCCTGTGGGCGAAAATGCCTTGTTCATGCTAGAGGTCAGAGGAGAATGGGCCGACTGATTCAAGCTGATAGAAGAGCAACTTTGACTGAAATAACCACTCGTTACAACCGAGGTATGCAGCAAAGCATTTGTGAAGCCACAACACGCACAACCTTGAGGCGGATGGGCTACAACAGCAGAAGACCCCACCGGGTATTCTCCACTCATCTCCACTACAAATAGGAAAAAGAGGCTACAATTTGCAAGAGCTCACCAAAATTGGACAGTTGAAGACTGGAAAAATGTTGCCTGGTCTGATGAGTCTCGATTTCTGTTGAGACATTCAGATGGTAGAGTCAGAATTTGGCGTAAACAGAATGAGAACATGGATCCATCATGCCTTGTTACCACTGTGCAGGCTGGTGGTGGTGGTGTAATGGTGTGGGGGATTTTTTTTGGCACACTTTAGGCACCTTAGTGCCAATTGGGCATCGTTTAAATGCCACGGCCTACCTGAACATTGTTTCTGACCATGTCCATCCCTTTATGGCCACCATGTACCCATCCTCTGATGGCTACTTCCAGCAGGATAATGCACCATGTCACAAAGCTCGAATCATTTCAAATTGGTTTCTTGAACATGACAATGAGTTCACTGTACTAAAATGGTCACCCCCACAGTCACCAGATCTCAACCGAATAAGAGCATCTTTGGGATGTGGTGGAACGGGAGCTTCGTGCCCTGGATGTGCATCCCACAAATCTCCATCAACTGCAAGATGCTATCCTATCAATATGGGCCAACATTTCTAAAGAATGCTTTCAGCACCTTGTTGAATCAATGCCACGTAGAATTAAGGCAGTTCTGAAGGCGAAAGGGGGTCAAACACAGTATTAGTATGGTGTTCCTAATAATCCTTTAGGTGATTGTATAGCTGCTTTTGTATCTCAGGAAGAGGGTCCCTCACAAGGAGACCATCCTATTTGGGGAACCTTGGCATCAAAAAGTTTGAAAACCCAAGTGCTAACATATTTCATTCATTCATTTTTTTTATATATTTCGCTAATTACAACAAAAGTCATGTGTACATCCTTCTTTAACTACAGATAACAACCAGTCACTGCACTGACTAATTTAAGTCTCACAAGCCTTTATACAACATTCCATAATACAGTAACCGTTCTTGGTTAATTTCAAGCTGAACATGACAGAAGTTATAACTTCCAGGTCAGTGAGATAAATTCAGTAACTGCCTTGACTGAATTGCTGTTGATTCACTAAAAAGAACCAGATCATAAAGAGTCATTTCTTCGGGAACCGCATTACAATGTTTGCGCTATGTGTTTCGCATAGTAGATTCAGTAAGGTGCAGCACTGCCACTGAATAGCACTGCAGGAAACACTTTGAGTATTTTAGTTTGGTGATCCATCCACATTGGCAGAAAAATGCACATTTAAGAACCACTAACAGAACTTAAATGAGAATCAAACAGTTCCATAATTTTTTTTAAAAATGGAACCGGTTCTGAATAAGAACCGTTTCTTGGTTCCCAACCCTAATTAGTAAACTATTAAGGAAGCCTCTATTAAAATACACACACAAAAATTTGACATGATGATATAGAAAAATATAGGTAGTTATTTAGGTAGTTTCCTACCCAAGTCTCAGAAAAAAAAAGCAAGCTGCTAATGGCACAAATTCAGCAAGAGCAGAATCATATTCTTATTCACATGAAATGACTGCACTCAATTAGAAAAGATTTGTGCCAAGTACAAAATAAAAAGAATATTCTGGGTTCATTACAAGTTTAGCTCAATCGACAGCATTTGTGCATAATGTTGATTACCAAAAAATTTATTTTGGCTCATTCCTCCTTTAATTTAAAAAAGCAAAAATCGAGGTTACTGTGATTCGCTTACAATGGAAGTCAATGTGACCAATTTCTGGAGGGTTTAAAAAGGCAGAAACGTAAAGTTTACAATTTTATAAAAGCACTTACATAAATGTTTCTGTTAAAACTCGTATTATTTGAGCTGTAAAGTTGTTTAAATCATAATTTTTACGGTTGTTTTAGGGCATTAATGCGTCATGGCATCAAGTTGTAAAATTGGCTGTAACACAGAAAAGGTTAGTAAGTGATTTTATAACACTTATAAACGCTTTGCGATTGCAAAGGTGTTCTAAGTGTTTTAGTTTTTTTACAACTTTGTTAAAAGAGCACACCCCTAAGTCTGTGATATTTTGGTGTCTACTGTACATATTGCTGTACATCCTGCTTCAATGTCAGTCTATGGAATTTTTTAACCACAATCCACTAATCAAAGTTTGGCCCTGAAAGTTCAGTCCCACAAAGGAGATGAGTGAGATGTGATGGGGGCTCGTGGGTCCGCTCCACCCACAGTGACAGATCAGTTTGGCAGCATCATAGACACAGAGGAATATGAGAATTCAGTGATTCCATTACAGTCCAGCTGAAGGACAATGATGGCACTGTGGATTTCCACCGGCTTGACCTTCACCAAGACAAAAGATATATGGAGATCTGTTCAGAATTATGTTATTAATGCCCTGGAGAGATGGCACAGGGTGGTGATGTTTCATAAAGGCATACGAGTCAAAAACATCTCTATTTTTTCCAGTCATACACATTCAATGATTTAGATCTCAATACTGGAGTGTACTGATTTGTGTCAAATCTTAATTTAACATTTTCTAGTATCCCAGTTTAATATGCATAGTCTACTATAAGTGAGCCATTTGTGGGTTGATTTCACCTAAAAGTGTAACACTGTGGCTCTGTTGTAGAGCTGCATGATTCTGGATGAATTGAGAATCAATTTTTTTTTTTGCTTTGAATAAAGATTATGATGATTCTACCATTTTGAAGAAAAAATTTATTATTTCAGTGATTTACAAAACCTGAGGATTAAGTTACCAAACAAAGTAACATGTAATTTAATAAAGATTCTGACCAAATGTCTATTTGAAAAATTCAACAAACAATAAGTAGGAAGTGTAAGTTGCAAATCAAAAATATGTATCAAAAAGTCCTTTATCCACAAGAGGGCACAACTAATAGATTATAAACTAAATAGCAGTTATTACTGAAAAAAACAATCATGTTATAAAAGTGCTTAGCCTGATGGTATTCTAACTTGCACGTGAAGTAAAAAGCAACCAAAATGATATTCAGTACGTTCTTTGGGTCAACTAACACAGGAGAATTTACTCCAAGCTCAAGAATGTCAAAGCTGACTGTATGACAGAGGCACTCAGCTATGGGAATTTGCACCGGTAGATGAAGTGTTTTACTCCAAACAGTGATCTCTAATTTACTCTCAAGTGACAATTGCCCTTTGAGGTCACACGACTTGTAGGACAAATAAAGGTGGCACATGTCAAATGTATCTCAACCTCCTGAAATTATGGACAGATGCAGTCCCTGTGACATTGTCGATGGTGGTTCTGGAGAGGGAGGAGCTCGGGCTGGAGGTGAAGTTAAAAGTTTACTTCTACAGTCCAAAATCCATTTTGCAATTAAATTTGTTAAATTGTTCAAGATAGATTTCTTATGAGGGCTTTCATAAGGCCACGTCTACTCTGTACACCTGTGCCAGACGGAGGTTTGAGCGTCTCACTTTGGTTGCGCCACATCATACACAGCATTTTTAGGTCACCGCCTCAAGTTAAATGTAGTTTGAAACTTAGAAAAACATGTCTTGAGATCTCTACATTCGGAACTACAATCTGTCCAGCTGTGTTTGACCGCAATAACGTGTTCTCATCTTGTTCTGTAGTGTCAAGCAAGCCATAGTTTGGTTAGTGGTCTGTACAGCTTGAGTTGCGCTAACTGCCTCCTGCTGAAAACAGGTGGTACTTCAAGTTTGAATTGCTCCTATGGTAGGAAAATTCCTTATTATGATACATAGACAATTAAATGCGCTAATTTTTTTTACTTGTTATTTTTGATATATTAACCTCACTAAATTAATGCGTTATATTGACAGTCCTAGTTTTTATATATCAGAAATCTATTTTCTAATTTACTCTTGATATTTTTCAGTACCCATAATTATTTACATGTTCACACATCATGTGGTATGTTTTTTCTGACTGTGTAAGTGTCTTGTAACAGCCCATTCAGGTACCTGTCTCTGTGCTTGTCAAGTTGATGACAACAACTGTCATTGAAGTTACACACTACACACATACGCGTAGACACACGTTTACTTGGCTATTTAAATGGGGACATAATATATACTTCTATTGCTTTAATATAAAGCTAATTATAATTTCTATAGACTAACCCTAATCCACAACCTAACTTTAAAATAATGAACAGAAAAAAAGATTAAATTCATGTATGGGTGTATTTTTTCCAAATGAGGATGTCCCAAAATATCCCTTAAGCAAAGCTTTGTTAGATTTAATTGTGGGGACACATTTGTTCACAACCTATTGCTATGAACACACACTCAACTGAGCTCTAAATTTATTCTAAATGCCTACTATTTGGCCCCTTCAGGGGAAATCTTAACCAAGCACTCCTTTAGTTCACCCCAAAATTTAAATTCCATCATAACTTACTCATCCTTAAAGGACCGATTCATTCACCAGTCGGACATCGATACTTCTCTCAACAACTCTCATAAATTAACCTAGGAGTGCTGAAATGTTTGTGAATAATGACTAATGACAAATTTGGTCTGTTTCTCACACAATCTTTATCTTATGGCTTCGATGGTTTTGAACAACACAAGGATGAGTAAATGTCATGACAGAATGTTCATTTTTGGGTGGGCTACCCCTTTAACAGCAACATTAATGATTAAATTCATTCAAGATTAATGCTTTTCAGAATAAAAACAACAGCTTTCTCAATTGTGCTACCTCTTGCATAAGAGTGAGTAGGCCCTATATATTAGAAGCAGTGGGTGGAGATTTCTGGCAACGCATAGACAGAAAATATGAACCTGTTTTGAGTTAGTGCGCATTTACCCGTTTCGTTTGGTTATATTGTTTGCCTCTGTATGCTCTGTATACTTCTGTTTTCAACTTATTTCTGTACTGTGATTAAATATAACTGGAAAAAAAACAAAAAAAAACATGAAGTAACCAGGGGAGATAGCATTATCAAGATCCAAATAACAAAAGCAAGCAGTTCTGCTGTATGAAATCCTCTGGCAGTTCAAACCAAATGAGACATCTGTGATTAACCTTAGTAGAATAAGTGTTTTAAGCACACTCACCAACCAACATGGCCATACCTTGTACTCTCTGGAGATCATGTCTGAGCTGATGGGTCCAGAGATCTGACTTGACATTGTGGCTGCAATCAGCTGTTTACATCACTCAACATGAACCCCTGTGTGACTACAATCCATTTGCAAGAAAAGTTAATCAATGGTGCACCAAAAGGACAATACAATACACCTTTACCATGATGAACACGCTTCCAATTTCTGAGTTCAAAATCATTTTTATATTTTTTTCTGGGGATTACAGTAAAAAACATGCTGTAGTGTAATATATATATATATGTGTGTGTGTGTATATCTTGAAGAAAATAAATGTTGACATGAGTATCTTTTAAAATATATATTTTTTTATGATACAAAAATAGGCAGTGTTTTAAATATTATTAATCATTTTGTCCACAAAACCAACATGTGGGTAGCCATTCTGTCTGTTGCCTGACAATTAAGCAATAAAACCTCATTAGACCCTGATGACTGTGTGTGAAGTTTAAAGAAACTTTCATGTTAAATAGTGTAAACCTAAAAAAATTCTTGATAACAGTGACTTTTTAACAAAAATTCATAATTTTTGTTTATATATATATATATATATATATATATATATATATATATATATATATATATATATATATACACACATACACACACACACACACACACACACACGATTACATTTCAATGAAGAATTTGGCACAAGATTTCTAAGATTTCTCCTTTTTTATTATCCACAGCCACTTTATTTGTCTAGACCCTAAAACTATCAAAACACTTGCTCCTCCAGTTATATATTATGAACTGTTTTTAGTAATCGGCATTACTCATTTTGATAAAGGATTATTATATTAATGTTTGTTAATATAAAACAACATCTCACTTATTCATCTACAGTGCGAACAAATCTTTGATTTCTGCATGTGTGCGTTTTCTTGACACAAATTCTGATAGGGAGTGCGAAGTTATTCCATAAATTAAAGAAAAGGACGTAATGAGACATCTTGTTCAAAACAATGTACACTGCAAACGAGCGCGACAAACTAGAACGCTGCCATTATAATAAACAAAGCTCTCCACTCGCGTCTCGTTCGTCTCTGACCTGTTTGGAGTTTCAGCGCTCGACCGCCTGTCCATCATCCCCGTAAACCGACAGAGGAGCTATATGTATGATCACACTCTACCGTGACTGTGTGGTATATCCGACGATTATTACGCGTCTGGCGCTCATTCAAACTTTCCTTTAAACGTTGTGACGCTCCACAACGCGATATTACGAATTCTACTATGACGCAGGCTTAGCTCATGAATATTCCTCTTCCTCTTCTTTCGGAGTTTTATGGCGGTTGGCAAACCAGCTAAAAGGTGCATTTACCGCCACCAACTGGACAGGAGTGTGAAGCATTAACCGAGTGAATCAAATTATCAAATAATTAAATAATCAAATAATTTTGGAAATAATAAATAAATATATTAACCTATATTCTGTTAACCAATCCTGTTTCTCTTAGATACCTCATTAAAGCACTATACACCTTTTTCTCTTTCTGTGCGTTTTGAAATATGCTATTTACTGACAATGTATTTATACCTATGTAGCTTAATGATTCTGCAAAATTGATTCTTTCTCTGTCGTATTCTGTGCAATGAATCAACACATGTTCAACTGTTTCTGACAAGCCACATTTATCACAATTTACAGATTCTCTTTTCCCTATGATAAACATTGAGTAATTAAGGCATGTATGCCCTATTCGAAGCCTATATTATGGAATCTTCCTTTCTGCTTCCGTATTTATTTCTCTCAACCCCAACTCTATTTTGAACTTTATACAGATATCTTCCTTTTGTCTCATTGTCCCATTTCTGTTGCCACATCTTGTTTAGATCAGATTTTATTATTGCTTTAACTTGTGATACATTAATGTCTATTACATTTCGCTTCAAAGATCTCTTTGCCAAATGATCAACCTCCTCATTACCCTCTACCCCCACATGTGCTGGAACCCATAAAAATTAAATGTTTACTCCTATTCTGTATATTCTGTACAGATTTTGTAGTATTTCATACAAGATATCCTGCCTGGACGCTGACTTTCCACTATTGATACTCATTAAAGCTAAGTCTGAGCAAATCACTACATCCATAGGATGAACGTCTTCCACACATTGAAGTGCCATTAAAATTCCAATCATCTCTGCGGTATATACTGAGACATGATCTTTTCAATACTATATTTAAAATGGGGAATGTAAACTGCTGCTGCTGTATGTCCAGTATCTGGATTCTTAGATCCATTCATGAATATTTGAATACTATTGTAATATTCTTGACTTAGGTGCTGCTTCACAACTATATCCTTTGTTATGCTTATTCCCTTTGTTTCCATCTTGTCTTGCAATGTTAGATCTACATCAGGTTTAGGGAAAAGCCATGGAGGTATTGATGGTATTACCACTGTGGGACTAATATTTATATTATTTATTTCTATGTTCTGGGCTTCTTTTTCTACATTCCATCCAAAACTATTTATTTCTCCTTTTCCATACTCTCAGCATTTTTCTAGGATCTTTTTCACTGGGTGATTCTCATCGTGTCCCGTTAGTGTACTCCAATATGACATTTTTAATTGTAACCTCCTAACATCCAGAGGCATTTCTGCCATTTCTACCTGCATTGCTGGGATAGGGGATGTTCTGAATGCTCCACAACTTATTCGTAATGCTTGCGACTGAATAACATTTATTTTCTTTAACTTGGATGCTGATGCTGAGCTGTATATTATGCACCCATAATCTATTACTGGTCTGATCATTGCACAATATATTCTTTTTAATGATTGCCGACTTGCACCCCAATCTACCCCTGCCAGACATCTTAAAACGTTTATTCCTTTTTTACATTTATCTATTATTTCCTTTATGTGACTGTCAAATTTAAGTTTTGAATCCATCCACAACACCAAATATCGAATTTACGATACTTGTTCTAATGTTTGTTCATATAGTTTTAATTTTATTTGTGGGCTACTCTTCTTTTTTGAGAAACAGATAACTTGCGTTTTTCCTACTGACAATTTGAAACCCCCAGTTGTTTACCCATTTTTCCCACTTCCTCTTCTGCTCTCTGCATGCTTTTTTCAACAAATGTAACATTCTGTCCTCTTTTCCACATGGCTCCATCATCTGCATATAGGGATTTTCCTATTCCTTGTCCTACCTGAGAAAAAATTTCATTAATCATTATATTGATCAGAATTGGGCTACAAACACTACCTTGAGGAGCACCATTATCTATTGTGTATATTTCTGAGTAACTTGAACCGATCTTGACCTGTATTGTATGCTTGAAAAGGAAATCCATTATCCAATTATACAACCTTCCTTTAATACCTATTTTATCCAACTTAATTAATAGTCCCTCCTTCCACAACATATCGTATGCTTTTTCCACATCAAAAAACTAACAACTCTTTATTTATAAATGCTTTCCTGATTTCTGATTCTAGACATATGATAGAATCCATTGTATTTTGACCCTTTCTAAATCCACTTTGATGTGGGCATAAAAGATTTTTACTTTCTATTGTGTAATTTAGTCTAGCTATTACCATTCTTTCCATTATTTTACATAAGTTTGAGGTTAGTGCAATTGGTCTATAGTTAACTGCTCTGGAATGATCTTTACCAGGTTTAGCTATTGGAACAACTACTCCATGTTTCCAGGAGGAAGGGAGCTTTCCTGCCTCCCATACTTTATTGAACAAATGCAATATGACATTCAACGATATATCTGATAATTTCTTTATCATCTCATTACATATATCATCCTTTCCTGGAGATGTATTTCTTAAACCTGTCAATACCTGTTTGAGTTCTTACAAAGTAAAAACTTCATCCAGAGTGCTTTCAGATGGTCTTCTTTGGACCATGATATTGGGATTATCTCTTATTGCTTGCTCTCTTTGCCTTCTCATATCCTCTGATACGTTACAATTACTGTGAATCTTTACAAATGCTTTTGCTAACACCTCTGCTTTTTTGCTTTCAATCATTACATATTTGTCCTCATCTATTATTACAGGTATATTTCTATATATTTTATTCCCTCCCATTTTCCTAATCATTCCCCATAATTCACTTATCACTTCTCTCTCACCAATTTCATCACAGAATTGTCTCCAGTATTTTCTTTTAGCTGATCTAATTGCTTATGAATATTACTTAAGTTGGTGGTTAATACATTTCCAATGGTGATGACTTCCTTCTGAATATTAATTAGCTAATGTTACCCATACGTTGTTGTCGTCCAATAGCAAAGGCTTGGGTGAAGAACAGTAATGCACAAGCCTTCAACACAGAATTCGTAAACTCGTACCGCCACGCCAGCGCTTATAAACATATTAGAATCAGATTTGAGCTTTATTGCCAAGTAAGCTTACACACATAAGGAATTTGTCATGGTGACAGAAGCTTCCAGTGCAAGAGAATGCAACATATATACATACAAACATACAGTATACTTTTAAAATATATACATATAGTGACGTATAAAAAATAAAATAAAAGATATAACAGATAAAAAAAGAGAAATATACAATAGCGCAATGATGTTGTTAGAACATATTATATACAGATATATGCAGGTGAGGTAATGTTCGAAGAATAGGTAGGATATGTTAAAGAATATAAATGAAATATGGATATAAGTAGGAATTGATGGATTTAATATTGCACATGGTTGTATTGACCAAAGGAATGTATTTGGGGCCATTGTTTTACTTTTCATGAGATGGATGGCCTGAGAGACTGTGCGAGTCTGTTCTGGTGCTCAGTGATCTGTAGCGCTGGCCAGAGGGCAACAGTTAGGGAAATATGCTGGGTGAATGAGGTCAAGAGGGATTTTACAAGCCCTTTTTGTTACTCTGGATGTGTACAGTTCTAGCAGGTTGGGTAGGGGAGGCCGATGACTGTAGTGTCATCTACAAACTTCAGGAGCTTGACAGAGGGGTCCTTGGCAGTGCAGTTGTTTGTATACAGGGAGAAGAGTAATGGGGAGAGTACACATCCCTGGGGGGGGGGGGCACCAGTGCTGATTGTACATGTGCTGGAGGTGAATTTCCAAATTCTCCCTAGCTGCTGCCTGTCTGTCAGAAAGCTGGTGATCCACTGACAGATAGAGCCAGGAACAGAGAACTGGGTTAATTTAGTCCATAGGAGACTAGGTTTTTGGTGTTAAAAGTCGACCTGAAGTCAACAATTAGTATCCTTGGAAAAGTCCCTGGTCTGTCTAGATGTTGAAGTATGTAATACAGTCCCACATTGACTGCATCATCCACAGACCTGTTAGCTCTATAAGCAAATTGAAGCGGATCCAGAAAGTTTTAAGTGATGTCCTTCAGGTGGGCCAACACCAGTCTCTCAAATGACTTCATGACCAGATGTCAGAGTGACTGGTCTGTAGTTGTTAAGTCATTTGATCTTTGGTTTCTTTGGGGTGGGGATGATTGTAGAGCATTTGAAGCAGCAGGGAACTTCACCCTGCTCCAGTGATCTGTTGAAGATATGTGTGAAGATGGGGGCCAGCTTGTCAGCACAGGATTTTAGACAAGTGAAACACCATCTGGAATCTGTGCTTTTCTTATCTTCTGTTTCCGGAAGACCCGGCACACAAATCATCTTCACAGGTCTTAAGTGCATGTTGAGTAGCAGGAGAGGGGAGGAGGGTGGTGGCAGGAGGCTTTTCAAATCTACAGTAAAACACATTCAGGTTGTTAGCCAGTTTGTTGATTCCCTACAGTTTTGTCTTGTAGATGGTAATGTCTTTCAGGCATCTCCACGGTGATGCAGGGTCATTTGCTGAAAAAAATAATAATCAGCTTTTCAGAATACCTTCTTTTAACCATTACTTTGTCAGCCTGTAATTGGCCTGATTGTATAAGATTTTATTCCCACTTCTGCAAGCATCCTCTTTGACCTGACAAATTGCCTGAGTTTTGCTGTAAACCATGGTTTGTCATTGTTGTATGTTAAATAAGTCCTAGTAGGAATGCACATGTCCTCAAAGAAACTGATTTATGATGTCACAGTATCTGTGAGCTTGTCCAGGTCTGTGGCTGCAGCTTCAAAAACACTCCAATCAGTGCAGTCAAATCAGGCTTGTAGTTCCAGCTCAGCTTCATTGGACCATATTTTTTTGTTTCTGCCTGTAGGTTGGAAGATCACCAGACAGTGATCAGAGAGTCCGGGTGTTGTTGCTCTGTGTCTGATCAGCTAGCTGTTGCAGCGCTGCGTTTACGCACGTGTGTGGAGGAATATAGAAACTCACAAGAAGAATACTCAAGGAAAACTCCATCTGCAAGTGGAAAGGCTTTCAGTTTATGATGAGCGCCTCTAAATTAGGACAGCACAGCTTCTTCATCTTTGCCGCATCTATACACTAACATTCGTTGACGTAAAAACATGTTTTACTGCCTCTCGTTTTTCATGTTATCTCCACAGTGTGATCCGCTCTGAACAGCTGGAAGCCTGGCAGATGTAATGCACTGTCCGGAATGGCTTCACACAGCCAGGTGTAAAGCACAATGGAGCAGAATTTGCAAAAGTCCTTATTTTTGCGGATGAGGAGAAGTACTTCATCTAAACACAAAATACGTTACCCAGGATGAATTAGTTGATAATAAAAATAAGTGTATAAGCTTTTTTTGCCCTAGCTACTTACATCAGGATGCCCCAAGCTTCTGGATGACTAATTTCTAGACAATTAATAGATAGCCTACATTTCAAATCTTCAATTACATCCATAAGCTGATTACATCAAAACTATTTTTGGTAAACATATTTCATGTAGTACTGTATTCCATTGTATACAAGTTCTTTGCAAAAATAAACTCAATAATTATTTTGACATTACTTTATAAATAATGATTATTTATCATTACTTTCAAAAATGCAAACACTGAACCTAATTCTAAATAAAAAACTAACTATAAAACTTTTAAAGCATTTTAAATATACACTACCATTCAAAAGTTTTGAAACACTTGACTGAAATGTTTCTCATGATCTTAAAAATCTTTTGATCTGAAGGCGTATGCTTAAATGTTTGAAATTGTTTAGTAGACAAAAATATAACTTTGCCACCATATAAATTTATTTCATTACAAAACTAAAATGAAATACATTTTTTAATTTTTTTTTTTAATTGATGACTTGGACCGAATAATTAAGAAAAGCAGCTATTAAGTGCCCAACATAGATGGGAACTCCTTCAACACTGTTTAAAAAGCATCCCAGTGTGATACCTCAAGAAGTTGCTTGAGAAAATGTCAAGAGTACATTTCGGCAAAATCTAGGCAAAGTGTGGATTTTTTTTAGTCACAACATAATTCCCATTTATCCTTTTCTATAATTCCATAGTTGTGTTGACTTTACTATTATTCTACAATGTGAAAAATAAATAAATAGACACTTTTGAACTGTAGCGTATGAAAATGCAAAATGTATTTTATTTTATTATTATTTGTTACACACACACACACACACACACACACACACACATATATATACAGTGTGTATATATATATATATATATATATATATATATATATATATATATATAATATTATTAATTATATATATTATATATAGGAAAAAACACTTCATGCTGCATCAGAATCATAATTATTATTTACAAAATTAAAAATATTATAATAATAATCATTTTATTTGAATTAAACATTTTACAGTTGGCCCACACATCCCAAAGGAAGTGCCCAAGGGTGGAATAAATGAATTTTTTTTTTTTTTTAAATATATTAAATATGAAAACGAAATATAATTTAATTATACTCACATTTCATTGCTTTACTTCATTTTGTTCAATAATTTTGAGCTGCATATTTGTTTTAAAGAATATCTATCTATCTATATGTATATATATAAATCTATCTATCTATCTATCTATCTATCTATCTATATATATATATATATATATATATATATATATATATGAACAATATAACAATATGTAATGTATTTGCTCCCCAGCCTATTCGTGTTCTTGTTTTATACATTCTTGTACTCAAATACAAATCAAGTTTGATTTTTAGGTGAAAAAATAAACCATATCAGTATTGTGTGGGGGTTGAGGGTAAACACCCATATAGCTCTGAACAAATCTATTCTTCCTCCAAATCCTCTCCAGATCCTGCATTCTCAACGCCCCTAAGTTAACGAGGAAAACTAAATCCCTAATTACCCTCCCATAATCATCATTCATTTAATTATCTTTTTTATAGTCCCAGCAGTTTTGCCCCCACATTTTTTATTTAGGTGCTTGTGTAGAGACATAATAAAATCATTCTGCTGCACGTTGACCCTGATTTAACTCACCTTACACCATTAATGAACAACATATTTGTGATCAAAGCTACAAAATACATTTTACAAACTGTACATTACTAAGAATCTACATCTGTCAAAGTCTAACTAAAACTTTACTAGATACACAATGTGAACTAACAAATAGACACTGTGCTTCACTCTTCATTATTACAGATGCAATTGAGCAGAGGTCAGTAGATGAACTGGGATGTGTATTGTCCACATGTTTTTATGGCTCCTAGAATACAAAGGTTCATTGAGCCAGCAAGGGTTTGAGAGTCTGGTAAGTTATTTCTGATTGAGTGCAGTCAAGCAAGCTGCTGTCTCCAGCTCATCTTCAGTACAAAAGTTAATACACATAAACCTGTGACAAGTTAAAAAATATTCAAATAGGCATAGATAAAACAGGAAGAAAAGCAAGTATTGAGTGCATAAATTAACATACTTTTCAAAAGGTCAACATTTCTGTATTATAAATTCTTTACTCTAATATTTTGATATGTCTTACATATAACATTAAATTCAGTCTATATTTACATTTTATTAAACTATTTATAATTAATGAACAATTATGCTAGTTAACAAAGAAAACCATTAAAAAAAAGTGCACATTACACCTGCTATAACACCACATCCAAACCGTTCTCCAGACTCAAGAAGTTCTTCAGTTCGCATGGGTGTCAGTTCGAGTCGTTCTGTGAGGATGAATTTCCGGTCCTCCCCTTCCCAGTTCTTCTGAGCAATCTGTACAGCTAGAGTGCAGTTCTGCATCTCTGAGAGCAGGGGCCACCAGTGGCTGTCTGTCGATTTAACACCACTCAACACAAGAGCGGCGTATGGCTGGCAAAACAAGCCACCTGTAAACTCATACTGAGAGAACATTTAAATCCCCATCTACCGAACACATTTACATAAAGCGTTTGTAGTATGTCGTTTCGCAACCTGACATGCCCACCAGGTCTTACGTGGTTTAAAGATTAAGACTACTGTGAATTAAGATTTTGCATATTTTAAAATATAAACACTCACTGAATGAGTCCTTTATCCAAATATGTCTCAATATTTCCCCGATACAATAAAACTCGTATTGTTGAACAACTGGATCCTAAACCACTTCGCATCCTGTTTCCTGTAACCAGAAAGTGTCAGTTTTGAATAGCATAAATATTGTAGGCTATAAATAGAACGTCCTTGACTCAAAACAGACCAAAATGAACACATAAGGACACTTTCTGGTTGTCAAATGCCAGTGTAACATGTTAACAGCCTCTATAAAGCCACTAAATATCACATTGGGACCAGCGAGTTAGAAGTGATGACTAAAATAATCAGAAAAGTGAAGTTAGTTCTTAAAGAAAAGTCTAGCATCCTGTGTTTGCAGATCACACTGGGTTTGAAATGTTTTTTTTTATTTTATGCAATGACATTCATGCATCGTTTTAATAATGTCTCTAAAAACTGTCTGTGGATACTAATTTTAGTACAATAAGTCTTGACCATCAGTTTCTTTGACAAACACACTGGACTATAATACATATAAGGACAAAGCAGTTTTTTTAACCTTCTGGCTTCTAGTTTTAGGATAATTTTTGACACAGGACAGGTTAAGATTAGGCTAGACCACATAGTTTTTGGTACTGAACTAAAAAGTTGTGACATTATCAAGACCATAAAACAAACAAAATATTTTTATTTTTTTTATTTTGTATATAGTTGTTCAAGAGAATTATCAATTTAAAACAAATTGATTCTTCAATTGTCTTGACACATTGGGAACAACCAGATGTGGCCTTTCACATCTTCACAGAAGTTATACAGCTTTAAAAAGTTTTTGTACATCTATAAATCAAATTTCACCTAAAATAATTCAGATTATCCTAAATTTAGCCCCTAGCCAAATACTGTTCTCTATCTACCCCACACGCTGCACTGGGTACTGTATCTTTCCCACAAATCGCAGAATTTCCTCTCAAACGGGGTTTGTGCACACATGCACATTTCCACACACAGACAAACACAACAGTTTTATTTTTATTAACAGTTTAATTTATTTTTTTCAGTTTTGAACATAATATGTTAGTAAATAAGTTTACTAACATGATTTTATATGATAGGGTACAATGGGACTAAAGGCCCCCCAATGGTAAAAGACCTATTGAATAAAAGCAATTTCAATAGCCTATTACAGCACCTTACTAAACCCCTGTAACACTGCAACTAATTGTTTGGCATTAGTGGGAGGGAATGGATTTGTTGTGATGGACGTGCAAAGTGGGCCCAATTTGTGAAATAGGTACGTACAAAAATATGTTAATCTAAAATGTGCAGTGTTTATTTTCTACATGCAGAATAAATAAGAAATTGTTGTAATATAGTTCAATATTTTAAAATGCCAAAAGTGATTGAAATAAACATAAATTGACACATCCTTGGTCAACGTGTGCCAAGTTTTGATAATTAATAAAAAAAATGTTTTACTCAATTCCCATTCAATATATACAGTATATATATATATATATATATATATATATATATATATACTACTGGTCAAAAGTTTTGAAACTCTTATTCTTTATTCTAATTATTTTTCTTCAAAATTTGGAATAATATTAAAGTCATCAAAACTATGGAATAACATAAATGAAACTATGGGAATTATGTTGAGACTAAACAAAGTCCATAATAAATCAAAACTGTGTTATATTTTAGCATCTTCAAAGTGGCCAACCTTTGCCTAGATTTTGCAGACATGTACTCTTGACATTTTCTCAAGCAACTTCTTGAGGTATCACCCTGGGACGCTTTTTAAACAGTATTGAAGGAGTTCCCACACTTATTGGCTGCTTTTCTTTGTTATTCGGTCCAAGTCAATTTCAAAAACTTTTTATTTTATAAAATGTTAGTTTTTTAATTAAATACAATAATATGGTGGCACAAATATATTTTTGTCTACAAAACTAATTTCAAACATTTAAGCATATGCATTCAGATCAAAAGATTTTTAAGATCATGAGAAACATTTCAGTGTTTCAAAACTTTTGACCAGTAGTGTATACACTCACCTAAAGGATTATTAGGAACACGTGATCAATTTCTCATTAATGCAATTATCTAATCAACCAATCACATGGCAGTTGCTTCAATGCATTTAGGGGTGTGGTCCTGGTCAAGACAATCTCCTGAACTCCAAACTGAATGTCAGAATGGGAAAGAAAGGTGATTTAAGCAATTTTGAGTGTGGCATGGTTGTTGGTGCCAGATGGGCCGGTCTGAGTATTTCACAATCTGCTCAGTTACTGGGATTTTCACGCACAACCATTTCTAGGGTTTACAAAGAATGGTGTGAAAAGGGAAAAACATCCAGTATGCGGCAGTCCTGTGGGCGAAAATGCCTTGTTGATGCTAGAGGTCAGAGGAGAATGGGCAACTTTGACTGAAATAACCACTCGTTACAACCGAGGTATGCAGCAAAGCATTTGTGAAGCCACAACACACACAACATTGAGGCGGATGGGCTACAACAGCAGAAGACCCCACCGGGTACCACTCATCTCCACTACAAATAGGAAAAAGAGGCTACAATTTGCAAGAGCTCACCAAAATTGGACAGTTGAAGACTGGAAAAATGAGTCTCGATTTCTGTTGAGACATTCAGATGGTAGAGTCAGAATTTGGCGTAAACAGAATGAGAACATGGATCCATCATGCCTTGTTACCACTGTGCAGGCTGGTGGTGGTGGTGTAATGGTGTGGGGGATGTTTTCTTGGCACACTTTAGGCACCTTAGTGCCAATTGGGCATCGTTTAAATGCCACTGACTACCTGAGCATTGTTTCTGACCATGTCCATCCCTTTATGGCCACCATGTACCCATCCTCTGATGGCTACTTCCAGCAGGATAATGCACCATGTCACAAAGCTCGAATCATTTCAAATTGGTTTCTTGAACATGACAATGAGTACACTGTACTAAAATGGCCCCCACAGTCACCAGATCTCAACCCAATAGAGCATCTTTGGGATGTGGTGGAACGGGAGCTTCGTGCCCTGGATGTGCATCCCACAAATCTCCATCAACTGCAAGATGCTATCCTATCAATATGGGCCAACATTTCTAAAGAATGCTTTCAGCACCTTGTTGAATCAATGCCACGTAGAATTAAGGCAGTTCTGAAGGCGAAAGGGGGTCAAACACAGTATTAGTATAGTGTTCCTAATAATCCTTTAGGTGAGTGTATATCAGCCACAACATTAAAACCACTGACAGGTGACGTGAATAACATTTATTATCTCAATGTTACAATGGCACCTGTCAAGGGGTGGTATATATTAGGCAGCAAGTGAACATGAACAGTCAGTTGTTGAATTTCATGTGTTGAAAGCAGGAAAAATGGGCAAGCATAAGGATCTGAGGGACTATGACAAGGGCCAAATTGTGATGGGCAGATGACTGGGTGAGAGCCTCTCCATTACGGCAGGTCTTGTGGGGTGCTTCCGGTATACAGTGGTTAGTACATAGAAAAAGTGGTCCAAGGAAGGACAACCGGTGAACCGGCGACAGGGCTGTGGGTGCCCAAGGCTCATTGATGCATGTGGGAAGCAAAGGCTACCCTGTTTAAAGGGTAAAATGCATCAACCAAAAATTAAAAAATTGGCTCCTTAGTGAAAAAAAGGTTCACGACCCCTGCGATTAATTTCATGCAAATTGTAGGCTTATGTAGGCATTTAATGGCTAATTTACACACCGAACTCCAAGAAACACAGTATGTATGATTGTCATTCTCACACGTGCACATCCCTATTGATGTTTAGTCATTATGCCATTTATTTATAGTTTGACTGTCAGAATCATTTTAAATGGAACATTTCACGTGTTCTTGTCATAAATCTTCAAAGCTGCATAATAAGTTTAAACAAGCAGCATAAAAAGGTTCGATTTTCGGTAATGTTGATTATTGTTAATAATAACAATGTAAAAATGTATAAGCCTTTTTACTGTTTCATAATTTGAATCATCATTATGGTCATCATTATGAAGGCATTTCAATGCCATTAATCCGCACGCATTATTGGGCCTGACTAACTCTCCCCTTTTAGTGGCGAAGGGAGGAATATCATTCTATGTAGTGTTTCCAGCTATTGCTGAACCTTCTCAGTGTCTTTTCAGTAGCTGCTTTCATGTCCTGTGAGGATGTACAGGTTGGTCATGGCAAATGGGTCATCCGCAGGAGAACTTTGCAAGATAATGTCCCTGTGCAACAGATACAAATAATTTTAATAAGGTTAGAATATTACACCTGACTGGATGAGCCATTTGAATGCGTTACAATGTCCATGGAAACCACTGTGGCATACCTCGTTGTTCCCAAAACCTGAAAAACTTGACTTCTGTCTGTGATCTCCTGGGTAACCTGTGGTGAATGGCATCATATTTAATCATTTTTACCTTCCTCATACACCAGTGAAACTAATTTTATAGACATTATGCTTACCTCATTTGTTTGTAGGCTTCTTCCTTTCAGACCATGTTTCCAGAAGGCAAGAACACTGTCTTGCAGACACAATACAAGGAAAATTGTATAACTCATTTTTGGCCAACAGACATCATTGAAACAGGTTTGATTAAAAAACAGACAAAGCGTACACGATGGCCACAGTCTTACATGACTTACCAAGTGTCTGAATGGAAAAATCAAAAGTAAGTTCAGAGGTCTTCTGATGGCTCGGACATCCCTGTAGATTCACAACCTTTACGTTGTCTGAAACAGAAAGGTCTGTTACTGGACTCATTCATGAAGGAAGGTTCCAGGTTATTTAATTAGGTTCTTTATTTATTCTTTATTTTATTCTAAGAATTTAAAATGTCCATTATCCCAGGACATAATTTCAACTCATCCCTCAATCTGAGGAAAAAACTAATAAAATTTACATTTACAATAATGCTCATCCAATGGAAGTCTATGGGGCAAGGCATTGCACTAGGATAAATTTGAAAGGGATAGTTCACTCAAAAATGAAATTTCTCCTTTATTGTTTATTCACCCTCATGCCATCCCAGATGTGTTTGACTTTCTTTTTTCTGCTAAACACAAATTAAGATTTGATACAATGGGTTGTTGCCATACGGGTGAAAATTGACCCATCAAGACAATGGAAGGAAACATTTTTTAACCCCCACACCCCCAATATACAGTATGTATGTGAAACTTGTTCAGTTTATGTCTTAATTGTTCATACAAATATTTACACATGTAAATACAGAGGACGTTTCTTTTTTTGCTGTTGAAATTTCTCTAAGCGATATTGGTAAACTATTCCACAGTTTAGGGCCAGCAATGGCAAAAGCACAGTCATCCTTCGACTTAAGTCTAGACCTAGTAACCATAAATAATCTCTGATCATTTTACCTTAGATGTCTAACAGATGTATTTGCACTCAGATGGTCAGAGAGATAATTCAATTCTGTATCGGACTGGCAACCGGTGTAAAGAGAATAAGACGGGTAATGTGTTCATATTTCCAAGTACAAGTCAAAAAGCTGCATTTTGAACAATTTGTAAACGATTCATGTATGGTAGGTTTATCCCTATAAAAAGTGAATTACAGTAGTCGAGCCAAGATGAAACAAAAGCATGTATCACTCTCTTAAACTCTACAAATGATAAAACATTCTTAACCTTAGCTAGGAGCCTTCATTGAAAAAAAGCTACATTTGACTACTGCATTTATCTTTTTGTCAAATTTCTAAATATATGGATTTAACCACTGGAGTCATATAGATTACTTTTATGTTTCCTTTATGTCCTTTTTGACCTTCTAAGTTCTGGTCACCATTCACTTGCATTGTATGGACCAACAGAGCTGAGATATTATTAAAAAAATCTTCACATGTGTTCAGTAGGAGAATGGAAGTCAAACACATCTAGGATGGCATGAGTGTATTCCTGTAAACTCCACTGTAGTTTTGTTTGCTTTTACAATCTGAGGGACGTGGAATTATTTTCTTTAGTAATGAAGAGAAAGTCACTGAGATTAAACTGACCCCAGAACATTTTTTAATGTGTTTTTACATAACATAGCATAACTTACATAATAAGTTATGAAGGAACACATTTGTAAACAAAATTAAGGATTGGGATGGAAGTCAAATATGGTTTTCATATGTGACTGTAAATACCAAGTACATCCGGATATTCATTGAAAAAGAACAGCGTTGGTCAATGACTAATGAGATTTCTCACTTTCCAGTGTGATGAGAACTGTGTCCCTGACCAGTTGAGTTACCTGCTTGACATTCATAGACTTGCCATCTGTGAATGGACACAACTCCGGTCAGTCAAAAGCACTATTGCTGATCGATCATGTCATTCAGGGTTCCCACACTTTTTGACCAATGAATTATCATTACTTTTTCATGAACTTTCCAGTAGTTTGTGATTACTGCATAAATAATTTTAAAAATCATTCAAATTCAGACTGAATTTCTAATGAATGATTCAAACCGATCTGGGCTTGCCCAATTCATTAAGAAGAAGCGGCTCACAAGAACAATTCAAATATTGGACATCATTTATGGAGTTTTTTTCTGCCAATTTTTAAATAAATGCATAGAATGATAAACATTAAAATGAAAACCCAAAACCATCAATAACAACACTAATATAAATATCACCCTAGCAACATCTCTGCGCTCCCAAGTGTGAGAACCACTGTATTAAGGTATCCTATCTTGAGCACCACACACTCATTAACATAGAATTTACATGTCAAGTTTGAAAATGAAAGTTGAAAAAAATACATGTTTTTTCTAAAAAAATAAAATTAAAAGTTAAGTGCATTTTTATTTGAATTCTCTCACAATTATTGCATTTAACATTAAGAAAATGATTTGGAACTTTTTTTTACACATTTACCTTTTTATTTTAATATTGGCAGACTGCAATGAAGAGATGGCATTGAAAATGAAATGTCAAATCAAATAGCATTTTATTTTTTAATTTGACAAGGCCAATGCAATATCACTATGAAAAGCAGTTATGAAGGCAGTACCAAATGACTGGAAACTCAGTTATGTTGCCTCCTAAGATACCCAGTTTAAGTCAAATTGTGAGGCAGCATTGCACGTAACCTTTGACAAGGCAAAAGTTACTAAAAAAGTAATGCACTAAAAATTACTAATTACATATTTTAAATTGTAATCAGATTATTTTACTGATTATAGCAGTGGAAATGACTTAACTAAAGTAAGTTCACCGTTTTTCGCTCACTTCGACGTTGTGTCGAAGAAGCGACACTAGGGGTCTCTCTTGAGCACCGAATATGCCTCTGAACTATGAAAAAAGGCCAATGAGAAGTTGGCAGCCAGTATTTGCATACCCCGCCCCCGGACATACGGGTATTTAAGTGAGCAAATACGCTGAGTTCATTCAGAAATTTTCTTCAGAGCCGATGGTAGTGCATGCAGTCTGCTGCGAGATTCACACCAGTTCCCTATCCTCTGACGCTCTGCATGCTGTTGGATTGGCTGCACATTACAGCGGCTATCTCCTTCTCTGCACAGCAGTGCAGCTTTGCCCCTGGGCACTTCGACAGTGCAGAACAATAACTCTTCACTTAGTTTATTAAAAGAGTGATTTTCTTGTAAAAGAGTATATTCCTCTAAAAGAGCAAAACACAGCGGCGTTGAACGTCCTTTTCAGGATGCGTCTTTTTAAAGATGCCCTTCCGCCCCTGTGTTGTTCCTGGATGCGGTAGAGTGCTCTCCGCTTCAGACGGCCACAGGCGTTGTCTCGTGTGTCTGGGTAGCAATCACACCGAGGCTGCGTTTGTGGATGGCTCATGCTCTCACTGCGAGGGTATGACCATGGCAACGTTGCGGTCGTGGCTTGCTTTCAACCGAAAGCACGCCACTTCAGCCGCCCCCCGCATTGCTCCTTCATCGGACCTCCTCCTCAGTCACTAACCCGCCCCCTGCCAGGTGTGTGGAGCAAGATAAGTGCTTTGAGTCTTTTCTCAGCACTAGAGCCTCGGGACGCACCCTTGCCTCCCGACGCCACATTACCTGCTCCGCCCCGGTGCGAAGCCCTGCCGGGTACGTCAAAAATACTCGTCCCCTTGGTGCCCCTAGCACGGAGTTTGGATGCGTGGCTTTCACTGCCCAACCCGTCACGCTGGCTGGCCCGGACCATCCGACTCGGTTACTCAATTCAGTTTGGCAGGCCCCCGCCCCCCTTCGCGGGCGTCCGCTTTACCGCAGTGCATGGCGAACATGCCAATTCCCTGCGCGTTGAAATCGCTATGCTTTTACACAAAGACGCGATAGAGCCTGTCCCTCCAACCGAAATGACGACGGATTTCTACAGCCCTTACTTTATTGTACCCAAGAAAGGCGGAGGCTTACGACAGATCTTGGACTTGAGAGTTTTCAACCGGGCTCTACTGAAACTCCCGTTCAAAATGCTCACACAAAAACATATCCTAACTTGCGTCCGGCATCTAGATTGGTTCACAGTGGTAGACCTGAAGGACGCGTAATTCCACGTCTCAATTCTGCCTCGACACCGCCCCTTTTTAAGGTTCGCGATCGATGGCCAGGCGTACCAGTACATGGTCCTCCCCTTCGGCCTGTCTCTGTCCCCTCGCGTCTTCACGAAAGTCACAGAGGCAGCTCTTACCCCGCTCCGAGAAGCCAGCATTCGCATACTCAATTACCTCGACGACTGGCTCATCCTGGCCCACTAGAGGGAATTACTATGCGCACACAGAGACCAGGTGCTCAGGCACCTCAGGGGCTTCACGTCAACTGGGAAAAGAGCAAGCTCACCCCGGTTCAGAGCATCTCTTTTCTCGGCATGGAGTTAGACTCAATCTCAATGTCAGCACGACTCACCAACGAGCGCGCTCAGTCAGTGTTGAAATGTCTCGCCTCCTTCAGGCCGGGCACAGCGGTCCCTTTAAAACTTTTCCAGAGGCTCATGGGACATATGGCATCCTCTGCAGCGGTCACGACCGACGCCTCCAAATCGCCTCCAAATCGGGTTGGGGCGCCGTGTGCAACGGGCACGCAGCTGCGGGCCATTGGAAAGGGGCCCCGCTGCGCTGACACATCAATCACCTAGAGTTGTTGACTGTTTTCCTTGCCCTCAGGAAATTCCTCACGTTAGTTCAGGACAAACATGTCCTAGTCAGGTCAGACAGCACCGCTGTGGTAGCATACATAAATCGCCAATGTCACGACTCGCCCGTTGTCTCCTCCTTTGGAGCCAGCAGCGACTCAGGTCACTTCAAGCCACTCACATCCCCGGCAACCTCAATGTGATAGCGGACGCACTGTCACGACAACGCTTGCCCAGTGGAGAGTAGAGGCTTCACCCCCAGTCGGTCCAGCTAATTTGGGAACGATTTGGCAAGGCCCAGGTAGACCTGTTTGCCTCCCGAGAAACCTCCCACTGCCCGCTCTGGTATGCACAAATAGAGGCTCCCCTCAGGGCAGATGCACAGGCACACAGCTGGCCCGCGGGGCTGTGCAAGTACGCATTTCCGCCGGTGAGCCTTCTTGCACAGGTGCTATGCAAGGTCAGGGAGGACGAGGAGCAAGTCACCCTAGTGGCTCCTTACTGGCCCATTCAGATTTGGTTCTCGGATCTCATGCTCCTCACGACAGCCCCTCCCTGGCGAATTCCCCTGAGGAAGGACCTTCATTCTCAGGGACAGGGCACACTCTGGCATATGCACCCAGACCTCTGGAACCTCCACGTCTGGCCCCTGGATGGGACACGGAAGATCTAGCTGGTCTACCACCTGCTGTTGTAGACATGATCAACCAAGCCAGAGCCCCTTCTACCAGGCATCTTTACGCCCTGAAGTGGCGCTTGTTCGCAGATTGGTGTTCTTCCCGGGCTGAAGACCCGCAGAGGTGCGCAGTTAGGTCAGTGCTCTTATTCCTACAGGAGAGTCTGGAGGGGAGGCTGTCCCCTTCCACCCTAAAGGTGTAAGTTGTCGCTATCGCAGCCCACCATGACACTGTAGACGGCAAGTCTCTGGGTAAGCACGATTTAATCATCAGGTTCCTAAGAGGCGCCTGGAGGGTAAATCACTCCCGACCAAGCCTGTTCCCCTCCTGGGATCTCTCAGTGGTCCTCGCCGGCCTCCAGAGATCTCCCTTCAAGCCGCTAGAATCAGTTGGACTCAGGGCCCTCTCTCTTAAAATGGCCCTGCTGATCACGCTCGCCTCCATCAAGAGGGTCGGGGACCTGCAAGCGTTCTCTGTCAGCGACACTTGCCTGGAGTTCGGTCCGGCAGACACATATGTGATCCTAAGACCGCGGCCGGGCTAAATGCCCAAGGTTCCTACCACGCCCTTTAGAGACCAGGTAGTGAACCTGCAAGTGCTGCCCCGGGAGGAGGCAGACCCAGCCCTTTCGTTGCTGTGTCCTTTACGTGCTTTGCGTACCTACTTGGACCGCACGCAGAGCTCTAGACGTTCTGAGCTGCTCTTTGTCTGCTTTGGTGGACAGCGGAAAAAGGAACGCTGTCTCCAAACAGAGGCTTTCCCACTGTGTCGTCGATGCCATTTCATTGGCTTATCAAGCCCAGGCCCCTCCCCCTTACGGGTCCGAGCGCTCTCAACCAGAGGTGTTGCGTCCTCGTGGGCACTGGCCAGGGGCACCTCCCTAGCAGACATTTGTAGAGCAGCAGGTTGGGCAACACCCAATACCTTTGTGAGATTTTACAATCTCCGGGTTGAGTCAGTATTGTCCCATGTTTTCTCAGGTCCGAGCCAGTAGAACTCAGTAACACGCTGACAAGCTGGCCAGGTGAATCGTTTGCGCCTAGCACCCTTTCCCTCAGCCGAGGTAAAATTGCACACTTTTTCTCCCAGGAGACCCCTTCTTTTCAGGTCCCTGGATGATTCCTCCCTAGCCCTTCAGCAGAGGAACTTGCCGACCCAATCCACTGCGGGTACCTAGTTTACCCTGTACTGGAAGAGGTGCTCCACAGGTCAAGACTCCTGCATGGACTCCCCCTGTGTGTATTATCCGCAGCACGGTCCCCTTACGAGTGGACCCGCGTCTCTCTTTGGCAGTTCCAAGCTGCCCTCTGGTCGCTGTAGTGTAGCAACCCCCCCCCCCCTCTAATGAGATGTGATGTACTCACCACTTTTACCTCCCCTTCTGGGTAGGTGTGTTCTCCGCAGGGTCTTTTTCCTCCTGAAAAAAAAATACAAAATTAAATAGGAAATCGGGTAAGACCCCTTCCCTCGATGCGTGTAAGGGCCCCGGCCGTTCTTGCTCTATGCGAGAAACATAGAGGTAACTAGGGTAACTAGAAGGATTCTGACGACTTTTATGGGGCACTGGGGAAGGGTACGTGTGGTCTAATACAGCTGGTCGTGTTTGCACGTGGGAATACCTGCCCGCTCCTGTATCAGCAGTTCACGTACATGGCTCAGCGCATGGCATGATTTAAATTGGACCCCTAGTGTCCTAGACGGGGAACGTCTAGGTTACATATGTAACCCCCGTTCCCCGATGGAGGAAACGAGACGTTGTGTCCTCCCTGCCACGTCGCTGAGCCGAGCCACTGTAGTGGCCGGACCATTTCCGGCTCGTCAGAAAAATCCTGAATAAACTCAGCGTATTTGCTCGCTTAAATACCCGTATGTCTGGGGGCGAGGTATGCAAATACTGGCTGCCAACTTCTCATTGGCCTTTTTTCATAGTTCAGAGGCATATTCGGCGCTCAAGAGAGACCCCTTGTGTCGCTCCTTCGACACAACGTCTCGATCCCTCCATCGGGGAACGGGGGTTACATACGTAACCTAGACGTTACTTTTTAAAACCTTTTTCCCAGAAAACCCTTAAAAACCCTTTCACATTTTTTGTTTTCTGCTCAACGTTTATATTGTCTAACTAAGATAGTCTATATTTCCTCTTCGAACCTTGTCACATGCCCTTCAGTTGTCCCAGAAAAACAGGCTGACATATAAACATAATTCATATTTGATCTATATATTATATATTTGGTGTACTGTATATATTCCATGTTATGTATATTTTTTATGTATTATAAATAAAAAATATTAATTTAGAAACGTGTGTAACCCAAGTAATGTACTTAAAAATACAGTAAATTTATTGAGACAGTGACCCAATTACAAGATTTCAAAATGTAATGTGTTACTGTGTATTTAACTACTTTTCATTAAAAATGTAATTAAATTACAGTAAATGATTACTTTGTAATCAGATTACACCCAACACTGATTATAAATACAGTAGACCTCTGTTCCACTCAATACTGAAAAATACTTTTTTTTTTCATTATTGAACAAAACACTAATTAACAAGACATATCACCTTATACAAAGAGACCAATTATTTTCTGAGAAGTCCCTCAATTAACAATAATTACATTTACAATGATTAAATAATTATAAATAATATATATATATATATTCCGGCCCCCATCTGGAAGACATTTATTTGACATTTATTGATATGAAAAATATAAATATATTTAGAAGTACACTTATCCCTGCTCTTACATGCACTTGAGGTGTCGATGGCAGTCCGTGAACAACAGCTTTCTGGAATTAATAAAAAAAAACAGGATGAAGTGTGAGCGACAAACAAAACGAAATGACAATGTTTAGCTCTTAAAGAATAGATTATCATCAAGCCATATAGGTTTTTGGTGTCTCCTCCACTCACTGAGTCTTCGTTTTTTCTCCTGAGAGTGCTCCATTCTGGTGAGAGTGGTCGATCAAGTGGGGGGAAATTCTTCCTGTTTCCTCCTGGATCTGAAGCAACAGAGCCAGCTAGTATCAAACCTGGTCAACACAGTAGATGCATCAGTGATTGCCTTTCAGTGTAGCATTATTTGTGTTCCACAAACTCTACATTAATAATTGTGTAGGGTGATGTAGCTTATTCTATTAAGTTCTGGGCTGGAAACCAAGAGGTTGTTTGTTTGAAGCCAGGGGCATCAATAAACCTGTGGTTTTCCTGTGGTGGTCCAATTTACACATTTTCATGTTCCTCAAAGGAAGCTGTTATATGCCTTCAGAAGACTAGGTATATGTTGCACTAGTTGTGCAAACCATTTCATTATCCTTTAATGGTGCTTAGTAGTTATTTTTGAAGCATGAATACCTCAGTCTCCATTCATTGTAATTGCATGGAAATACAGGTTTGAACACGATCTATCCCTTATAAAATGGTAGTAATGTATTTTAACGAGTGTAGACACTCACCGTCAGTTGGTGTTGAGCAAAGGGAACCCTGACTGGTGGAACAACCGAGGAACGAGGAGTCTGTGAAGACGGAAGAGATTGTGAAGGGGGGCTGGTCAGAGAGAGTTGAACCAATGAGCAAGGTGTATTCTTTTAGAGGGGTGGAACAGGGAGTAGGAGCATTTCTCTCTTGATTGGCAGTACAGTGGGCATTCGATTGTGGAGCAGGGACTCTCTTCATAGTGCCGTATTTATTCTCTTCATCAGGTGAATGCTGTGGATTGAACACATGATTTACATTATTTATTAAGACACTGGACATTTACAACTGCAACTTGTTTAATTGCTGTCGATGATCCTCTCTTTATAGTCAAACTCCTGTAACAGAGGGAAAAAAATGTAAGACATAAAACAAGGTATATTTATCTTGCCATAATGGACTACACCAAATAATTAATACTGGGGGGACCAAAGGTAACATTTTAAGACAATATAGAAGACCTCATATTGATTGACCAATATTGGAGGGACTGGCCCCCCTCAATGTGTCTGGCCCTGGGTATTAAGGGGATAGTACACCCCCCCCTCGTTTACTCATCCTCATTCCTGTGATTCCAAACCCATTATGACTTTTTTATTCTGTGGCACACAGAAGGAGATATTTTAATGAATATTGATGTCTGTATATTTAAAACAATGGTAGTTGAAAGTGACTAACTTTAAAGCTTAAAAAGAACCCAAAACGGTCATAAAAGTAGTCAATGTGGCTTGTACATCATATTCCAAGTCTTCTGAAGTCATACAATAGGTTACGATAGGAAAAACTCAAAATATAAATAATTTTTCATCAAAAGTCTTGATGTTCATCACATGTTTACAAGTACGCTGAAAGAAACTCGTACACAGTGACTAAGTGGGATGTCCATTAAAACCTCTCCTTATGTGTTCCACATAAGAAAGAAAGTCATAGGGGTTTGGAATGACATGAAGATTAAGTAGCTTAATAGAGTATTTTTGGGTAAACTATCCCTTTAAGGTGAGTATGATGAGAGACATTTTTACTCATTTTTAGGTGAACTATACACGTATAAACCTGGCTGGATTTTTTTATTTTTCTTCTTCAAGGGATGCTTAAACATTTTTTACTAGAAAACAAAACAAACGTATAAAGAATTTGATTTGTTGCAGTGTTCATTTATAATGAGGGGCTGTAGGATAATTTTGTCTGTCTATTTTTTAGAAAAACCTTATAAGCAAGTTGTCACCTCTCCATCAAAGCCTCTTCCACACACTCTAGCAAACTCCTGCGAAAATACAAAAACAACACAAGCCATTGAGACAGATCAAGTCTTACATTTGCTTGCTTACAGCCAAATTTAAGAACACATTCATCACATTGGTCTGACATAATTTCAGTGACATGATAAGTGATTGAAGGATGCCAAACCCCTTGGTTTTTGTATAAGCAAAATGTTATTACGTTTTAGGATGTGCAACATGCGTAAAGAAACCTGTCTTGACATTTACTAGTACACTGACAAGACTAAAATATAACTCACAGGGTGTCCTTGTCCCTGCCAACAGAGCTCCAGTCATCATCGGCTCCCTAATGAAGAACAGGAAACTGATTAGTAATTGCACAGCTGTGTAAAGTGTGATGCACTGTTTTATATAGGAGTGAACCCTTCATCAAACATGAAGTGTATATATTTCTTCTCTGTTAAAGGTATTTAGTAATGCTTTGTTTATACAGTATTGCTCTGGCCGATCTGGCGTGGCACTTTCAAAAATTCCTCTGTTTGTTTGAGCATTCCAACCAACCTGAAACAGCAACATTGGCTCAACCAATGGCATGAGTTTGGGGTGGGACTATCTGTTTTATAGACCAATGGAAAGCAGGGGGTGTCTTCAGGAAACCTGTTTGAAGCCAGTTATTATTATTATTGTAATTTTTAAAGCAATTCTGTTTGGTGATGCGCCAAAAATTTTTGATACTTGCTCAGGAGGACAAACCATAATTTAAACAGCAATTGAAGCCAAGTCAAATCGAAAGGTTAAATGTGAGAAGTAGAATCTTGTTAAAATAAGGCATGTTTTTTACACTTTTTCATTGTGCCACCTCGGCCCTGTAAAATTCCTGGACACCTGTTCAATGACCGAAAAACGTATTGCTGGTCATCACACAAGAAGTTAAACGTACAATATATGATTGTTTACACCTTGTTTGATATGGTAATTACAGCATGTATAGCATGTATTTCAATCCACCTTTAACATCAATACACTCAAAAAAGCCTAATTTTAAGCTAAGAATTTACATTTCATAACAAAATTCCAGCAAAATATACAGTATCATGTCATTTTTAACTAAATTAATAAAACTGAAATTAAACAGTTTTTTTTATTATTTTATTCAGTTAAAGAGTACTAAATTCAATTTGATGGAATTAGGTTATTGTCACAGTCTGTCTCACTCATGTTTCTCAAAGACTCTTATTTTGAAGTTTCCACAGACTTCCCATAGTGCACAGCCCTCATAACTTCCATCTGTTTCCAATCATACTCACCTGTCCTCCATTCCATCATCTGCCTTTGTTTGTATAAATACCCTCCTGTTTTGTCCATTCCCTGTCAGTTCTTGTATTGCAATGTTGTGTTGTTTTGTTGCATCGATTCATTGTTTGATATCTTCCACTCGAGCATCAATTATTAAACATCTTATGTTACTCCTGCGGCGACTCACTTCATCTCCCTGTTACCCAACATTACAGAAGAACTGACCGAACAAGATGGAAATACCTGCTGGCGTCAGGCTCCTCCTTCTCGAGCAAGGGGACCATCCAGTTGAGGATCACATCCATGAGTTTTTACAACTGGCGAATTTAGTGCAATATATTGACCACTCTCTGGTGGTTTTCTTCAGGACTGGTCTTAATAGTGCACTATAGGAGCTCATGCCTCCAGCGGATCCTCACTGAATGCTACTCAAGTTCGTGGAGGTGGCTTTACAACTTTGCGGCTCACCATTCACTGTGGGTGTGGAGGATAAGTATTTTGAATCCCCTCCCACTGTGGACATCCTCCAGCCTTCCACGGCTCCTTTCACTAAGCCTTCCACAGCTCCTCCCTCAAAGCCTGCCACGGCTCCTCCCTCAAAGCCTGCCAAGGTTAACGAGCCAGCGCCCACGCCTGCCACGGTTAACGAGCCAGTGCCTGTAGCCCCGACCATCCCAGAGCCAATACTTGTAGTCCCAACAGTCCCAGAGCCAGTGCCAGTAGCCCCGTCTGTCCCAGAGCCAGCTCTTGCGGAGCTTATAGACCTAGACTTGATTCTCGCCTTGATAATCACCCTGACTACCCTTCATTATGCTGGTTCCAGCCAGCATAATGGACACCCTGATTCCATCCAGTGCCCTGGTCCTTCCTCTTCCGCTGGCTCCAATCAGGATATTTTCTCCTCCTTCTCATGGTCAGCTGGCTCTTGCTCGACCATCGCCCAAGTCACTGGCTCGACCGTCGCCCCCTGTGAAACCATAGTTAAGGGGAACCTCAAACCCTCGACTCAGCCTAGATCCTCCGAGCCCTGGACTCCCACCTTGGTCCCTCATTGCCTCAGTCTTACCTGTGTTCTTTCCCTTCGGCTCCACTGTGGTTCTTCAACCAATTGGTTTCTCCGGGTTCCCTCGTTCCTCCAGCTCTGCCTTGGTCAGTTGGTCACCTGGCTCCGCCTCGGCTCTCCGATCCTCCAGCTAAGTAAATCCTCCGGCACCAAGTTCCCTGGCTCTGCCCCTCAAGTCTCTCATGGCTCCACCTTCCACAGCTCCATCCCTTGAGCATCTCACGGCTCCACCTTCCATGACTCCGCCCCTCGAGCCTCCCACATCTCCACCTTCCCTGGCTCTGCCTCCCACGGCTCTGCCCTCTTCCCCAGAGTCTCTGATACTCTGGGGAGGGTATTGTCACAGTCTGTCTCCCTCATGTTTCCCAAGGACTCTTATTTGGAAGTTTCCCCCAGACTTCATTTCCAATAGTGCACTACCCTCATCACTTCCATCTGTTTCCAATCATCCTCACTTGTCCTTTATTCCATAATCTGCCTTTATTTATATAAATACCCTCCTGTTTTGTCATTCCCTGTCAGTTCTTGTATTGCAATGTGTTTTGTATAACAATAACAGTAAGAATATTTACCAATATATATTTTTACTGAAACACACAGAGGCTTGTGTGAACATTTTTGAAAGATGACACAAATTAAACAACAGAATCGAGTTCAGAATTTTGAATCCCTTCAGTAAAATGCACAGTTTACTGTGATTTGCAGGAATCGAATTGGTCAACTCTAATGGTGTTTTTGCAACCAAAGTATTAAAACATCTCTATCTTATAACTGTGTCATACCCATGAGTCACAAGAAAAATGTGATATTAGTCAAAATAGTGCTTTTAAAATATTCACAATGTTGCTTAATTTTACATTACCAGAAACTCACTGCCAATATGTTGTGCACGTCAATATATCCCTTAGCCTAACTATGTATACTTTTTATTAATTAATTGAGTATTACAAATCTTAAGTGTTCTGTAATGGGAAAAATCTTCACTACACAGTACACAGAAGAACACTATTGCCCTCTGTTTACCTCCAGGTCGCTCTCATCCATAGTGAGTGTCTGCTGCAGCTCCGGGTTGTTGACTGTATCCAGCAGCTCTATAACCAGATTACGGGTGAGGAGCTGTGTTACAAAAGCATGCTGTAAATACAGAGAGATAGAGGTCAGAAAGCCACCAAGATAGAGACTTATGTTTTCTGCCCTAAAATCCAGGAGAATTTTACAATAATGTTTTTAAAATTTTTTCTGGTAATTAAGTAAAATAGGGTCTATGGTTAACATTACTTGAAAAGACTTTCACTTTTTGTTCTACAACATAAATGACACACAATCATACCTCTAATGTAAATTCTGAAGACGTTGTGTGCAGTCGCTTATTACCTGTAATGAAACTGTAATGATCCATTTGGTCAAGCACACAAATGCACTTCCTTATGGTTGTAGTCGTTATTGATCTTGTAGAACAAAACTTGAAAGTCTCTTCAAGGAATACAGACCACAGACTTATTCTACTCATTTCTTCCCCACACAACCCACTGGAAAATGTTCAAGGACCTCATGGCTTCCAGGAAGTCTCGTAACTGAACAGGTGAGTTATGAGTATCTATTACAGCTAAATCACTGAAATAACACAAAGATAAGGGTGAAGTTGCTCTTTGGCTCTTCGGTTAACATGTACCTGTAAGAGTTTTTCTGCCGTTGGCCTCTTGCGAGGGTTCTTTGTGAGCGCCATTTTGATAAAATTGTGGAACTCGGTGGACCTAAAGTTACAAAATAAAACATCTGCACTCATAGTGTTTGCAAAATGAATCCTCTGCAATTTGGGCAAAGATTAGGAATGTCACCAGCTATAATCGTCAACAGAGATACCATTTGTTCTTGTCCTTCAGTTTGGGAGGCTGGAAGCTGCTCTTTGACATCAGCATCAAAGCTCTGAAAGAAAACAACAAAATCACGTTTGTTCTCTACAGCTCAGCGATGACACCCACAACCGTCAAATCTCATTCTGACCTTTCAATCACAACTTGGTCTTTGCAAACTTTATGGCTGTATCCAAAAACTAAGGCCATGCTGCCTCACTGCCCAGTCAGTCAAAGACTAAATACACATAATTTTTGTATGAAACTTAGGAGAGGAAACATGTATGAGCTTTAGAGATAACCAAGCAAATATTTAGTAATTACAATGCTTATTTCTCAGTAAAGAAATTTAGTAATTAGTTGAAACACTAAAAGATTGACATTTATTAGTTAATTTACTGCTTTAAACTGGAGTCACAGAGAAAAACAAATCATACTTAGTATTTTTTGTCTGGTTCATTTTCCCAGTAAAAATGTACATTCTGAATTCAGCCTTGTTGCTGCTATACTGCCATAGAGCAACTTGATCACGTGGGAAATCCACGTGTTACTTCTGAATGTTCATGTACCCTGAAATCAACTCCATTCTTCCGAATTACTAACAAGTGTCATCCCCCATTTTTGGATCAATTCAAATGTGATCAGATTTCCTTCTAGTGGTACTGATAGCACATTGCGCTAGCAGCTTCAGAGACAAGGGTTCTGGTCCCCTGGTGCACAAGAAAAATCTAGGGGGGATTAAAAATCTGCTTCGATGTTCGGTCAAGATGTTTGTATTAATGCATATTAGGTATTGATCGGAAATTCTTGTAACAGCTCCTGGATAACACTGCTCGTAGCTGCACCAGTAAACTGTCTAGGATAATTTTCCCCACTTCATATACAAACTTTAATTACTAGTGTAAAGGGAAAGCTGACTCTAGATCTGTGGCAATGGCCAAATTAATATTAAAACATTAATCTCTTGAGTCACTGCATGCATGGAGAATGTCTTTATTTCTGAAAGAATTTAACATTTTAAAACCAATGTAAAAAATATAGTGCAATTCTTACATTAATACATATTTATTAGATCAAGGTCGCATTAAAGCAAGTGTATCCACATTTGTAAAATTCCTTTTTATTTGCATCCATTCACGTTTAAATCAATAAACATTCAATCATACTCGAAACGATCCAGTGTGAAAATAACTTGTGGGACCACTTTTAATGGCATATGCAGATCCAAACAGTTCTGTATTTTATTTTTAATTTTATTTTGCTGCATTAGCAAAGAGCTTTTACTAACTATTATTTCATATACTTTTATTTCGATAAAACAAATCATGCATATTTGCTTGCTGTAGCCTAATAATGAGTCACTAAACTTATTATTAAAGCCCACTGGCATCTGTGTTAACATCAATAACCATTTATTTATCTGGAAGATTTTGTATGGAGTGTGAACATTTACAGTCTGTAGTAGATAATTGCAATTTAATAAAATATTTGGTCTTAAATGCAGGGGTTAAATTGAGATCTCAGAGGTGAGGAACCTGTTATAATATACATTCAATTAAAAATATGGGTGTCAAAATATATATTTATTTATAGGCTTAGGTATGGTATTTCATAGAATATTTTTTTCCCCGAGATGTTATATAATTGTAAAACAGATCATTCTCACGGGCAAGGAAGAGGCGAGAAACCGGCTTGACATATAACTTAAAGGTTTAATGAGAAACTCAAAATACAAACACATAAGATAACGGACATGTCCGTGAACGATCTCTCTCTCTCCCTTCGGCGTCCGCGAGTGGCCTTTATCCCTCTTGACGGCTTAATTAGCCCAATACGGGACCGGGCGTGCGTAATCACGCCCCGGTCCCGCCCTCCACCGTGCCACATTAATCTTTCTTTGAAAGGTGTCTGAGCAAGTGTAGATGTGAAATTGAAACAGAATGTGTGAAATAACAAACAAAAACTGTGTCGGAACATAAAATAAATAGAATAGATTGACAAACAAGCAAAGGTGCCAGACCGTTGCAGCCCAATTTAAGCCCTGACTGTATATCAGAATCAGAATCAGAGCTTTTTTGCCTAGTGTTCTCACGTAGGCAAGTGCACACAGAACATTGCAGTGAGACACAGAATATAAAATATGGTAAGAGTATAAATAGACATACAAATAATATAACAGAATGGCGTATGAACATGTGCAAGTGGTAATCTATGTGCAAGGTAGGGGTATGTACAGTAATTGAATTAAATATGTGAATATATGTACATGAGATATGTATTTACATTATTGCACTATGGGGGAGTCCTGAGGTTCAATTGTTCATGAGGAAAATGGCCTGAGTGTAAAAACTGTTCTTGTACCTGGATGTCCTGGTGCTCAGTGCTCTGTAGCGCCGGCCAGAGGGCAACAGTTTAAATAGTGAGTAGGTAAGGTGTGTGGGGTCAAGAGTGATTCTACCTGCATGTTTCCTCACTCTGGAGACATACAGGTCTTGGAGGGTGGTCAGGGGGGCACCAACAATACTCTCAGCAGTCCCGACTGTCTGTTGTAATTTCCTTCTGTCTGATTTGGTGACTGACCCAAACCAGATCGTTTTAGATGTACACAAGACAAACTCAGTGATGGCTGAGTAGAACTTCCTCAGCTAGTGAAGGAAGTACAACCTCTGCTGAGCCTTCTTCACAATGAACTCTATGTGGGTGTCCTAATGCATGTCATGAGAGATGTTAGAGCCCAGGAACCTGAATGACTCCACTGCTGCCACGGTGCTGTTCAGGATGGTGAGGTCAGGGGCAGGGGGATTTCTCCTGGAGTACACCATCATCTCCACTGTTTTGAGTGTCTTCAGCTCAAGATCGTTGTGACCACACCAGACAGCCTGCAGTTAAACCTCCTGTCTGTATGCAGACTCGTCACATGATAGAAGATCAGGCATGATGGTATTGAAGGCTGAACTGAAGTCCACAAATAGGACCCTTGCATAAGTCTCAGGTATGTTGAGGTGTTGCAGGATATAATGCAGTCCCATATTGACAGCATCATCCACAGACCTGTTTGCTCGGTAAGCAAACTGAAGGGGGTCCAGCATTGGTCCAGTGATGTCTTTCAGGTAGGCCAAAACCAAACGACTTCATGACCACAGTCTTGAGAGTGACAGGTCTGTAGTCATTAAGTCCTATGATTTTGGGTTTATGGGGGATATGGCTCCAGATGGCAATAACTATATTTAATTTTAAATTTTTTGCAAGGATTAAGGCTAACTGTATCGTGCTAACAACCTCACAATATGATATGCAAGTTTCAGAGTTTGTGCTTATTTAGATGGCTTGCTGCTTCATCAATTTCACCATTAGAAATTACATGAATGCACACATACATGAATAAAAAGGATCTAAAGTATTGTTGTAATATTGTGAGAAAATGTTATATATTGATATTTGATTGTATCAGCACAGCCTTGTCTAAATGTGTATTTAATGTGTGATATGTGTGAGTGGGTGTGTTCACACCTCATTGGGTGCAGATCAAACATTGGTGGTTGCAACTCTGCTAGTTCAATGGCTGTGATGCCCACTGCCCAGATATCACACAGCTGGTTATAACCCCCCTTCCTTTCGACTGCAGCAACCTCTGGTGCCATCCTGAGAGAAAGACAGTCATTAAAAGTATACTTCACCCAAAAATGAAAGTTATGTCATTGCATTGAAAGCGAATAGTGACTGAGGCTAACATTCTGTCTAACATTTCCTTTACTGTTCCACAGAAGATAGAAAGTCATAGGGGTTTGAAACAACATGAGGGTGAGAAAACTGTGATTTTTGGGAGAAGTATCACATTAACATAATTTCATCTGTTGTTATGCCAGACATTTCATATCTGAGTCTTAAGAAAAAAGAAAGAAATGATTCCCTGTGTTTTTGAGTGACAGCTTGTTTAAGGTAACTCACCAGTATGGCGTTCCGATGAAAGACTTTCTCTTGGCAACAGATGCGTTGATCTCTGCTGCCACTCCAAAATCCGCTGACAGACAGATGGGAGACCAAATGGAAAATAAGATTTAAGGAGTATTAGTTCATATACTGTATGTATTTGTGTGTTTACATGTGTGGGTCTGAGACAGGGGTAAACCCAGGCTGACCTACGTACTTTGACATCTCCCCGCTCTGCCACAAGAATTTTGGCACCCTGTGGACATCAAAGAGTGACACACTGAGCACATACACGCTATCATAGCACACGCACTATTGTGCTTTATTCACTTGTACAAACAGCACCAGTTACATCTCTCTTCACAGCTAATGAACTCTATCAATGTATTAATGGAATGATATTAAAAACATCTAATTATATTAAACATAAACACAAAACATGATGACTGGAACATGATTGAAGGCAATACAGGGTTCCACACTTTGTGACCTATGAATTTTAATAATTTTTCCACAAACTTCTCAGTTGTTTGCAATTAGTGTATAAAGATGCAAAACAAACGAAAAAAACCCAATTCACTAATAATTTGTTCATTTCATTTCACTTCACTTGAGTTGTGAACCAGTTCCACTGATTCATTGAAGAGAACTGACTCAGTGTAATGATTCAATCACAAATTACACATCACTACAGGTTGTATGCAAGTTGTACTTTACACAAGAACAATATTTAGCATGCATATATTTTATTGGCTTCATATTCAATACTTTAAAGCAGAGAATAACTAGAAAAAGATACTCATTAGTGTAAATTCCATAAATTAAAATGTTAATCTTGTAAATTTCCTTAACATCTCCAGGGCTGGAAACCACCACAATTTAAAATTCCCTGAAATTCCTAGTTTTCCATGATTGTGGGAACCCTGGCAATAATGGTTTAGTGATGTAATGATTTGTACATGAAATTTACTTTTATGTCTCTATGCATTTTTCCTGACTGATGGAGATGATGCAGTCCCTGTAAGCAAACAGAAAAGAACACTGTAATAACACTACATAAATGGGATTTTCACACTTGAAATTGATAAACAGTACATTTGACATTGCATCAGGAAGCTGATGCTATGGGGAGTGTCCTTCTATTCGACCTAGTGAATCCTTTCTACAATAATGACAATTCTAAAACTGGCTATGGTATTTAGGCCCCGCCCTTTTAGGCGCCAAGCTGTCCAGTATAAAAATGGACACGCAAACACCATTTCTCAGAATATTCTTCCTTCAAGACAGTGATTCATCTCTCATCTAGAAGCCTTCTACTACTTCGCCGTCAACATAAACGAGTTAGCAGGTAGGGTCTTAATGGCTACGAGAAGACTCTTCACTACCTTGCAGTGTTCCGGCGAGCATTTACTCCACCTCGCTGCTTGACACTTTGCTTGTGAACAGGCCACTCAAGCATTCTGATTCCCCGCAGCTCTTCGGCAGGAGTTTTGGATCCTAATAAGCTATTGTGATATTGTGTGTGTAAACTAAAAGAGCCACTTATTTGTTTGTGTCTTTTTAAAAAATACGTTCCTTAAGTATTCCTTATTCGAGGGACATATCCCGCCATCAGTTCAGCATGAGAGCTGCATTCGCTGTCTGGGCCACGACCATGCAGAGACAGCTCTCTTAGAGACAGACTGCCCTCACTGAGAGGACATGAGTCTCAAGACGTTTCACTTGCGAATTTCCCTTGTTCTGAGGGATGATTCAGCCTCCAATGTCCTCCCACCCACCTCTTCTTTGACTCCCGAGGGATAACAGGATGAGGCACGACGGGGCCGCAAAGTGGAGCAGAATGATTTTGAGGTGGACCTCATGCCGGCACAAGCCCTGCGAGCCCCTCAATCTCCATATACTGCGTCTATGGCGAAACAGTATGTGCGTGACAAGCTTCTGCTCTCTGCAGGAGTGCACAACCTCATAACGGTCGGTGGTTCTGATGCTGGGGATGATGTAATGCCTCGCTGCATCTGACAAGTGGACAAAGGAGGACGTTGCTGCCCCTTCCACCAGAGAGGGCTAGAAGCATGCTCGCGCACTTTCAAGGTCTTTCGAGTCCTTTCAAGGTCCAATCTTTCCTTGCAAACCAACCACGTTTTGTAGATCTGCTCTGTGGATAGATTTGCTGAGAGCTAGGTCATGACTCAGCAATACTCACAGGCTATGAGACATTTTATGCCAAAACGGAGCAGTACTTCATCACAACTGGCTCACTCCCGCTCTGTCTCAGGCCAGTGCCCAGCTAAAAACCCCACGCCTACTGCCTCAGCACCACCAAAGGTCGCCGGTATAGCCACAAAAGCCGTGGCCCAAATGAAGGCAGCCGCCTCAGCAAAAACAGTGCGCTGAGGGGAAAACCCCCCCGTGCAGCAAAAGTGCTCCTGACGCACAATTCTGTTCCCCTCTTCCCCACTGCTGTTTGTTGGGAAAGGAATATTGTTATACAAAATGCTGTTCAATATGCAATAAAAAATGCAAAAAAAAGAGTACAGCGCTAGCTGCACATGCACAAGACACTCACACTTTTTCAATAAAGAGCTTTCCCACTTCAAAACCCACACATTATGCACAATCGCTTCCCAATGGTGAACCGCCCTGTTTCAACAGTGTTCTATCTTCCACGGTTCCATCCAAAGATGCACCTGGTGTTAAGAGCTGAAATACACAATCTTCTCGCAAAGAACACTGTAGGATGTGCTGGTGTGTCACGCAGAGATTCACACTCTCCTCACAAAAAATTTGATAGAGACTGCCCCAGACTGCGACACACACAGCGGGATTTACTGCCTTTATTTGCTCGTTCTGATGAAGGAAAGCAGGCTTCGGCCCATTCTGAGACGCTTGAATTGTGTACTCATGATGTGCCGATTCAAAATGTTAACTCAGAAACAGATCTTATTGCACATTCATCCTCAGGACTGGTTTGCGTCAATCAATCTGAAGGACATGTACTTCATGTACTAATTGCACCACGTTACAGGCGGCTTTTTAGATTTGTGATCGAGGGAACTGCATATCAATTTAAAGTCCTTCATTTCAGTCTGACTCTGGCTCCCCGCACCATGTTCACAAAATGTATCCATGCAGTACTCACCCCACTGAAAATGTACGATGCACATTTTTTTAATTACCTCAGCGATTAGTTATTACTAGCTAATCAGAGGCACTACTGAGTGAGCACAGAGACTTGCTGCATTGCCTAATGTCAACTAGGCGATGTAAAGGGGTTAAGATGGGCAAGGAGGAGGCGAGAACTGGCTTGACATTATAAATAATAGTTTAAGGATAAACTTAAAAAAAACACAAAACACATACAGGGCAGCTGCCCATAGTTCTCTCTCGAACTGCCTTATCCGGTCACCTTTATCCCTCGCTTGCCTAATCAGGCTGATTGGGGTCCGGCCCCGCCCTCCTCCGCGCTACACTCCTACCTGCATTGCCTCAGCCTGGGGAGCATCCGGCATGATGTACATCCCACCCCCCCTGCCTTCTTCGAGGAGAGAGAGAAAAGAGAATCTCACTCACCGGATCCTGATGTGCTGTTGCATGGTCCTCGATCACTCCTCCACCATCTCAGGAGGATGATATCTGATCCTCCCCGGGTTGACCGGAGTCAAACCTCCAACCCCCAGTGGACAGAATGCCTGTCCACATTTCTTGTGACATGTGGGGACACTCATCCGCCCCTGGCAATGGCCCTACCGCTCCAGGTGGTTGGGGAGTTGATTCCCTCCTCCCTTCGTGGACGGCGGTCTTCCCTCGACCCCTCCACGTTTCTGCCGGCCGACAGGGGACTGCTCCGCCCATGGCCAGCACTCCAGGCAGTCGTTTCCCGCGTCTGGGCGGTCGGGGTACAAAGGCAGATCGCAGCCGCGCTCCCCTGTGTGGACGGCAGTGTCGAGGAACTACCGTCTCCAATCACCTTTATCCCTCGCTCCCCTTATCGGGCAGATTGGTGTGTGTGCGTCATGTGCGTCATTCTGGCCCGGCCCTGCCCTCCTCCACGCTGCAGGCGAAAAGTACACTTTTCCACATCCAGTAAATCTAATTTTTAGGAGTTCGTCTCGACTCGTCTCGAGCATGCGTGCGCACCACATGAACGAGCGCATACAGATCATTCATCTGTGTCTGTCTCAGTTCAAACTGGAAAAACATTTACACTCAAGTCATTTCAGAGAATTCTGGGTTTTATGGCGGCAGCATCCGCCGTCATACCATTATGTCTGTTACACATAAGACCTCTCCAGTACTGACTCAAGCGATGTTCAACATTGGGCCTGGCACCATTGACAGCACCGGCCTTATACCAACAGGGTGTTATGCTGGGTAAAATTTTCAGAAGTCCAGACCACAGATGCATCCAACACAGGTTGGGGCATGGTGTGCGATGAATGGCCGATTTTCGAGATCTTAACAGGTGTGAAACAGGCGTGGCATGTTAACCGCCTAGAGCTACTGGCTGTCTTTCTAGCTTTGAGAGCTTTTCATTCCGACATTGTGAATAACCACATTCTGATTTGTTTGCACAACAAAACAGTAGTGCCATATACATAAGTCACCAGACGCCCAAGTATGACCAAGTATGCATTTCTCCTGATGCGCCTTCTTCATTCTGACATCAGCAAAGTCAGAGTGAACATGGAAACATTTCTGTTAATTGCACCAAAATGGCCCAATCAGTCCTGGTTTCTGGAGTTTGTAGAAATACTGAATGGGCCTCCGTTGGAAAAAATGCTAAAGAAAGACATTCTCTCTCAAACACAAGGCACGATTTGGCATCCCCAACCAGAGCTGTGAAGCCTACATGTGTGGCCTTTGAATGGAGCACAGAGTACAATCCAGAATTGGCTCAGTTGGTTATGAACCATCTAGCTAGGGAACCATCCATGCCTTTACAAACTGAAATGGAATGTGTACACTAATTGGTGCTTTTCACATTGCAAAGACACAGTGAACTGCCCCATACATGAAATTCTATTTTTTTTTTAAGAAAAATTTAATACAGGACTCACACCGTCAATGCTCAAAGTTTATGTGGCGACTATATCTGCATATCACACACCTGAAACCGGCTCCTCTAAAGGTAAACATGATTTAATCATAATTCCTGAAAGGGCTGATGTGGCTAAATCCTGCTCGCCCGGCTACAGTCCCGACTTGGGACCTTACTTTGTCCTAAAAGTGCTCACAGGGCCTACCTTCGAGCATCTGGACTATGTTGAATTGCTTTCTCTTAAGACCGCATTACTGCTGGATTTGGCCTCAGTAAAACGGGTTGGTGATTTTTAAGCACTGTCTGTTGACAATTTAAAGAGGCATGTAAAAGTCAGTTTGCAAAAATATAGTAATGTTCATTCTATGCAACTGGGTTGGAGATTTCACATTGTATATTTCTAGTTATATGGGATAACTTTCATACAGTATTTGCATATGTACAAAATTAGCATATTTCTGGTTAATGGCACTGATTGGACCAGTATATAGTAACATGCATTAACGTGTGTGCTGTCACTGTGCAAAATGTTTTAACTGTTTCCCCTCAGAGGCTGAAAATGAACATTGCATGTAAATGTTTCTGTGACTATATAAAGTGCATGCATATTTAATAAGGCAAACATTTCGCTTTTGTTTCTACATTGTATACCTTTGTCACTGCAATTTAGGGTTGGCATAACAAAATGCATTATAAAATTATATTCAACCCAAGGTTAAAAGCTAACCATTGTGTCAAAATTACAATTGGGTTTAAACAGGGGTTAATGTGGCCTTAACGAAGGGTTAAAATCTCACCCTTGTGTCATGCCAAACAAAAAATGAGAAATCTGAAGACTGTTTTAATCACTTTTTCATGCACAGTAAATGGGGACTGGAACTTTCCAGCTTAAAAAAGGACATAAAAGCACAATAGTAGTATCATTAAAGTAGTCCATACTTCTTGTGTGCTATTTTCCAAGTCTTCTGAAAACATATAATTAATTTGGGCACACCCATACAATATATTTGAGACAACGACCAATATTTAAGTCACATTCACTAATGAACTTCCCATCCAGTGAGTTGTAAACTTAAAAACTGCTCCAAACGGATCCGCCCGAGAATCAGCCTGCTTCGTGAACAAATCATTCAGACCAGTTTTGTCAAATGGACCAACCTATTCATGGAAATTAAATGAAAAGTATGATTGGCTCATGAACTGGACATTGCAACTACTCTCATTAACTCTCATTAATGCTCTTTTTGAAACGTGAAAGAACCAGAACCCATTTAAATGAATATTCCATGTTCAATATTAATTAAGCTCAGTTGACAGCATTGGTGGAATAATGTTGCTTACTACAAAAATTGTTTTTGAAGCAAAAGATGCAAAATCAAAATTACATTGAGGTACTTACAATGGAATTTTTGGAGGGTTTAAAGGCAGAAATGTGAAGCTGATAATTATATAAAAGCACACATTAGTTCTTCTGTTAAAACTTGTGTTTTATTTGAGCTGTAAAGTTGTTTAAATCAATGTTTTTACGGTTGATTTAATGGTTAAGTTCTGTTGGTGTTTATTTTGTGAAAATTATAATCTCACTCCTCGTTATCCAGCCTATTACAAGACTACTTGCCAAATAAATCAATACATGAAAATGAAACATTGATTTTGATTTGAGTTGAAATTATTAATTTAATTCAATTGAATTATTTACTTGTATTATTTTATTATTATATTTACTTGTAGAAATCTCACAGTAATCCGAGATACAGAAATATGACTAGCAATACCCAGATGACCGGTCTGATACATCTTAACCCTCGGATCTACAGTTGTTCCTCAGAGATATCAGACCACTAGATGGTGCCACTGACCAGAATCAGAATCGAGTATTCCAGAGACTGTGAATATATCACACTTACATCATGTGTCTATACTTTTGAAACTTTTGAAGTTTTGAATTTGAACATTTATGGATTACCCATTCACATCCATTGTAAGTGCCTCACTGTAAGCCAAGTCGAAATACATTTTTGTGGTAATCAACATATCCCACAAATCCTGTCAATTGAGCTTAATTTGTATTGAATCCGCACTATTAATTTAATGTAAGTGCATAAAAAACAGCAACCAATAGTGTCAACTACATTTTTAAATTTATGTTCCACAAAAGAATGTAAAAGATTGTGGAACAACATGAGGGTAAATAAGTGATGACAGAATCTTAATTTGTATTCCATTAACCCTGAGTTAGGATGTGTCAAATGCCTTAAGGAAGACAACATAAAACCTAATCCTGAGACATTATTGGGATCAAAACTAAAAATGAATAGACTAGTAAATAAATCGCAGCCTTTATATAAGACTTTGTGTAAGGATGTAAAGATAACTGTGCATGTGTCCTCACCTGAAGTGTCTCTCTGCACACATAGGCTATCTGTCTCTCTTTTAGAGGACCAGTGACTGCGGAAACACAATGACCTCATTCAGGGCATCAAAATTCCATATGAAAATTAATCCTATTTTAGGCAATATTAATAACCACAGAAAGCACAGCACACAGCTTGACAGGAATACAGAAATAATTTATAGGAAGGTCTGGTTTTGAAAAGCTTGTTTTTTCAATACAATTAATCAGAGAAATAATTGACAGATCGATTATCAAAATAGTTGCAGCCCTAAACTTGACCTCATGGACCATCTATTTAATTAGAATTACATGCATTAATATATGGGGGATAATGTACTGTATAGTGAATTGGTCATTTTACCAAAATACACACTGACAGTGTATGAGAGGCCCTTTAAAAATGACAATTCACCACTGGTCATGCAGTCGCACAGCCCATGGCTGACATTTATTATGACGGCAAGCCTATTGTTGGCGGAAATATGTGATTGGGCTCGGTTTATAGACACTGAACAGCTGCGCTGTGCTTTCAGTCAGAGCGATCTCGCCTGATTCAGTGGCAAATATTGAGAGTATTCAAGACTCTTAACCATATGACTGTCATTATGTTCTCTGATGTGTTGAGTTGTGTGCGTTCAAAGAATAAACACACCATCATATGCATATATACATGTTCATCCATATGACAGAACATAAAGAGTCTCAAGACAAAGAGAGCTAAATAAATATTCAGCATTGTATTGAAGATCATTCTAGCCATGGAAATAATATCAAGTACTGCTGTACATGTGCTTTTGTTGTAGCATTTCTCATCTGCAGATAACTTTGGATAAAGGTATCTGCTAAATAAATGAATTAAATGCTAAATTGAATTGGCTAAATAAAGTCATGTAGTGAAGATACACAGAACTGTACCATGATAAATGTCCTGCAAAGATCCTCCTCCACAGAATTCCATGCAGATCCATAACTTGTTATTTCTGTGGATTATGGAGAAGTTTAATGGTTAGATTCACTTCAGCATGTTACTATTTTATACAAACTGTTTTTTTTTTTTGAAGGATGTTAATGAGCTAACCTGAGGTAGCTGCCGAAATAGGCGACAATGTTTCTATGAGTGCAGTCCTTTATCATGGTTATCTCATGTTGAATGCTTGATATATCATCACCTGATGGAGAAGGATACAGAGCATACATGTGCAACTGAGACTCCTTTATTTACATTTTCAGTTATGTAGCCTGGCAGTACACTGTACGTGACAATGTGTTGACGCAAATGTATTTTGGAGGCCCAAAACAGAAGGCAGTAAAGAACCTGTGTAACAGAGCTTTACACTAGATCGATATACCAGCCAGTTTGACTAATTGGATCATATGTGGCAATTTTGAGATTTAGACAATAACCCCACGTGTTGACTGGACTATTCTGTTTTCACATTTATTTGAGGGAATTTTGGAGTAAAATGAAAATGTTTATTTAATTTGATAAATTTTACCAATAATCTGTTGGCAAAACGTAATTTAATTTTAAGAGTCTTTGACTAACAAGGGTGTCTGAGATGATAACATTTTGATATAAAAAAAATAAATAAATCTGTCTTTAAATGCACGCACGCGCGCAAGGATGCTCGCTCACACACACACACACACACACACACACACACACACACACACACACACACACACACACACACAAATGATTAACCATCAGTGGTGTAACCATTGATTAAAATACTTTCCTTGCATATTTAAACTTTTTTTTTTTTTTTTTAATTAAGAATTTTTTTTAAGAAGTTTACTTTTAGGGTTACTTGATTTGACCTGAACAAAATGTGTTAAATCAGCACACCCATCATGAACGTCTAAAGGGGTCTTCTTGGTTTTATTTATTTTTGTCACATGGGGGAACAGCCTTTGTGGATGTGAGTACAGGAAGGGACAGGGGAACAATCTCTAGTCGTAGGTATGGGCAGTGACTGGGAACGGCCTCCTGGGCAGTGACTGGGGAATAGCCTGCTGTAGCAGGCTCAGGGGACAACCTATTTCACAAATCACTATGCACAAATATACTACGGTTGTCGATTTAATGCATTAATTCACTGCAATTAATTATATATAAAAATAACGCAATACATTTTTGTTTATGTCCCTGCCCGGACTGAAATAAAGCATATTAATACCATCAGAGCGATTCAAGCTTGAAGTACAGCCTGTTTTCTCCAGGGGTCAGTAAGTGAAAATTTTAAACAATTGAAAGCCCTAAAATATACACATCAGTACAATTTCAAAATGAAAACAATATTGTTAATGACTTACCAGGGTCCAGTTTGACTACTTTGATAGCTGTGATGACTGAAGTCTTAATGCTATGGGCCTTTAAAGACAGAGAACAAAAAAAGTGGATAGCATAAGCAATGCCTGTTGAAGTGTTTCCAACCTTGTTTTTCGTTCATGTGCTTCTTCAGAGATGTAATCAAGCTAACCTGAGATAGCTGACAAAATAAACAACGTTTCTATGAATGCAGTTCTTCATCAAGGCAATCTCATGTTGAAGCTTTTTGCCCTTGTTTTTCTATTTGTATGATGTCATCAGACTCTGTAACAACTAAAGTTCCTCCTGGATGTTTTAAGATTTCTAGAATAAAACAACAACAACGGTGAGGTTTTTTTTTACAATGTACAAGTTTTTACAATGTCTTTGTGGTTGTCAAACAATGCATGATCAGTAAGAAATATTCATGATACATAAAAATACACGCTACCTCTTTGAGTTTTGACTGTTTCAGAAGGAAATGTGATCGTCTCATCTACACTTGTTCTGTGTAATGATATAATGTAATTTCTTACAAAAAAGACTATTCCCTTAAAAACATAACAACCATTCTACGCTGAAAGTAAAGCTTTTAAATTTTACGAGGTACGCTATGTGCCAATGTGTGCTATGCAAGTCAACAAGAAAAATTAAGCTGTTAATTGTAACCATGGTAACCAGCAGTCAATAGTGAATTGGCAGGCACTGGAAAGGTGAAGTAGACATGAAAAAAGGTACCAAATCACATCCTGCATTATGTCTTTCTCCATTATCAGGGCCAATGATTAATGTTTGTTCAGGCAGCGTAGCAGAAATGGACAGTCTACCTATTTAGGGCACCAAGGTAGGGTTGCACCAGCTGTGTGTAAATTCTCACGTAAGTTAGGACGTAAAGTTCACACTAAGGGCTTAGTAACTACTAGTTAGTTTGTAACTAAGTCAGTGCTTAATTTAGTTGCACCACCTGTTCTTAAGGCAAGACCTAACTAGTAGGTTGTAAGCTCTCCGTAATGTAATATCATAATATATGTAACATATTATGACGTTTACCTATATTTATCCAATAAACAGCCTTCATATTTATACACAGAAGTGTTAAAAATCCATGAAATCCAATTTGGTCTTGTTACAGTTGATGTTCAAACCTTGTTTGTTCACGTTACTGTCAGCTGTAATAAATTAAATTCCCATTAAAATACGATATGTAATAAAAGTAGATTTAATAAATAGTATATTGTCCTATGTAAATAAAAATATTATAGAAACTGTGTCTAAAATAAATGAGGGGTGATAAATACTAATACAACAGGCTGGAAAAAAACAGACATTTATTCATTTTAATGTCCTATATATATTTTGAATGTGTTGAAACTTGACACCGGGCAATGCATGCATAAAAACTGCACCGTTAGGACGGTTTCATGCTGAAGAGATGCTAAAGTAAATTTCTCTCTCTCTCTCCGTATCTCTCTCTCTCTCTCTCTCTCTCGTAAATGTCAACATCATAATGTATGTTGAAATGATTGATGCCTGTCACGCAAAACATGAGCTCATTGTTGTCATAAAATTTCAGTCTGCTTTTTTATTCCATAAATATTATTCCATAATATTACGACTTAAGTTTAATGGTGCAACGCTCAAATATTAGTGGTGCGTAAATTGTGAAATTGCGTAAAAAGGGCCCATTTACGCCACAACTAGGCTAAGTACTAACTAACGCACAGCTGGTGCAACCGGGCCCAGGTCATTGTTTTTTTACACCCTGGTATTTTTGTTATGACTGTTGTACAGTATACCATTATGATCAGTTCAATTCATAGAAAGGGACAAATACCGTACATACAGTAAAAGAGATAGACTGTATGTACGGAAAAGTTGCAGATAGTGGCTAAGAAGTGGCTAAGAAGGCTTGCAGGGAATTCCCGCAGGCCAACATCATCATCTCAACCCTGCTACACAGGAAGTACTACCCTGCTGACCTGATCAATAGCATCAACCAGAGGATAACAAATGCATGTTCCAGCTTTACGGCCATCAACGTTACCCACCACCCAAGTCTAACGACTGAGGATTTATATGACCATGTGCACCTAAACCAGGAGAGTGTAAGAGTCTTTGCTAAAAACCTAAAAGATTAATTACTCTGCTGAAATTCCCAATCAGCACCCTCACAACATCAGCGTACAAGTTCCAACAGTCATCGCGGCAACCAACTTTCAACTACACAAAGGGGCCCAAAAACCAGACACACTCCAATAAGAAGAGAGCAACCAACCAGACCACAACACATTGAAGCCCAACCAAACTCTCAGCCCAGCTCCAGTCAACCTACAAACATGGACCCTCACACACAACAACAGGAGGCACCGGACAGAACAGCACAGCCCTTTCCACAATCACAGCAGCTCACTTATGCTGATGTAGTGAAGGGCAAAATACACACGGACTCCTCAGACATTACAGAGGTGAGACATCTTTTACATCTCATCTGTAGAATACTGGGGTAAGCCATCTGGACCACCAAAACACCTCACTTTACTTCACTATGACTTCTATCACTATAAGCTCTTGGAATATCCAAGGCCTCTACTTCACAATCTTAGGGGCCAAGACTTTAAAAACAGAGTTCCTGAAAAACATTTATAACCAGGACATCATTATTCTGCAAGAAACATGGTGCAGATCAGACGTGGACAGTCACTGCCCTTTAGGATACAGGGAAATATTATTGCCACCACTTAAAAACTGTAACGTGAAACGCAGAAGAGACTCTGGTGGGGTCATCATTTGGTACAACAATCATGAAAAAATGTTTGGCTTAAACTTAAAAAAGGCATCATAGACTGTGATAAGGACCTTTACATCTGTGCAGCATACATACCTCCATCAGAGTCTCCGTACTACAAGGACAATCATTTTGATCAGCTTCATACAAAAACCAATCAATTCCAGTCCAAGGGGAATTTGATGTTATGTGGGGATCTAAATGCAAGGACAGGTTCAGAGCCAGACATTATAGATACCCACGGGAATAACCACATACTGAAAGCCAACACACACATCTAACCCCCACCACTACAACACGGAACAATCCGTACAGTACAGTCAACAAAAACGGTAAGGAGTTAGTGTGTCTCTGTCGAGGCCTGGGTCTGTATATGCTTAATGGTAGGATCCGAGGGGACTCTTTAGGTCGATTCACATACAGCTCAGCTCTTGGGGCTAGTTTAGTCGACTATGCCATTACAGATATGGACCCCTCCTACATACGTGCATTCACTGTCAGACCACAGTCTACCTTTCAGACAACTGTCAAATTAATGTGTTCCTAAAGAACCTGTTCAAACTAAACCCAAAATACAAATGGTCCCCCAAAATATGAGTCCGAATTCCTTAGTGCAATTAGCTCCAAAGAAATGTCCAACCTAATCAATAGATTTCAAACAACACAGTTTATGGCTAACAAGATCTACGTAAATTCTGCAGTACAACAAATAAATGACATTTATCAAAGGTGCTCAATCAAAGTAAATTTACTCCATACAAACAAGAAAACTAAACTTAAAACTGAGGATGAAATTTGGTTCGATAAAGAATGTAAAATTAAAAAAACTACTCAGACAGATCTCTAACCAAAAACACAGAGAGCCACACAAATCAGAAACCAGACAAAACTATTGTGAAGCACTCAGGGATTATAAATATACAATACGCCACAAAAAGCAACACCACCTAAACCACACTCTTAATGAAATTGAAGACTCAATTAATAATAATCAGTTCTGGTAAAAATGGATCAGTCTGAATAAACAACACAGCCAGGACATAGCCATACAAAATGGAGAATTATGGAAAGACTATTTTAAAAACTTATTCAAAGAAATTTCTCCAGAAATTCTCTCACACCGGACCAGAAAAACATGCAATAGGAGTCAATAGGAATCTACAATAAAAAATAACCAAAACCCTTTAGACTATCAGATTAGCAGAGAAGAATTGGCTGATGCACTTAAGAAAGTAACCCAGAAAGGCATGTGGTTTAGACAACATTAGAACAGAAATGCTGAAGCACAGTCCAGCAGTAATGCAGGAGGCCTTGTTAAAACTCTTCAATCAGGTTCTGCAATCTGGCTATTTTCCTGACACCTGGAGTATGGGCTTAATACACACATTATATAAGAGTGGAGACAAATTCGACCCCAATAACTACCAAGGCATTTGTGTGAGCAGCAATCTGGGGAAGACTTTCTGCTGTATCCTGAATGCCTGGACACAGACCTTCCTTACCAAGCACAATGTCTTGAGGATGAGTCAGACTGGATTCCTACCAAACCATCGCACCACCGACCACATTCACACGCTACACACAATAGTCAACCAGCACGTTCATCAAAAAAGCAAAGGCATAATTTATGCATGCTTTGTTGATTTAAAAAAAGCATTCGATTCCATTTGGCATGATGTTCTATATTATAAAACTACAATCCGGCATTGGGGGTAAAATGTACAACACTATCAAATCTATGTATTCAGACAACAGGTGCGCAGTTAAAATTGTCAATAAAAGAACAGAATTCTTCACTCAAGGGAGACAGGGCTTCCGTTTGAGTCCAACCCAACTGTTCTACATTTACATTGATGAGTTAGCAGTGCTACTGGAACAATCTGCAACACACGGTCTTACTCTAAATAATTCTGAAGTTAAATTTCTTCTCTATGCAGATGATCTGGTGCCACTGTCAGCTACTGCACAAGGGCTACAGCAGCACCTGGACCTGCTGGAGAACTACTGTCAGAACTGGGCCCTGACAGTCAATCTGAAAAAAAACTAAAATTATGATTTTCCAGAAAAAAGACAGATTACAGGACACCAGATACACATTCACTCTGGGAAACACTGCAATAGAACACACTCTACACTACGACTACCTCGGTCTAAAAATCAGTGCTTCAGGGGGTTTTGGTCTGGCAGTGAATGCACTAAAAGAAAAAGCTAGAAGAGCATTCTATGCTATTAAGGGCACATTTACCCAAGTTAACATTCCTGTAACAATCTGGTTTAAAATCTTTGATAGTATTATGCCTATTGCTCTGTATGGATGTGAGGTTTGGGTCCACTCTGTCTGGCAGATTACTCGAGATGGGACAAACACCCCATAGAATCTCTGCATGCAGAATTCTGTAGAAACATTCTAAGAGTTCAGAGAAGAACACCTACTAATGCATGCCGGGCTGAACTAGGCAGATACCCCCTTATTATACATATTGAAAAATGATCCCTCAAATTTTGGACACATGAAGCCCTTAAAACCCAAGAGCTGAAGCCTAAAACCAGTCCCCTTTGTCAGCTGGCTCTGAAACCATGCTCGTCTCACCTCGAGTCTGGAGCCAGTGCTGAAGCGGTCTCATATGCATCAACCCCAGTGGTGCGACCGCCGCAGAGGACGCCATATGCCCCAGGGGCCTCTGGAAAAGTTTTAAGGGGACCGCAGTGCCTGGCCTGAAGGTGGCAAGGCAAGGCTCAGGTAGACCTGTTCGCCTCCAAGGAGATCTCCCACTGCCCGCTCTGGTATGCCCGAATAGAGGCTCCCCTCGGGGCAGATGCGCTGGCACACAGCTGGCCCACAGGGCTGCGCAAGTATGCATTTCCCCCAGTGAGCCTTCTTGCACAGGTGCTGTGCAAGGTCAGGGAGGATGAGGAACAAGTCACTCTGATGGCTCCTCATTGGCCCACCTGGGCTTGGTTCTCGGACCTCGTACTCCTCGCGACAGCCCCTCACTGGCAAATTCCCCTGAGGAAAGACCTTCTTTCCCAGGGACAGGGCATGCGGCATCCGCACCCAGACCTCTGGAACCTCCATGTCTGGCCCCTGGATGGGATGCGGAAGATCTAGCTGATTTACCACCTGCTGTCGTAGACACGATCAACCAAGCCAGAGCCCCTTCTACCAGGCATCTTTACACCCTAAAGTGCCACTTGTTTGCGAATTGGTGTTCTTCTCAGGGCGAAGACCCACAAAGGTGTGCAGTCAGGTCAGTGCTCTCCTTTCTGCAGGAGAGGTTGGAGGGGAGGCTGTCCCCGTCCTTATTGAAGGTGTATTTAGCTTCTATTGCAGCGCACTGCCATGCCTGTCTGATGACTTTGTGGGGCATTGGGGAAGGGTATGTGCAGTCTGATACAGCTGGTCGTTTTGGCACGTCAAGTATCTACCCGCTCCTGTGTCAGCAGTACATGTACATGGCTCAGCGTATGGCGTGATTTAAATTGGACCCCTAGTGTCGCTTCTTCGACAGAACGTCGAAGTGAGCGACAGATGGGGAACGTCTAGGTTACGGATGTAACCTCCGTTCCCTGATGGAGGGAACGAGACGTTGTGTCCTCCCGGCCACGTCGCTGAGCCAAGCCACTGTTGTGGCCTGACCATTTCCGACTCCTCAGAAAAGTCCAGAATGAAACATTTCCCCCTCTTTATACCCGTATGTCATGCAAATTCTGTCTGCCAACTTCTCATTGGCCTTTTTTCTTAGATCAGAGGTATAATCGGCGCTCAAGAGAGACCCCTAGTGTCGCTTCTTCACCACAACGTCTCGTTCCATCCATCAGGGAACGGAGGTTACATCCATAACCTAGACGTTTGTACACACATCGCTCATTAACTGAAATTGGTGTTTAGTAATTCTTTCAATACATTAATGCATAGATAAAGTATAACTTAAACTGTTGCCAATTGAAGATGCAAACTAAGAATAACAACAGTTCAGACTGACAACAGACAGAATCATTCGGAAAGTTTCAACATATTCATTTTATTTGTGATTTTTATCAGTAACAATAACCGCAGTATCTTATTATGGGGGAATCTATATGGTCAATTATAGTAAGGGATTATATCATTGACACAAACAGATCTTCAGCATCAAATACAAAACCATACTTGGGGACAATTTTTGAATGAATTCATTTACTTGTTCGTTTAATTTTCAGAGTGATTGTATACGCATGGAAATCATTTCCGAAGATGCTTTGTTCCGTTTACTTACCTTGAACACATCTCCATATGTCCCGCTGCCGATGCGTATCGAGCGGATCCATGTGCGACACGCCGATCGCATCCATGGCAGAGCGGTATTAATTTGTTTTCTCACGGTCCAGACTCAACTACGACTCATACTCATGTCACTCACCACTTCCTCAACATCCGCGTAACAACTGCATTAAACTGAACATGGCAGCTTTGACAGTAACGCATCTCTGTACGCAGAAGAAAGGGGCGTTCACAGAGGACGCGTCCATGCGTTCAAAAACACTTTCTTAAAACTTGACACGGATGGGGTGAGACGCAACAGCCAAAGACCAAACTGCAAATATAAAGGTTGAAATTATATTCAGAGACTGAAAAGCTATATATCGTGCTTTTAGTTTAATTTCATATCTGGGTGTATAGGCTTGCTAGTCAGTGACTGTCCTTTAAACCTTGTACCTCTTGATTTTAGTGACCCGGGACCTCATCCATTTCGTGTATTTATGCCCACACCTTTTATCCTCAACTTATGAATAGTGTGAAAAATAAATAAATGGCAAATAATTAACAAAAGTGTATAGGTTCTTTCTTCAATTAAAGACTTTTATCAATTAAATTAAAAAAAAAAAAAAAAATCTATATAAGTTTATCACAGGGTATATATATATTTGTTTATTACAAGACAAATAAGTATATTCTTACAAATGACAAGTACATCAAGTTGATTCTTAGTGTGACAATGGTGAATTACCAGTATCATATGCATGCACACATACATATACATGCTATTTATTCCTCAAGGTGGAATTAAAAATTAAATATTGCTATTTGATGAAAAAGTAACATGGAAGTAAACTATAGCAAGTACAACAATGAACTGTATGATTTGGATATTGACATTTGGGTGTACAACTGAAATTATGTCATTTTTTATCCATTTAGACTCAAAAAGTGCCTGAGAAAATACATACAGCGTGTGTAGCTTATGTGTTGTTTTGATTATGTGTAGCTCAAAATGTGTTTAACAGCCACTTGCAACTCATGAAATTTCAGAGTGTAAGTAATGAATCCTGTTTTATATTTGTTGCGTCTGTCTGCCTGTCTGTCTATCATCTCTCTGTCTATCTATCCATCTGTCTATCTAGCTACCTGTCTGTCTCTCTATTATCTCTCTCTGTCTGTCTGTCTGTCTATTCAATTGAATTCAAAGTGGTAAACAATACAATATTGCCAAAGCAGATGTTGTGTAAAAACAGAACTACATCTTAATCTATAATTAAATTTAGTTGAACAATTTAACAAATATAAAAAAAAAATAATACAAATAAATACAAAAACCAGATCAGAACTGCTGTAGACCACATTGTTTAAATAACTGAAGACCACTTCACATAAATGAATATACACACATAAACTGAGGGTCACTGTGGTGAACATTAGGGTGACACACTAGGGAAAACATAAAACATATTTACCCACTGTCACAGTGCTGCTGTGTGTCCCTCTCCAAGAATTATATAAATTTTTTCTTGTTCTGTCATGGTTATAAATTTGTCTATAAAGTTGCTGTTTGTAAATGTATCTATATAAATGTGCCTTATATCTTTAAATTTTGGGCAGTGAAGGAGAAAGTGCACCTCTTTCTCTGCCTCACCTGTCATACAGTGAGCACACACCCTTTATTCTCTGGGTAACCATGTTTTTCTGTGTCTGCCTCTCTCTATGGCGAGACTGTGCTCACTGAGCCTGTACTTGCTCAGGATCTGTCTCTGATTTGTATCTCTGACAGTCAGGAGATACTCTTCCAATTCATACTTTGACTTTAGAGTCCATTAGAATTGTAATTTTCTTTGTGTTTTAGTTTCTTGATCCCAGTGTTCCAGATAGATGATTTTAGATTATTTGATGATCTGATTTATTCTGATGTTTGTTTGTAAAGCAGTGCTGGCCTGAGGCTGGTTAGTGTTAGTAGTGTTAACTGGGTTAGTGAGTCTCAGAACCAGCTGACTGAAGGGACTTTTTTCAAGGTTCAGTTTTTGCTGCGCTTTAAAATAGCGATTCTGTGGGACTTGATTTTAAATGCATACAAAAATGTAAAGATCTTTTTGTATGTTAATAATCAATGGGAATCGTCCTAATGCTGCCCTACATGAATTATTTGGTGTTTTCCCTTGTAATTTAAAAATTAATTTGCAGAATTCTGTGTGTAGGACTTCTGTTGGATGTTTGTCCCATCTAGTGTAGTTCTGATCACTGAGTGGACCCCATACCTCACTTCTATGCAGTGCTATGGGCTGTATGACACTATCAAAGATCTTACACCAGATTGGAATTGGTAATTCAATATTGTAGAACTTTTTCTTAATAGAGTATAGAGCTCTTCAAGCTTTTACTTTAAGTGCATTCACTGCCTTACTGAAGCTCCCAGATGCAGTGATAATCAGCCCAAGGTAAGTGTACTGCATCGTGTGCTCTAGGACGGTGCTGCCTAGAGAGAACTGGTATCTGTGTTCCTGACATCTGGGCTTTTTCTGAAAGACCATAATGTTTGTCTTCTTCAGGTTTTCAGCCAGGGCCCTGTTCTGGCAGTAGTTCTCCAGCAGGTCCAGATGTTGCTGTAGTCCCTGTGGGATGGGTGACAGTTGCACCAGGTCATCTGCATAGAGCAATAACTTAATGTCTTGGTCTTGCAAAGTGAGTCCAGGGGCTGTAGACTGTTCCAACTGCACCGCTAATTAATTAATGTAAATGTTGAACAGTGTTGGACTCAGACTACAGCTCTGCCGCACTCCTCTCTTCTGGGTGAAGAAATCTGTTTGTTTGTTGCCAATTCTTCTTGCACATTTGTTGTCTGAATACATCGATTTTATGTTATCATAAACTTTACCCCCTACACCACTTTGTAACAATTTGTAATATATTCCGTCATGGCAAACAGAATCAAATGCTTTTTTGAAATCAACAAAGCATGCAAATATTTTCCCCCTTTTTTGTCTGGTTTACGTGTTTATTGATTAGGGTGTGTAGGGTGTAAATGTGGTCCGTAGTTAATTTGGAAGGAAGCCAATCTGACTCTTGCTCAGGACACTGTGTCCGTTAAGGAACTTTACAATTCTGTTATTTAAAATACTACTACATAACTTCCCCAGATTACTGCTCATACAAATGCCTCTGAAATTATTTGGGTCTAAATTGTCCACACTCTTGTGAATTGGGGTAATAATTCCTTTGTTCCAGATGTCAGGGAAACAGCCTGAACTAAGTACAAGGTTGAATAATTTGAGCACAGCCGTTTTCAGCTCAGGTGTGCTGTGTGCTGATGTTGTCAGCGCCACAAGATTTTTTTAATTTTTGGCTTTTACGTTTTTGAACCAATTCCTCATGTGTAATTGAAAAGTCAAGTGGATTTTTATTCTTTTTTATTGTGTTTTCATATATTTGTAGTTTTTGTTTGACCTTATTATAATTCTCATTAAGTTGTTTTGGTGAGTTTTCAAAAAGTTTTTCCAGATTTCTCCATTTTGGATCGGCAAATCTTGTTTTTTGTTGTGTTCAAATTATTCCACAAGTAATTTTAAGTGGAAAACTCAATAATTACAAGATGCAAAGAGTAGCCTACTTTTATGATCAGACAGGAACAGTGATTTGAATTGATGACTTATCAAAGTACAAATTGTTTTTTTCAGTGTGGTGGATATGGGCTTCCACAGTTTCTGATCTGTCATGGCTGTTGAATAATATAATCTATCATAAAAAAAATCCCTACTTTTACAGTATTCAAAACAATGTGTGTATGTGAATTGAAGAGACTTGTAGCCTGCGAGTGCCATTTACAGGCTTGTCGGCATCACAACGAGATGTTGCCATATCATGATATAGTAAACCTGTAGATGACTTCAGAACTTTAATTTATCATTGGACAAGGGGAAATTTTTATTTCATCTCAACATAGTTTTGATAAATTTTGGTCTAATTTCCTGACATGCCACAAATGCAGTAGGTCTACGACTCTTGTAATAATTATGAAAAATACACAGGGCCTACTAAAGTAGTCGAGCAATCACTTTTTTATATGAGTGTCCATAATAGCAAAGCCTTGGCAATCCAAAATATTCTCAGTGAGTCCACTGTATTTCACAAGGTGGGAAGAGTTTCCAGTTGGCTATCGGAAGTGCGATTGGTTAGCGTTTTGTGTGTAGCCGGTCACTGCTTGCTTGCATGTCATGCAGTTAGATTCTTGATTTTTAAATGTTGTAAGATGTCTTAATAATTGGATTGGTGGTCTTAAAAGTGGAGACAACTGAGACTGAGGTGAGTAACCATTCCACCATGAGAACATACTAAGTAGTGGGAATTGGACATTCTAAATTAGAAGAAAATGGGATACATTTTTTTTTAATTACCCGGACAATACGTACAGTTAGCATGCACACAAGGATGTGTCTTGTGTTGGCAGAAGGGTTGGGACCCCCAACTGTTGCCAGATACTTTGCCTAAATAGAGGTAATAATGTATTAGTGTACTCATAAGACAGAAACAAACTGTAATGGAAAAAATGTAATAAACTTGTCATTATAGAATATGGTATTTGAAGAAATCAAATGTACCATTTAATTGTAGCAGGCCTCCTCCTTAAGCCTATTTTCGACAATTCTGAGGTCCTGCATGTTGCTCAGTGGCAAATGGATGCCCTCTGGCAGAACTGCAGCTGGAGAGGTGCGATCTGTCAAAGACAATAACAGCTGTTTGATCACAGCCACCTCTTCTTTTAAATTATGTGCTGTTCTGTTGCTGTTGACAGTAAGTTATAACATGTTATATATAAAAGCCCACTGCACAATCAAAGTCATAAACAGCAAGCATAGCATTTACTAATGAAATTTGAGAAGTTGTTTGTAGGCTCTATAGACAGTCCCTATGTCCATGTATAAAAACTTCTATTGGGAGTAATTTATGTATGTAAACAGTCAATCCAGTAAATGAATATCAGAGGCTTGCAGGTTTCAAGAAAAGGAGAGAGAGAGAGAGAGAGAGAGAGCGCCATGCAGAGAAAGAGACAGACAGAGAGAACGATAGATAGGCAGAGCGAGAGAGAGAGAGAGAGAGAGAGAGAGAGAGAGAGAGAGAGAGAGAGAGAGAGAACATAATCAGGCAAAGAGAGAGAACATAATCTTTTGGAAAAATTTAACAAAATATGAGGGCTAATTAATTACTGTTCATTTAAAGTAGTGTATTTTTATTTAATCTGTGCTGAATTTGTTTACTTTAACTTGTGGAACTAATGCAACAATTGCAACATTTTTTAACAGTGATACAAGAAAGCTTAAAACCAATGCTTACCAGTAATTGTCTGCCAGCCTTCTTGATGAGTCGAGTTTAGAAGAGGCTGTTGGAGCTGGTGGGACTGGTGGAGATGATGGGAATGGGGGGATCAGTACAGAGCCCTTCCGAGGGATGATAATGTTTTCTTCTTCAGAAGACTGAAAGTTTGGTCTGGTGTAAATAAAAATAAATAAAATGTTACAAACAAAATTTCACAATATGAAAAAGTGATTTTAAAAGAGTATGTAAACACAATGTTAATTCGTTTTAGACAGAAAGAGAATGAGGTACTTTACTTGAGTATTTTCATTTTACACTACCTCTAAGTCTAAAATTTACTTCTTCTACCATTATAGTTTTAAATAAACAATGATAAAACAAAGAAACTCACTGCCTTTTTCGATGATACTGTACTTCTCCAGCCTGCTGACACTTTCAGACAGGAAAAAAGAAGAAATCTCCTTTTTTGCTTTCTTTCTGGCTTTGTCATAATCCTCTTTAGAAGAAGAAAAATATGCACGGTTTTAGGGTTGTTTTGATTGGCACAACTATGATGAGCTGAACTCATGCTATCACATTTTTTCAAATGATCAGGGGCCTCTATTGTGAGTTAAACAAAAACAGGGACTCTGTTTTATACAGGCGTTGCCCTCTATCGAGCTACAGGTTAATCCCATACTGCTCCACCTCTGTACCCCGACACAATTTCACACACCTATTGCCCAATTTGGTAAGAGCATGCCCATACCTAATTTAAGTTATGGTAGGGGTACAAACATAGCTTGCAAGAAATGGCACTGGCACTACTTCAAAAGGGTATTGCTGCAGCGATGTAACAGCAACATTATCTAAATGACGTGTTTTGTAGAGTGAGCACACTTTGTATTTTTCCCAATCAGCTCCTGGTTCCCATTCTGTCACTCACTCGACGTTGTGTCTCAGCTGTTCAAGTAACACAGTTTAGTGCATGGCGTTTTTAAATGGGACCCCTTTTGTCACTACAATCGACATCATCTGGATTTATGTGAGTAGATTGTTTGAAATAGAGGCGGTCAGTCAAGATTTAGCTTAGTGAAGTGTACAAGTTTTTAAAACAAAATAATGTAGAATTAATTCATTTAAATCTTGTATATGGTTTAAGGCATACACTCAGGGTGTTTTAATTTTGACTGACCTAGTCCCAAATATTTGATGCTATAGAGAAATACTTACAATTTGAAACCTATTTTAGGTGCTTAAAATCTGAGCTATTGTGTTGTTATCTTTCATTGTCTTTCATTGTGTTGTTATCTTTCAACTGCAAAACACATCCTCTTACAGAGCAGTATTGAGAAATACTTCAGACAACAGAACACACCAAGAAAATAATCTGAAAAAAGACAAATATAATAATATTATAAAACAGATACTTGTAAAACTGTGTAACAGAACAATTATGCAAATCCACAAAACTACACTACAGATAAAACAGATACTAAGACCTGCAACACTTGATCATACTCGTAACTTTATGTGGTTGAAAATTAAAAGAATTGGGTAAATATGATCTATGATCAGTTTGATACCACTTACTGTCATATACTGATTTTATGAATACATATAGGAGCCTTTTGTATTCAATATGTCTAAATTCATGGGCATCTGACGAAGGGTGTTTATTAACAGTTTCCATCAAATTGCCAAAAGTTTTGTGTAACTTCACAATACATAGCAGTGATGTTCTTTTATTGTGTGTGAAATATTTTGAATTAATTTATTTAACCTCACTAGGCTCATAAAAGTTGACTTTAACCACATATTCTGTTATTCTGTATAAAACAGTATGTATTATTAAAAGCACTAGCAGTACAAATATATTGAATTGATATTGAATTAATACACTGTCCATATTGTGCAAAATGGATTTAAATAAATATTAATTAATGAAACAGAAAGTTATGGTCTCCAATAGATCCTATAGCCACCTTTCTTTATTAAATGTTTTTAATTTAAATAAAAAAATATTATTATTATGGCCTTTATTGGACAGTTACAGTGAAGAGCAGTGTCAGAAATTAACTTGTCCATTATTTTATTTTTACGGTTTAGTGTTTATTGTATTAATAGATGGATGATGTCTAATTATGTAACCCTTCAGCGACAGTTGGGTGTAGGTGTTGAGGTTCTCCAAACTAAAAACGATAAGTGTATATAAATCGCGACAATGTTCGCATTAAGACGGTTACAAGTCTTAAAATGAAACCAAGTGAAGGTTTAATTTAATCAAACATTTAGAGTTTAGTATGACTTGTACACACATTAGACATACGTACCTTCAATTTTTCAGATAATGGACTATGACCGATGGTCAGTTTATATTTTCCTAATATACAAAACTAATATAAAAATACAAACTGAACACTAACTATTACTAATACTAACACATTAACGTTAATTACTCAACTACTAAAGCGAAATACATAGCCTACTATAGTATGTATTTATAAATATTAAAAACCTATTATTAAAAACTAACAAATTATTATCAGTAACACACAATAAAGTTCCAGTCAGCTGTTTAACGGATTTAACGATAAGTTGCAAGACAATCATTTTAAATTTGCGCCATTGGCTCGTGGTCAATTCTGTATATTTTGTAACGGACGCAATTAACATAAATCTGGCAAAGTTTTATATTTTTATTGAAAATTTACATTTATAAAAAAAAAACACTGTTCTTGCTGAGGGAGTGACTGTAAATTTAACATCTTTATCTCTTCTGACTGTCTTAATCCATCTCTTTATATGTTGAGATTATTATTTCTGTTTTATTCTGAAATCAGTAGATTAATCACTATTATTTTATTGTACTGTATGGGCATCCATAGTAAGAAATAAAAACAGAAAATTAAATAAATTGATATATTTTGGGAGTAAATTGCACCGCAAAATTCATATTTGCTATGGACTTCCATGTACCTCAATGGAACACTTTACTATACTTGTGCATCCCAAACCCGGACATTTTTAAAGGGTCTTTGGTCTCCAACAGCAAAAAACAAATCCACTATTGTGCACTTTCCAAAAGATTAAAAAAATATATAGAGATGGATTACATCAGTCAGAAGACAGAAAGATGTCAATCACTCCCTAGGCAGCTGTATTAGAATCCTCTTTGCAGTAGTGCTGACTAGAATAGTAATATAAATTTACATTCATTAAAACATAAGCAAATCAAGTATAAAATAAAATTAAAACAATGAAAAAATATAAATTAAGTATAAAAAAATCTTCACGGTTTTTACAAACTTACTAAATACTATTTTTGTTAATTGTTTACAATCTCTGGATTGCCTGACTGGAAAAAACTCCCCAGAGGGCAGTATGGGCTAACCAACATGGGGCCCACGTGGGGTTAGTGTGGGTTTGCCATGCCCACACTCTCACACATTCCCAGCAAACAGGGGACGTCTCCCGGACATTGCGAACGTCCACTTTGGTCCGCTTTGTAAAGTTCGCTGGCGGACGTTCCGAGGACATTCCGAACGTTCGCTACATGTCCAGTGTTCGTCCGGGCCAGACCGTCCCTATATTGGCCCTCATCTGACATTTCCATAACAACACTTGCAAAATCCATTCGCCCATTTGTTAGGCCCTTATTATCAAACCTGACACCTTGCAACTAAGGCAAAAATTGCACTAAAATATAAACCCATATTGGATTTAACCATAAGGAATTAGGAAATTCCTTAAAATCATCCCTTAAATTAACTATATATTACTTTTTTGTATTTTCAATTAAATGTGTGCTTCATAATCTAAATCACAGTGCACATATTAATGGAATAGTGAAATAATCCACCATTGTGAAGTTATATTTTAACTGATTAAATATAAAGTACGGAGCACCTGAAGTGACCTGTGCAAAAAATAAAATCACAGAAACTTTTACGTGCAGACGAGAAACGTTTCGTGTGCGCACGCAAATTTTAAACTTGGCCTTCAATACAAAGACATTACTGTCTATGACATTACTGTCATGGCTGAGACACGCTTTGATCTTCCAAAGGACACTTGTCTAATCAAGCAATACACTTGTACTTGCATTAAGGAAAGAGATATTAACCTCATTATAACCTGTGCTTAGCATGTTTCTTTTATCTGAGATCCAGATTTAAAATGTATATATTCATACTTATGTAATATTTTTGTGAAAGTGTTCATATTTGTTACAATTATTTCAAAGTTTAAAATTGAACTGTGAGCAATGCCCCTTGTTTGTTACTTCAACAGTCATAAACTATTAAATTAATAATTCACCCAAAAATCTAAATTCTGCCATTTACTCACCCTCACGTTGTTCCTAAATCACATGAATTTCTTTATTGTGTATGGCATAAAAGGATATGAAAGGCAGAATGTTATGGACTGAGAGTCTCAGTCACCATTCACATTCATTGTAAAGAATATTGATGCAGTGAATTTGAATGGTGACTGAGACTCTCATTATATAAGTATGAATATATACATTTTATATCTGGATCTCAGATAAAAGAAACATGCTAAGCACAGGTTATAATGAGGTTAATATCGCATTCCTTAAATGCAAGTAAAAGTCTATTGCTTGATTAGTGTCCTTTGGAAGATCAAAGCGTGTCATAGACAGTAATGTCTTTGTATTGAAGGCCAAGTTTAAAATATATCTCTATAAATTCATGCACATCCATGCTCTCAGTATCTTTGAGTAAATTAATGATGGCAATGACGCAATCGGAAAAGAGCTATAAACACACACCGGAAACTGTAACGTGTACGCACGCGAAAGTCTCTGTGATTTTTTGTTGTTGCACAGGTCATTTCAGGGGCTCCATAAAGTGCCAACACTGATACATTTATTTTGATTAATATGACACAGTGTGTATAAGTGGTTCTTTTTCATGCAGAGTCGTTGGATGCTCCCATTATGAAGTACTGTGAAGTAAATATATGTTGTCATAGCAAATATCCACACAAGCACATTAAATCAAGGAAAAACAAAATTGAATGTACAACTACAGCCCAAATGGAAAACTCCCAAGACTTTTATTATTGCTAAGGGTTCAAAATGCAAGCAAACAGAAATGCAGAATGACAGTTGCTGAATCAGATGCAAGCAATAACAGCAAATGCAAGAGATTTTCCAATGCTGGAAAAGAAAAATTAAATGACGTTCAAAGGTCTTTAAGTGAAAGTCCCAGCTAACAAAAAAGATCCTCAGAACGTCAACTAAATGGCCTCTGTGAACGTCCCCTAAACGTCCTGAATGGACATCCTGTGAACGTCCCCTAAACATCCTGAATGGACGTCCTGTGAATGTCCCCTTGAACGTCCAGATGACAGCAAGAAGACCCTACAAGCGGACGTTCGAGGGACGTTCGTAGAGGCCATTTAGGGGACGTTCTGAGGACCATTTTTTGTTAGCTGGGCATGGTGGGCACGCACAGGCATGTTTGCTGCTCCAGTCCCAGACGCTTCCTCTTCCATCAGCTCTCTACAAAAGAACTGAGGAACATATATTTGAAAAAAGCTTGGTAAAAATGGTTTGTGTGCTCTTTTCACTTTATTGTAAATAAGTCAACAGGGGTGATTACTTATATTATCCACCTACGGTCCGGCTACATTGTAAATCCACAATTAATTACACATAAACAATTGCATTATTGTGCTAACAGGTGTGTGTACATGTGCTGAAAGTTTGAGAATTTGTTAATTTTTTAGCATCTTGTTTTTTGTGAATGCTTCACATGTTTTGAAATTAGATGTTTTATCACATTTGAAAGTGACGCATTATGATTTTCCTCTTTCCTGCATTTTTCCTGCTTGCAATTTGCTTTCTTTTGAGTGTCTTTGAAGGATGTGCTTGTCGGCTGTACGGGGAAAAGGTGATTTGGAAACAGTGTGTTAATTCAATATCAATTACATTTATTTGTACTGCTAGTGCTTTTAATAATACATACGGTTTTATAGTTGCTTTACAGAGAACATTGAACGTTTGTGTACAATGTTTAGAATGTACAGGTGCTGGTCATATAATTAGAATATCATCAAAAAGTTGATTTATTTCAGTAATTCCATTCAAAAAGTGAAACTTGTATAATGTATACATTCATCACACACAGACTGATATATTTCAAATGTTTATTTCATTTAATTGTGATGATTAAAACTGACAACTAATGAAAACCCCAAATTCAGTATCTCAAAAAATTTGAATATTACTTAAGACCAATACAAAAAAAGGATTTTTAGAAACGTTGGCCAACTGAAAAGTATGAACATGAAAAGTATGAGCATGCACAGCACTCAATACTTAGTTTGGGCTCCTTTTGCCTGAATTACTGCAGCAATGCGGCGTGGCATGGAGTCGATCAGTCTGTGGCACTGCTCAGGTGTTATGAGCGCCCAGGTTGCTCTGATAGTGGCCTTCAGCTCTTCTGCATTGTTGGGTCTGGCGTATCGCATCTTCCTCTTCACAATACCCCATAGATTTTCTATAGGGTTAAGGTCAGGCGAGTATACACCTGTATGTCCAAATAAATATGTTTATTTGTATTGCATGTGGTTATTTTTGTACTGTAAAGTGTATTGTGTGGCTGCTAATACATTATTATTTCCTACACAAGAACAATAAATTCAATCTATAAACAGGGTCAGTTGTTCAGTCAACACTAAAACATTTAGTGAAGATTATATCATTTAGATACAGATATTATGTATTTAAACTAACAATTATAAAATTAGATTGAGATTACTACACAGTCATCTCCCACAAAATTATTTGATTTTATCAGAAAAATGGCAGCATGAGAGTATCATCGCCTAAGTCCTGTAATACACAATCATCCTGCTGTCTGGACCTCCCCTGTATCTGCAGAATGTCTATAATCTCAGTACAACAAACTCTTCTGACTAGACTGCTTTAAAATAACCATAATTATCTACAGTTCTTGAAACATGTCCAACTTTACAGCTGTGATGGTGCTTAAAGGCTACACAGACTTTCGGGTTAGTCTGCTCGGGTTCTTCCATTGATGGATAAACTCTACAAAATAACTAAAATGTTTCTAATTGCAGTATTTGGGCATCATCCCGAAACCCATAATCATTAACAGATAGGTGGGGAAGAACAATATCTCCTCCCTATAATTCTGTGATAATTCGTTATAATTCGATATTCGTTTCGATCTTGTCTCAAGATGGCGCCGAGTATGGCTGCTGCGTCGCGAGCTCCGTCAAAACACTGCAGTTTATTGTTTGTTTTGTTTACAGTTCTGTGTTTTTTTGTCTTGGATGTTGTCTGCCTTATTGTGTACGACAGACAAACGCTTTTGGACATTGGTTCGGCAATCACACACCGAAAACCGGACTTCACATTCCTCAATGCCGACCCGCGGTTTACAAACACGCCAGCGGATCCCTTTGTTTGGGCTGCCCGGCCGCGGAAACGCAGACGGAAAAGGGGAAAAAGAGCCGGCGTTCTCATCAGATTAAGACGTCGCGCAAATCGCCCCCCGCTACCCAGTATACTACTGGCAAATGTTCAGTCTCTGGACAACAAGCTCTGCGAGCTGAGAGCGCGGATCTCTTTCCAACGAGAGACGAGAGAATGCTGTGTTATCTGTCTTACGGAAACCTGGATGTCCGCGGAGATTCCAGACTCGGCCATCGAACCCACGGGTTTCTCCGTGCACCGAGCGGACAGAGCGAAAGACCTCTCAGGTAAAAGCAGAGGTGGAGGTGTATGTTTTATGATCAACAAATCATGGTGTGATCAGAGGAATATACATTTTATCAGGTCTTTCTGCTCTCCTGATCTGGAATTTCTCATGCTTCTGTGTCGACCATTCTGGCTACCGAGGGAATTCACAGCGGTCATTATCACTGCTGTGTACATCCCCCCACAAGCCGACACAGACCGGGCACTTAGGGAACTGTATGGCAGTATAAGTGAGCAGGAAACCGCGCACCCTGAGGCCACGTTCATTGTTGCCGGGGACTTCAACAAAGCCAACTTCAAAACAATAGCACCAAAATACCACCAACACATCAGCTTTAACACACGAGGGGACCGGGTTTTGGATCATTGCTATTCTCCTTTCCGGGATGGCTACAAATCCCTCCCCCGCCCACCATTTGGCAAATCTGACCACTCTTCCGTTCTGCTTCTGCCCGCTTACAGGCAGAAACTGAAACGGGAAGCACCCGCCCTCAGAATGATCCAGTGCTGGTCGGACCAATCAGACTCTGCGCTACAGGACTGTTTTGATCACGCGGACTGGGAGATGTTCTGGTCTGCCTCCGATGACGACATCGAGGTTTACGCTGATAGCGTAACGTGTTTCATCAGAAAGTGCGTAGAGGACGTTGTTCCGACAAAAAATATACGGATCTACCCCAACCAGAAACCATGGGTTAACGGCGATGTTCGCGCGGCACTTACTGCGCAGACCACCGCTTTTAATTCCGGGAACGCGGAGGAGGGTAAACAAGCCAGTTATGCCCTCCGTAACTTCATCCGTGCAGCCAAACGCCAGTACAGGCACAAAATTGAAGAACAGTTTAACACCACTGACTCCAGAAGTATGTGGCAGGGAATTAACACCATCACGGACTATAAACGGAATAAAAACTCCGCCATGAACACCGCCGCCTCTCTCCCGGATGAGCTTAATACATTTTATGCTCGTTTCGAGGACAACAACACCGCCCTCACAGAGAGAGCACTCGCGGCCGATACTACAGATGATGGTTCACTCTCCGTCTCTGTTGCGGATGTAACCCGATCCTTTCGACGGGTGAACATCCGTAAAGCCGCGGGTCCAGACGGCATTCCGGACCGCGTCATCAGAGCATGCGCGAACCAACTGGCTGGTGTTTTTACGGACATTTTCAACTTGTCCCTATCCCTGTCTGTAGTCCCCACATGCTTCAAAACATCAACCATTGTGCCTGTACCGAAGCAATCAAAAATCACTTGCTTAAATGACTGGCGTCCTGTTGCCCTCACCCCCATCATCAGCAAATGCTTTGAGAGGTTGATCAGAGATCACATCTGCTCTGTTCTGCCCACCTCTTTGGACCCATTGCAGTTTGCCTACCGTAACAACCGCTCCACTGATGATGCCATTGCATCTACAATACACACTGCTCTTTCCCACCTGGAAAAAAGGAACACATATGTGAGAATGCTGTTTGTAGACTACAGCTCAGCATTCAACACCATAGTGCCCTCCAAGCTTGATGAGAAACTCCGGGCTCTGGGCTTAAACAGCTCGCTGTGCAGCTGGATCCTGGATTTCCTGTCAGGCAGACGTCAGGTGGTTAGAATGGGCAGCAACATCTCCTCATCACTGACCCTCAACACTGGAGCCCTGCAGGGCTGTGTTCTCAGCCCACTCCTGTATTCCCTTTACACACATGACTGTGTGGCAACACATAGCTCCAATGCCATCATTAAGTTTGCTGACGATACGACGGTTGTAGGTCTGATCACTGACAATGATGAAACGGCCTACAGAGAGGAGGTGCACACTCTGACACGCTGGTGTCAGGAGCACAACCTCTTCCTCAACGTCAGTAAAACCAAGGAGCTTGTGGTGGACTTCAGGAAGAAAGACAGAGAGCACAGCCCCATCACCATTAATGGAGCACCGGTGGAGAGAGTCAGCAGCTTCAAGTTCCTCGGTGTCCACATTACTGTGGAACTCACATGGTCCGTCCACACTGAGGCCGTTGTGAAGAAGGCTCACCAGCGCCTCTTCTTCCTGAGACGGCTGAGGAAGTTCGGAATGAACCACCACATCCTCACACGGTTCTACACCAGTACTGCAGAGAGCATCCTGACTGGCTGCATCACCGCCTGGTACGGCAATAGCACCGCCCACAACCGCAAAGACCTGCAAAGGGTGGTGCGAACTGCCAGAAACATCATCGGAGGTGAGCTTCCCTCCCTCCAGGATATATATAACAGACGGTGTGTGAATAAAGCTCGGAGGATCATCAGAGACTCCAGTCACCCGAGTCATGGGCTGCTTTCACTGCTTCCATCAGGCAGGCGGTATCGCAGCATCAGGACCCGCACCACCCGACTACATGACAGCTTCTTCCCACAAGCAATAAGACTTTTGAACACATGATCTCTCACGATCTACAATCAGCACTGCACTTTATTAATCATCACTCTGTCAATATATTCTCCCAATTCAATTAGTGTTTATATATATTTATACCCGTATCTAGTGTATGTGTATTCTACATTGTGTGTATTGTGTACATTTGTTATGTAAATTGTTGTGTAAGTATGTGTACATTTGTTATGTAAATTGTTTTGTGTAAATATGTTGTTTATTGTAAAGTGGTTTATGTCTCGTCACTGTCATGACTGCTATGTTACTCGGAACTGCACACAAGAATTTCACCTACTGTTGCACTCGTGTACACAGTAGTGTGACAATAAAGTGATTTGATTTGATTTGATTTGATTTGATTTATCAAGTTTCTGTCATTTTTAATGCTGTTAGTACATAACAATTGTTTACGCTTAAACAGAAGTTTCACCCATATCGCCTGCAAAGCATCATGGGACTCAGGAATATTGTTTCTAGTAGAATTCCTACTTTTGTATAGGGCCTACGTGTAAAGCTGTGTGAACACTGCCAACTACATTATCGCTGCATGTCGCCAGTGGCTGGCGGTTAGGTCGCTAGTGGTGTGTATGGAGAGTCTAAACAGCACTGTTTCTTTACAATTAATATTATTATAAAAATATTAGGATCACGTGAGCTCTACCATCTTCTCTCATATTGGCTGTCGCTACCGAAAGTCACTCTTCGACTTTGCATAAAGTTAAACATTTCTCGACTTTGTCGAGTCGCTGGACACTCAACATTGGTCGCTGTCGCTCGTGTTGCGGAAAGTCGCCAGCTCTCATTGATAATGAATGAGATGAGGTCGTTTTGTCGCTGGCAGTGTGAGGCGCGCCCTGTAGCGACCGTGTGCTGCCAGAGACTGTGTATTTATTAGAGACAGACCAATACTGTTAAAAAGAATGGGAGAAATTGAAACGCTCTATCAATGAGATCTAGCACCCAGCGGCCAAGGGATGTAGCATATTTTGCCTTACAGGTAAAAGAGCCAATCGCATTTTAGATACAGACTTTGACTGTCAACCCAGCAAACATGACACTTTGGGGCCAGTGTGGGCCCATTGTGGGCAGAAAATGTGGGCCCACTGTTGGCCCCAGTACCGGCGTGAAATGTGGGGCACTTGTGGCCCATTGTGGGCCCGCAACATGCCCACAGTATGCCCACACTTTGGGCAGGGTCTGGGCTCTCCCACTGCGGGTCCTGTGAACATACTGTTGGCATGTTGCAGGCTCACAGTGGGCCCAACTGGGGGCCTACTCTGCTTAACCCTAGGTTGTGTGGGCATACTGTGGGCACGGTATCTGGGCCACAGTACGCCCTGTTGATCGTTAACAAGTAATAAAATTAGTTGGTCTTACTTTGTACCTGCAGAATACCAAAACATTACTATTAATGCATATACAGAATAATTGCACTTGTTGAAAGTAGCAGTTATAAACTAACAGTCATATGTATGGGGGCCTACTCTGCTTAACCCTAGGTTGTGTGGGCATACTGTGGGCACAGTATCTGGGCCACAGTACGCCCTGTGGGGGTGCTCAGTGGGTCCTTACAAATAATAAAATGAGTTTGGTCTTAGTCTTACTGTGCACCTGCAGAATACCAAAACATTACTATTAATGCATATGCAGAATAATTGCACTTGTTGAAAGTAGCAGTTATAGACTAACAGTCATATGTTTCAAATACTTGCATTTATTCACAGCCAGGAAAAAAAATAAAAAATAAATAATATATATTTAAAATTGAGTACAAAACTGATCATGGATTAAATACTAAGTAAAATACATTTTAACAGAAAAATAACCACTTAGAACCACATTAGAAAACATTAAGTAGAAATCAATCCCCTCAGGGGCACATGTGGATCTCTGCCATTTATCTTCTGGTCCTTATGCTCTTTCCCCATCCCTGCATTGCGGAGCCACATTTTAATCGCAGTGCCTTTCCAGTCGTATTTTTTGTTTAGCGCAGGTTAACAAAGATTTCAAATCTGAAATCAGGGACGATTTTTTTTTCTGTCAAAATGACGGAAAGCATTTTGAATTATCTGTCAGTGTTTGTAAAATTCGTTAAATGACAGACACTTTTCAGTTAATGCAAACTCTGGTTATAAAATGTTGGCTAACTTTTACTTCGTAGTAGTACCGTATAAGTTTTGGTCAAAACTAAACAAATTTCAGCTGTAAAAAAAGGTCTAGCCAGGTTGAGCCACAGCCAAAAATATAATTTGGCCTTTAAATTCTAACTTTTGATTTTGTTCCCCTTCTAAAGTCTTACACATGCACATTACATACTGTACCTATGACTGCTCTGCAGACCAGCATATCCCCGAAGGCCAACTTCTGGCCAGAGCCACGCCAGCACAATTGCTGAGCGACTGTCAAGGAACTCAAGAACGCGCATGCGCATAAATGTACAAGTCGGAAAAATTAAGTTTTTTATGTGTGTAATATGAAGTTGAGAATAACATTTTTGATACCAGTGTTGCCAGATTTTATTGCTGATGTGAAAAATGTTGTTTAACCGTAAGCTTCGCAAGCAGTTTTTGAGATTTCTGTGTTCTCCCATTTAAGTAATAGCTGCACTGACATGACTGGAAATAGCCTTCGGAGCGTTCCAAAGATGACCGCCAGTGGACTGATTTGCTAGACAGAATGTGGTGCTTCTCCTCAAAACCACGCACGCGCAGATCAAACTCAAACACTGTATGTAATGGCTGCCTGATGGAGTAAAATAATTTAGGCGCTCAGTCTGTTCTGATTATAATTTGACCATAAAAAAGGATAACGTCAAGACGTCTGATCTAAAATGATTTATATTCATCGAGAGACGCAGTCTGAGACGAAATCTAACAGCCTGAAGTGAAAAGACAGCATGTAAGTCTATTTCTATTTTAATTTTCGAGGCGTTTTCAAGGGAATAACTGGAACAGTTCACCAAAGGTACTGTTAGCTGGCCAAAACAAACTAATTTAACTCCACATATTTAACACATCTGCCTTAAACACATTATTTAATATTGTTTTAAGAGCTGTGAGGAAAATAAATTCAAGTTCACTAAACCTTTTACAGTAACGAGCTCATCCAGTCAGCGCAAAGTAAAACAACCTGGAAAAGTCAAATCATTATTCTTCAGTTACATTTAAACCTGTATTTAGTGGTTTTCTTACTATAATTATATGTCTAAAATCTTTATCTCCATTTGTGATCAGCTTCCTTTTTTGTAACTGTAACTGTGAGTGTTGATGAGACGGGGTTATTGGAGTTCAAACACGTTTAACAAGACTAACACGAGCATAACTCATCCAGATGAGTTTAAATATGGAACATACAACAATATATATTAATTATAGCGACGTTTATTTGACTAAAGCTGTAGGTTATGTGAGTATGTTGTATTTTTCCCCATCTGGTGGTAATAAGAGTAGTAGGAGTGTCGTGTTCTTCCACCCTCAGAAAGTACCTTTCACCTTTCACCATGTGGTATTATGTAGTATTACAATGTGCCATAGTAGTGCTATTGCTATGTTTATTTATGGACATTTACCATGGTAATACAATACCATAGTGTTTTATTCATGCATCGTGGTAATCCCACTTGTTATTTGTTGTTTTTATCTTGTGTTATGGAAATACTGTGGTTTTACTACCATTTTGAAGTACCTAGGAAGTATTGCTTTTTAAATGCATTGTATTTGCATATGGTAGTTGTGCAGTTTAAACATGGTTAAACAATTTGTAAGCACTTTTCTAATATATATTACTTACAAATGTGTGTGTGTGTGTGTGTGTATATATATATATATATATATATATATATATATATATATATATATATATATTACACATGCATACATACACTGGTGGCCAAAGGTTTGGATAAAGTATAGTCTGGACATTACTGATGTAAAAAAAACAGCACCATCACTATTTGAAAAAAAAAAAAAGAGCAATTTTTGATCAAATCTAAACACGCCCCATTTCCATCAGTCATCACTCTGACACCTTATCCTTGAGTAATCATGCTAAATTGCTAATTTGGTACTAGAAAATCACTTGCCATTATATCAAACAGTTGAAAACTATTTGGTTCATTAAATGAAGCTTAACATTGTCTTTGTGTTTGTTTTTGAGTTGCCACAGTATGCTATAGACTGGCATGTCTTGAGGTCAATATTAGGTAAAAAAACACATCAGTCAATCATTGTTTTGAGAAATGAAGGCTATATACAATGCTTAAAATTAACAAGATTACATACTAAGGTGTACACTACAGTCTTCAAAGACAAAGGACAACTGTCTCTAACAAGAACAGAAAGAGAGGTGGAAGGCCAGATGTACAACTAAACATAAGGATAAGTACATCGAAGTCTCTAGTTTGAGAAATAGACGTCTCACATGTCCTCAGCTGACAGCTTCATTGAATTCTACCCACTCAACACCAGTTTCATGTACAACTATTAAGAGAAGACTCAGGGGTGCAGGCTTTATGGGAAGAATTGCAAAGAAAAAAGCAACTTTTGAAACAGAAAAACAAAAAGAAATGGTTAGAGTGGACAAAGGAACAGACATTGACAACAGATGATTGAAAAAGAGTGTTATGGATCTTAACCCCATTGAGCTTTTGTGGGATCAGCTAAACTGTAAGGTGAGTGAGATGTGCCCGACAAACAGCCACATCTGTGGCAAGTGCTACAGGAAGCATGGGGTGAAATGTCATCTGAGTATCTGGACAGCTAGAATGCAGAGGATCTGCAAAGCTGTCATTGCAGCACATGAAGGATTGAGGAGAACTCTTTGAAGTAGTTTAAGTTATGAATTTTGTATTTTTTTTAAAATGCCACTTTGGTGAATAAATGTACCAATTTCTTTCCATAAGCGCAAAATCTGTACATTATTCCAAACTTTTGGCCACCTGTGTGTGTGTGTATATATATATATATATATATATATATATATATATATATATACACTCACCTAAAGGATTATTAGGAACACCATACTAATACTGTGTTTGACCCCCTTTCGCCTTCAGAACTGCCTTAATTCTACGTGGCATTGATTCAACAAGGTGCTGAAAGCATTCTTTAGAAATGTTGGCCCATATTGATAGGATAGCATCTTGCAGTTGATGGAGATTTGTGGGATGCACATCCAGGGCACGAAGCTCCCGTTCCACCACATCCCAAAGATGCTCTATTGGGTTGAGATCTGGTGACTGTGGGGGCCATTTTAGTACAGTGTACTCATTGTCATGTTCAAGAAACCAATTTGAAATGATTCGAGCTTTGTGACATGGTGCATTATCCTGCTGGAAGTAGCCATCAGAGGATGGGTACATGGTGGCCATAAAGGGATGGACATGGTCAGAAACAATGCTCAGGTAGGCCGTGGCATTTAAACAATGCCCAATTGGCACTAAGGGGCCTAAAGTGTGCCAAGAAAACATCCCCCACACCATTACACCACCACCACCAGCCTGCACAGTGGTAACAAGGCATGATGGATCCATGTTCTCATTCTGTTTACGCCAAATTCTGACTCTACCATCTGAATGTCTCAACAGAAATCGAGACTCATCAGACCAGGCAACATTTTTCCAGTCTTCAACTGTCCAATTTTGGTGAGCTCTTGCAAATTGTAGCCTCTTTTTCCTATTTGTAGTGGAGATGAGTGGTACCCGATGGGGTCTTCTGCTGTTGTAGCCCATCCGCCTCAAGGTTGTGCGTGTTGTGGCTTCACAAATGCTTTGCTGCATACCTCGGTTGTAACGAGTGGTTATTTCAGTCAAAGTTGCTCTTCTATCAGCTTGAATCAGTCGGCCCATTCTCCTCTGACCTCTAGCATCAACAAGGCATTTTCGCCCACAGGACTGCCGCATACTGGATGTTTTTCCCTTTTCACACCATTCTTTGTAAACCCTAGAAATGGTTGTGCGTGAAAATCCCAGTAACTGAGCAGATTGTGAAATACTCAGACCGGCCCGTCTGGCACCAACAACCATGCCACGCTCAAAATTGCTTAAATCACCTTTCTTTCCCATTCTGACATTCAGTTTAGAGTTCAGGAGATTGTCTTGACCAGGACCACACCCCTAAATGCATTGAAGCAACTGCCATGTGATTGGTTGATTAGATAATTGCATTAATGAGAAATTGAACAGGTGTTCCTAATAATCCTTTAGGTGAGTGTATATATATATATACAGTGAGGAAAATAAGTATTTGAACACCCTGCTATTTTGCAAGTTCTCCCACTTGGAAATCATGGAGGGGTCTGAAATTGTCATCGTAGGTGCATGTCCACTGTGAGAGACATAATCTAAAAAAAAAAATCCAGAAATCACAATATATGATTTTTTAACTATTTATTTGTATGATACAGCTGCAAATAAGTATTTGAACACCTGTCTATCAGCTAGAATTCTGACCCTCAAAGACCTGTTAGTCTGCCTTTAAAATGTCCACCTCCACTCCATTTATTATCCTAAATTAGATGCACCTGTTTGAGGTCGTTAGCTGCATAAAGACACCTGTCCACCCCATACAATCAGTAAGAATCCAACTACTAACATGGCCAAGACCAAAGAGCTGTCCAAAGACACTAGAGACAAAATTGTACACCTCCACAAGGCTGGAAAGGGCTACGGGAAAATTGCCAAGCAGCTTGGTGAAAAAAGGTCCACTGTTGGAGCAATCATTAGAAAATGGAAGAAGCTAAACATGACTGTCAATCTCCCTCGGACTGGGGCTCCATGCAAGATCTCACCTCGTGGGGTCTCAATGATCCTAAGAAAGGTGAGAAATCAGCCCAGAACTACACAGGAGGAGCTGGTCAATGACCTGAAAAGAGATGGGACCACCGTTTCCAAGGTTACTGTTGGTAATACACTAAGACGTCATGGTTTGAAATCATGCATGGCACGGAAGGTTCCCCTGCTTAAACCAGCACATGTCAAGGCCCGTCTTAAGTTTGCCAATGACCATTTGGATGATCCAGAGGAGTCATGGGAGAAAGTCATGTGGTCAGATGAGACCAAAATATAACTTTTTGGTCATAATTCCACTAACCGTGTTTGGAGGAAGTAGAATGATGAGTACCATCCCAAGAACACCATCCCTACTGTGAAGCATGGGGGTGGTAGCATCATGCTTTGGGGGTGTTTTTCTGCACATGGGACAGGGCGACTGCATTGTATTAAGGAGAGGATGACCGGGGCCATGTATTGCGAGATTTTGGGGAACAACCTCCTTCCCTCAGTTAGAGCATTGAAGATGGGTCGAGGCTGGGTCTTCCAACATGACAATGACCCAAAGCACACAGCCAGGATAACCAAGGAGTGGCTCTGTAAGAAGCATATCAAGGTTCTGGCGTGGCCTAGCCAGTCTCCAGACCTAAACCCAATAGAGAATCTTTGGAGGGAGCTCAAACTCCGCGTTTCTCAGCGACAGCCCAGAAACCTGACTGATCTAGAGAAGATCTGTGTGGAGGAGTGGGCCAAAATCCCTCCTGCAGTGTGTGCAAACCTGGTGAAAAACTACAGGAAACGTTTGACCTCTGTAATTGCAAACAAAGGCTACTGTACCAAATATTAACATTGATTTTCTCAGGTGTTCAAATACTTATTTGCAGCTGTATCATACAAATAAATAGTTAAAAAATCATACATTGTGATTTCTGGATTTTTTTTTTTAGATTATGTCTCTCACAGTGGACATGCACCTACGATGACAATTTCAGACCCCTCCATGATTTCTAAGTGGGAGAACTTGCAAAATAGCAGGGTGTTCAAATACTTATTTTCCTCACTATATATATATATATATATATATATATATATATATATATATATATATATATATATATATATATGTATATGTGTGTGTACCAATTTCTTTCCATAAGTATATATATATATGCACTTTAGAAATGTTAGACTCTCAAACACTTTTACAAATAGAAAAGATTAGAATAGAAGAACAGTGAGCCCTGCAACAGATGTCTTGGCCCACATAAAGCCCCCCTCTGAACATTGTGTCTGTCTGAGATTATATGTAGAGACATAAGAAATTGAGACAGCTGAAATAGATAGAAGAACTTTGGCAAATTCTCCAAGAATCTTGGAACATCCTATCTGACAACAAACAAGAAAAACTGTGTTCAGGTGTACCTAGGAGAATTGGTGCTATTTTAAAGGCAAAGGTGGTCACATCAAATATTGATTTAGCTTTTTATGTTTACTGGACTTTGTATGACGTTAATTGTTAAATGAAAACAATTAATTTCATTATTTTTGAAGACATCCTCCCTAAGCAACATTTTTCACAAATGCCTAAAACTTTTGCACAGTACTGTATAAGTCTGAAACGATTAGTCCACGTTATCGACAATCAAAAATTTTCATTGTAGAATAGTCATTTGGTCTAATTTAATGTAACATGAGATCACTTTAAACTCTAATGATGAGAGCAGCACTGTAGCTCGCACCTGACTTAAAAAAGGAAGAATTACACAGCTCGCAGTCCAGATGCACTCAAAACTTTTCAAACAGGTTCAGGTGATGTAGATCGCAAAGTATGAGGGAATTATAATGCAAAAATACAAAGTGAGTAAATACAGAAGCACTCTTGTTGTGGAATAAGTTGAGCTGGAGCTGCCAATCTGCTGAAGCAAAACTTGCCTGTCGAGCATCTTTAAAGGAAACACCCCAGTGTTACATCTTAAATGCAGTTATATCTAATGTGTTATAGCTTTATTAAAGTTAAAATAATACACGCTGGAGTGGGGACGCTCATCCCTCGAGTGCACGTGCTTAATGCAGCGAAACTTTATTATAAAGTGATGGCTTGTGACTTATTGACTCATATGTGTCACTGTGCATTTCTTATCGTGAAGAAAATTGGCAATATGCAGCTTTATTAATAATAGAGAGTTTGTTTTTTTTGTGAGTTAAAAATGGATTGAAGTGAACAGAAATGTGAGAGAGGGTAGTCTTCACCTCATTATACACTGCAACAAAATACATTTTTGATTTGTTTTTGTTTTGCCTTGTTTTCCAATAAAAATATGTAAAACTCTTTTAAAACAACTTAATTGTTTTTAGCAACTATACTGCAGAAGAAAAATTGTTATCTGAGAATGTTGAATATAATATTAAAAATACAAATATTATAAAATATCTAAAAATCCTTAAAAAAGATACATTCACCTGAGAAGCAGCATAAAAGATATTTAGACTTGCTTTTAGAGAATAGATCTTGAATATCAGTATATTTTGTCTTTACTGCACTTGCAGAAAAATAAGTAAAAAATACACTTGTATACAAAATACACTTATTGTATATTTAAGATACATTCTCTTAAAACCAGTCTAAATATCTTATTTGTCGCTTCTCAATTAAATGTATCTTTTTTTTAAGGATTTTTTTAAATGGAAAACAAGAAGCACAAAAACACTTGATAACAATAGGATTTTTTTGCAGTGATATACATACATACACACATTCATGAAATTAATTGAATTCTATGTATTTCATATATACTGTAGGGCTGCAATGGTACACGAAATTCATGGTTTGGTACGTACCTCAGTTTTGGGATTACAGTTCGGTATGGTTTTGGTACAGCAGGGAAACCAAAGAATCTTTCGTTAAAGGATCAGGAAACCCACCTACTTAATCCCCAATTTTTGCACCTCAGACTGTGAACAGTCTCGAAATGTGTGGGAAAATATGTAAATATGTTGGCTGGTATTGTGGGCGGAAAAGGGAAAATGGAAGGGGGTCAAGAAGAGCTACTTCCAAAAACACATACAAACAACGGAGATGGCTGTTGAACCATTATGAGTGCAGATGAAAACAAAAGAGTTCGGGCATGTATATTAATCATGGGAAAAAAGTGTGATGTGAAGATTATAGAATCATTAACATTTGCAAATCTTCAAAAAGGTTGGGATTTTTTCAAACATTTGAGAATTAAATTATACAGAGCAGAGATTACCACCAAAGCCAGCACTGCTTTGAGGCTTTACAATAATTCATAGAAATGTATTCTTACAAGGTGTTTTTCAGTTTTAAAACAAGTTAAACTCTCTATAGACAAAATTTGTGGCATAATGTTGATTGCCACAGAAAATAATTTCAACTCATCCCTCTTTTTTGTAAAGAAACAAATCTCGTGCAGTAAGGCACATACAATGAAAGTAAATTGGTCTTATACACAGAACATATACACACTGTTTTTAAAAGTATAGCCAGAATATTTAAACATAATGTTTTTACATGACTCGAAAATTGCTAAAAAATTGCTTACTAACCTTGTCTGCGAAAAGTTATCCAGTATTCCAGCTCCATTGTCATGGTGACATAATACCGGTAAACAATGAATATAAATCCTGGAAACATGATGTAAAGTAGATCAAAAATAGAGTTGACATGACTGAGTTTTGGTTTCATCATTGTCTTCTGTTTTTGGACAAACTGTCGTGCTACCCTGTTTCTGATCAGATGCGCGCCAACAAGACTCAATCAGCGCCTGTGTCTAAATGGAACAGCCTCCACAAATAACATCGACTAGGCCTAATCGTTTCAGCCCTAATTGCTACTCTACAGACAACTGTACTGAATAAAAACAATGTGGTATTTTGCTGTTATTATTAAGCTTGAGTTTGGAGTAGTAGGAATCTACTATCTACTATACATGTGAACTGTATATTGAATAAAGCAAGAATATTCACTAATCCCTCAGCCATGAGGTTTCCGATGTAATTGGATATATATATATATCGTGAAGGAAGGAAATAAACAAATTTATTCACACACGATGTATTTTCCTGGATTACAAAATACCCGACGGGTAGAGAATGCACAGATGATGCTTTGCCAGAGAGATGTTTGCAACCTATTTAATTTTCCGGTTTCATTTGAACTTCTAGTTAAAATAAATAAAAAATAATGTTCAAAGTTTGAAATCAAGGTGTCTTGCTTTATTGTGTAAGCTTAACCCTAACCCTGCTTGATGAAAATTATCCCATAGTACCACCTAGCGTCCAACCAGAGGCAATACCAGTGTTCATCTTTTTCCTGCTGATTTTTTTTTTTATGACCACCAAAGTATCAAAAAAAGTATAGTTTAGGAAAAAATCAGATTTTTATCAAAGGGCACTTTATATTTTGTAAATGTTTTTGAAATTAATGATTAATTTTTTAGATACCAACCATTATGTTTTCAAGGAGAAAGGAAAGTATTTTATACTTGTTACTTTTTTAAAGTAATTAAATGATTTTATTTTGCAGAAAGTACTATAAAGTTTTTTCAAAAACTCTTGAAATCAAATTGAACACAAAGATTACATTTTTAATAACTTGACAAGTGTTTTAAACTAGATATTGTAACGATTTCTTATTTTTAACCCCTCAGAGAACCTTATTTGTCAACAACCCTTGAACAACAAAACAAACACTTTTTGAGTTGTAGCAACTGTTCTTTTGGCTGTCATCCTCTTACACACAATCACTGACTCACCCATGCATGTTATCTTTTGGAATTTCAGGAATTGTGAGTAGTTCACGTTTTAACCAGATATCCTTCAGATGCACGATGGAGCAAAGCGTGCATGGACATATCTTGCCTCTCTGCTTGAATGAAATTTAAATAACATGTATTTGGAGGATTGACTCCTTTCGCCTATTTAAAGTGTGTTTAATAGTCAGCTCTATGTTACTCTTTATTGAATCGTGTTTCTCTCTCAGTTGAGGTTGTGGTCCATTTCTTACCCTGCTGGTCATGGCGATGAGGGCCCGTTTGGAGGCGGTTCTGAATGTGGGTCTGCGGATCCCAAGCATCTTGCTGCTGGAGGTGCTTTACCGCTGGGATGTCAGCTCCTTCTTCCAGAAGATCCAGAGGAGCAGTCTCAACAATAACCCCCTCTTCCAGTACAAATACATAGCGCTCTACCTGCATTATGTCGGTAGGTTCAAGCACAATGACCAGCATATAAAAGCACAGTAAACAAAAGCTATTTACTGCAACTCTTAGAAGTTGTTTAAAAGTATTAATGTATAATTGCATGGCTAGCTTGTGATAAAACAAGACTATTTTTGTATTATCATGTTTTGATTGTTGTTGTTGTTGTTTTCCTAGCTGTTTGTACTCTCAGATAAGTGTAAGCAAAGTGTTTGCATCCTGGCTGAAGTCCTCTTGTAATGGGTCTGTGTAAACGTAGAGTCAGGATTTGGGAAGATTTTAATGCCAGGAACAGTCTAGGTTGTTAGTCATTAAAATGGTAATCAAATGATTATCCTGAAAGCTGTAATTAAGCCCCATTACATGTCAAGATGCCTGCTTCGTTAAAGAGAGTGAAAACAGAACAGAGGTGAAAAAGGGTGAGGGTTCAAGAGTGGCATGGAGAGAGAGTTTGATATTTGTGCAGAATAATATTTTTTTTTTTTTCTCAACCAAGGCTGACTGATTTTGCATTTGTACAGATCTCATGCATCAGGTTTTAAAAGGGGTTTCCCCAAACACATTTTTTTTAGTTGTCTTAAGTATTTGAAGCATTTCAACCTTTTTCAGACCAGTGACCCCTGCATTTAAAGCTGGACCTAAAATGTAATATTACCATATTATTGTATTTACATAGTTTTTGATGCTTACATTTTACAATACAAACCCAGGCATGTACAGTTGAATTCAGAAGTTTACATACACTTAGGTTAAAGCCATTAAAACACATTTTTTTTAACCACTCCACAGTTTTCATAGTAGCAAACTATAGTTTGGCAAGTCGTTTTGGACATCTGCTTTGTGCATGACATGAGTAATTTTTCCAACAATTGTTTACCGACAGATTGTTTCACTTTAATTGACTATCACAATTCCAGTGGGTCAGGAGTTTACATACACTTTACAGGTTACATACACATACAAGTTAACTGTGCCTTTAGCAGCTTGGAAAATTCAAGAAAATTATGTTAAGTATGTTATGTTAAATTGTTATGCCTTTAGACAATTAGCCAATTAGCTTATGATAGGCTAACTGGAGTCAATTGGAGGTGTACCTGTGGATGTATTTTATGGCCTACCTTCAAACTCCGTGCCTCTTTGTTTGACATCATGGGAAAATCAAAAGAAATCAGCCAAGACCTCAGAAAAGAAATTGTGGACTTCCACAAGTCTGGTTCATACTTAGGAGCAATTTCCTAAGGCCTGAAGGTACCACGTTCATCTGCACAAACAATAGTATGCAAGTATAAACACCATGGGAACATGCAGCCATCATACCACTCAGGAAGGAGACAGATTCTGATTCTGATCTCCTAGAGATGAACGTAGTTTGGTGCGAAAAATGCAACTCAATCCCAGAACAACAGCAAAGGACCTTGTGAAGATGCTGGAGGAAACGGATAGTCAAGTATCTATATCCACAGGAGAGCATGTCATATATCATCATAACCTGAAAGGCTGCTCAGCAAGGAAGAAGCCACTGCTCCAAAACTGCCATAAAAAAGCCAGACACTGGCATATAGTTTGCAAGTGCATATGAGGACAAAGATCTTACTTTTTGGAGAAATGTCCTCTGGTCTGATGAAACAAAAACTGTTTGACCATGACCATATGATACTGTCCATCATTATGTTTTGAGGAAAAAGAGTGAGGCTTGCAAGCCGAAGAACACCATTCCAACCGTGAAGCATGGGGGTGGCAGTATCATGCTTTGGGGGTTCTTTGCTGTAGGAGGGACTGGTGCACTTAACAAAATAGATGGCATAATGAGGATGGAAACTTATGTGGATGTATTGAAGCAACATCTCAAGACATCAGCCAGGATGTTAAAGCTTGGTCGCAAATGGGTCTTCCAAATGGACAATGACCCCAAGCATACCTCCAAAGTTGTGGCAAAATGGCTTAAGGACAACAAAGTCATGGTATTGAAGTGGCCATCATAAAGTCCTGACCTTACAAACCTGACTCTACACCAATTCTGTCTGGAAGAATGGGCCCAAATTCCAGCAAATTATTGTGAGAAGCTTGTGGAAGGCTACCCAAAATGTTTGGTCCAAGTTAAACAATTTAAAGACAATGCTACGTAAGGCTGAAATGATTAGTCAACGTTATCGACAACATACGATTGTCACAACCCTTTTATGCTTCAAAACGGGACCCGTTTTGTACGTCTTAATTTGATGCAAAATACAGGACGTACCTGCTAAAACGGGGCAGTTGTAAACACAAGCAGCAATGAATATTGCATGTGCCATTTGTTTGGAAACTGCCCTCATGAAAACATTCATTGCTAAATACACACATGGTGAACATATGCAAGGTTTCATCGTTACCATGACAACTAATGTGGACGTGCTCGCAAAAGTGACAAAATCAGATCTGTCCGCATATAATGTGTAGTTTGAACAGTCCGTTGAATTTTAGGGGGAAAAAGCAATTTTTCCTGCAGTTTGAACAAAGCCTTGGTATAGTATAGTATCTTTGAGATACAGCGGCTCACATGAGTTTACTGTGGGACTCACCTTGATCTCTGAGCGATGGATTTGTTGTGGAGCTGTTCAACAGTTCCTGCACTTCAGTCTTCAACTCTTCATTGTCTCTGGCCAGCTGATTCAACTACTCCTGCAAGAGGCAGCAGTGAAGTCAGAGGAGTTCAAGCATGCAAACTAACTTCAAATGACATTTTATTCAATTGGCGGACACTTGCAATCCAAGTATACAAGTCCATGCATTCTCTGGGAATGAAACCCATGACATTGGCATTGCTAGCACCATGCAATGCCAACTGCGCTACTAGAACTATAACTAAGGATGGGATTCATGAGGAGTTTAATTATTCTGGTTCCGGTTCTGATAAAAGTTCCACTTAAAGGAATATTCCAGGTTCAGTAGTTAAGTTAAAAAAAAAATTGTCTACAAACATTTTCATTGTCGAATAATAGTTTGATCTCATTTAATGTAACACGAGATCACATTAAACTCTAATGATGACACAAGAGAGGAGCACAACTTGCGCCTGACTGAGAAGAGGAAGAGAAAACATGCACACTCAACTTTCCAAGCAGCTTCAGGTGATGTAGGCCTAGATCACAAAATATAATGGAAAAATGCAAAATATGGAAATACAGAAGCACTGTCATCGAGAAATAAAGCAGAGCTGGATCTGGCATTCCACTTAAGCAAAACCTGCATGTCAGAGCATCTAAAAAGCAAACAACCTGGCATTAAATCTTTAATGCATCCTTTATTATATTTATTCTAAGTTCAAATAATAAGGAAGTAGATCAAAAACAAGCTACGAAAACGGCATTGCTCTGTGAGGTCAGCGCCACGCGTATGTGTCACGTGATGGGGGAGAGATTGGGGACTGATAAACCCTCTTGTGCGGGGACTGTAGCTAGATTAATAACGTGATGGATTGCGATGTATTGAATCATGATATACTGTAGCCTATGTGCCACTTGTGTATCTTATTGTGAAGTAAATAGGCGATAAGCAGGTCTATTAAGAAGATAGAGTTTGTTTTTATGAGTTAAAGATGGATCGAAGGGAAAATAAAGGTGGGAGAGTATAGTCTTAGCCCATTATACACTGCAACAAAGGGTTTGATCAAGTATTTGATCAGTCTTTTTTGGCTTGTTTTCCAAAAATAATATCTAAAACTACTTTTAAAACAACATACAATTACATTAGTAGCTATACTGCAGAAAAAAAAAATTGTTATTGGAGAATGTTGAATACAATATTTAATATTTAAATATTTTAAAATATCTAATAACAGCCTTCTTAAAACAAGATACATTTACCTGAGAAGCAACATATAAGATATTTAGACTTGCTTTTAGAGAATATGTGGAAAACAATGGAAAACCAGACAAAAGTTTTTTTTTAGGGCTGTCGATTTAACAAATCAAAATTAATTTACGCAATTAATCGCACCGTAATGAGGAAGATTCCTGAGAAATGCAAGCTTGTAGTACCACCTGTTTACTCCAGAGGGCAGCAAGTGAAATTTCAGCTGTATGAGCAACGCGCAGTTTATACAGTGAAGAAAACATTTAAGTAGGCAGAACAACACACATTTGTTACGTTCTTGCATTCAAAACACTTGAAGGAGCGCAAATGCAAACTAAGGGATCTCAAGATGTGTTTAAAAATTGAGTATTAAACTATATTTAACTTGACACAGTGACCTAAACATTTTATGTTTATGACGCAACACACCCAAGACGCGACACAAGCATGTCTGACGCAAGTCGTATGGTCTTTACCTCACAAATATTGTATTACCAACAAGGTTAAGGAGGTGTCCTTTAAACTGTTACACCGTTTTTACCAAGTCAATCTTTATTTAAGATACGTGCTCCCTGAAATAGATCCACTTTGCTCCTTCTGTAACGCTGTAGATGAATCTGCCCCTCACCTATTTTGTGACTGTGTCCACGCTGTAGTATTTTGGAGAAAATTTTGTTTATTTGTACCTCTATTTTAACTAGTTTTTCTTTGCTTTATAAAGACGTTTTATTTGGTTTTCACAGTTTTGATAACTTAAGTAAATATTTTCTGATTAATCTGTTTATTTTTCTTGCCAAGTTTGCCATGTCTATAAAGCCCCTAGTTGCACTTTTTTGTAAATACACTTTTTACCTCCAACAACTCCAAAGCATTGAAAACCGTTTCACTATGTAATGAATATAATGTCCTGGCATTATTGTAAAATATATCTGTAGTATTGTGTACTATGTATACCCCTGGCTTGTTTCTTAAAAAAAAAAAAAAAAAAAATCACATATCTGACGCAGGTGTAAATTGACAGATCCTTAAACAAGCCCTCATAATAAATCTCCAACTGATAGACAAATTCACTTGTTACATGGATTGCTGTGAACTGTATGCCAATGATTGACTTATGATCAATAATATGGTAGTAAACAATACATTGTATTCTAAAGCCGCTTTTTGTATTGTCTTATCAATGATTAACTCTTCTGCTACAGGAATGTAATGCATTTTAATTATCTGAATATTTTGTTATTTTATATATATATATATATATATGTGTGTGTGTGTGTGTGTGTGTATGTATATATGTGTGTATGTATTTATGTATAATTTTTTTATATTTAAAGATAACTATGTATAATTATTTCATCATTATATATTGAATTATTGTTATATGAGGGGCTTTCTCAGCAAATATTTGTATATGCGATTAATCGCGATTAATTAATCGGAACACAATGTAATTAATTCGATTAAAACTTTTGACAGCCCTAGTTTTTTTTTTTTCCCCCTTGGAATTCAGTGAATGTCATTTAGAGATATTTTTAAAAGATGATGTTGTCCTCTTTATTGTTAGTAAGCATGTTTAATTCAACCATTTAAGTCAGGGCACAAGCAGAATAATCGGATAAGAGCTAATGATTAATCGTTGCAATAATAGCTGAATAATCGAATAACCATTCTAATAATCATTAGATTAATCGATTATCAAAATAATCGTTAGTTGTAGCCTAATGCTACCAAATACTAACAAAGTGTATGTAAACTTCTGACCCACTTGGAATGTGATGAAAGATATAAAAGCTGAAATAAATAATTCCCTCTACTATTATTCTGACATTTCACAATAAAGTAATGATCCTAACTGATCTAAGACAGGGAATGTTTTCTACGATTAAATATCAGGAATTTAGTTAATTTAGCTAAGGTGTATGTAAACTTCTGACTTTAACTGTAGTTGTACATTACATTTAAACGTGTGGAAAGAACCATTTTTAACTTTAGCTTTGGTTAACATTAAATTAATACTGTGTTTTAGTGAAATGCATATTTACATTTTTCACAAATCAAGCTTGGCAGACCGCCTGTTGAAGATTAATGATTTAAAATATTTAGCTGGAAATCAAATTATAAAAGGTGCCAAAACTATTGGCTGGATTAAAAAAATAAATAAAAAATACAAATGCTTTATCACTGATGTCAAGGATGTTTTTTTTTTTTTTTTTTTTTTTGCTCTTTGTAAATTGTTCCAATTATGTAAACGTATGATATATACAGGTGCTGGTCATATAATTGGAATATCATCAAAATTATTTCAGTAATTCCATTCAAAAAGTGAAACTTGGATATTATATTCATTCATTCATTACACAAAAACTGATACATTTCAAATGTTTATTTAATTTAATTGTGATGATTAAAACTGACAACTAATGAAAATCCCAAATTCAGTATCTCCGAAAATTAGAATATTACTTAAGACCAATACAAAAAAAGGATTTTTAGAAAAGTTGGCCAACTGAAAAGTATGAACATGAAATGTACAGCACTCAATACTTAGTTGGGGCTCCTTTTGCCTGAATTACTGCAGCAATGCGGCATGGCATGGAGTCGATCAGTCTGTGGCACTGCTCAGGTGTTACGAGAGCCCAGGTTGCTCTGATAGTGGCCTTCATCTTTTCTGCATTGTTGGATCTGGCGTATCGCATCTTCCTCTTCACAATACACCATAGATTTTTTTATAGGGTTAAGGTCAGGCGAGTTTGCTGGCCAATTAAGAACAGGGATACCATGGTCCTTAAACCAGGTACTGGTAGCTTTGGCACTGTGTGCAGGTGCCAAGTCCTGTTGGAAAATGAAATCTGCATCTCCATAAAATTGGTCAGCAGCAGGATCCTTGGACCTCAGAAAACACAGTGGACCAACACCAGCAGATGACATGGCACCCCAAACCATCACTGACTGTGGAAACTTTACACTGGACTTCAAGCAACGTGGATTCTGTGCCTCTCCTCTCTTCCTCCAGACTCTGGGACCTTGATTTCCAAAGGAAATGCAAAATTTACTTTCATCAGAGAACATAACTTTGGACCACTCAGCAGCAGTCCAGTCCTTTTTGTCTTTAGCCCAGGCGAGACGCTTCTGACGCTGTGTCTTGTTCAAGAGTGGCTTGACACAAGGAATGCGACAGCTGAAACCCATGTCTTGCATACGTCTGTGCGTGGTGGTTCTTGAAGCACTGACTCCAGCTGCAGTCCACTCTTTGTGAATCTCCCCCACATTTTTTGAATTGGTTTTGTTTCACAATCCTCTCCAGGGTGCGGTTATCCCTATTGCTTGTACACTTTTTTCTACCACATCTTTTTCTTCCCTTCACCTCTCTATTAATGTGCTTGGACACAGAGATCTGTGAACAGCCAGCCTCTTTAGCAATGACCTTTTGTGTCTTGCCCTCCTTGTGCAAGATGTCAATGGTCATCTTTTGGACAGCTGTCAAGTCAGCAGTCTTCCCCATGATTGTGTAGCCTACATAACTAGACTGAGAGACCATTTAAAGGCCTTTGCAGGTGTTTTGAGTTAATTAGCTGATTAGAGTGTGGCACCAGGTGTCTTCAATATTGAACCTTTTCACAATATTCTAATTTTCCGAGATACTGATTTTGGGGTTTTCATTAGTTGTCAGTTATAATCATCAAAATTAAAAGGAATGAACACTTGAAATATATCAGTCTGTGTGTAATGAATTTATACATTATACAAGTTTCACTTTTTGAATGGAATTACTGAAATAAATCAACGTTTTGATGATATTCTAATTATATGACCAGCACCTGTATGTTTGTTCAGACAGTTTAGTCAGTGCAGTTCTGATTGTACAATTGAAAGTACAATTGCATGCCTGTCTTCAACAAGTCACATTGAATTAGCATTAATTTTCTTTCTTTGAACATACCCCTAACCCTCAGTATGAGCAAAATATAATGTCTTAGGAAGTAGTGCTAATCAGTGCATTTTTTGGTTGGCATCTTTTGGTTGACATCGCACATTTGAAATTCATTTAATGCAGCTGTCTACTAGCTTGCATTGCAGATACTGCTGTGACTACTTCATTTATCAAGCTCATGGAACATGCAAGTGATTCAGGACTCTTCCATACTTGTGCCCTGTCTCAATACCTGTAAACTTTCATTCTTCCATTTCTCTCTTTATTTCACCATATCACAAATAATGAATTGTAAAAAGCTATAAATAGTATACATCTACACAGATACAAAAATTCTATTAAAATTCAATGTCTCATTGAACTTCGTATTAAACTCAGAAAATTTTTAAATGCAGTATAGATTTATAAATAATCAAATTAAGTAATGAAACCATAATGTACCATTTCAAATTTATTTACACTGCAAAAAATATCCTGATAAATTTACAATAAAAAACTGGCAGCTTTTTTTGCCAGAAATTCACCGTAAAAAAAAAAACGGTAACCACGTTTCAGGCTTTACGGGATATAAATTTCATGCCTGTATATTTTATGGTGCAGTACCGTCATTTATATTATTAAATAATAAACCTGATATATTAACCTTCTGGAAATTTTAAAAGAATCTGCTTTTCACTGTATAATGTATTGTTAATTACCGTAGTAATCACTGAAGGGCACATGATGAAATTAAGTTCATCAATAGAGGCCCTTCCTGGAACAAAAAACAATAAACATGTAGAGACATTTGTGTGAGTCAGTGTCACTCACACAAACAATAAACACCATCAGGGTAACACATGTGAAACTACAAATATAACACAGAACACCCCAATGTACGTAGGGCCTAACTGATATTAAAAATAAGATGAAACATAACTATTCCCATAAAATGTAATTAAATTAACTGTCATGCAGGGAATTCTGAGAAACACATGATTATTGTTTTTTACCAAAAGTTTAATAATAATTTACTGTAAAAAGTACATGTACTCTTGTTAATCATAATATATATGTTTACTGTTAAATTCTTTTTACCGTAAAACTACATATTGTCTTTTTAAATATATTACAATTGTTTACATTATATTTTAAGGTAACTACCCGTTAACCAATTAAAAGTTTTTATTTTTTTTACTGTAGCACTTTTACAGTCTTTTACCGTTAAAATTGCTAAATCTTTACAGTGTACCAATTTTCATTAATTATATACATATAAACAATTCTACATTAACTTCACCATCCTAGTATCAGAGCAGCATTGGGCAATAATGAACTGTGCAATAAACAATGCATTTAATACTAATTATAAGAATTTCAAAGTGGCGTAAGCACTAAAATTACTTTGAAAATATCTTATTTTGAAATGTATGCCTTGTGCTATGTAAAATATAGATGTATATATGAGTTGGTTTGGCTTCATATTGTGAAATGCATAGTTTAATGAATATTATTCAGAATGTGGAACTTTAAACAGTTTTATGATGTCAGGAGCATGTGAATGAGTTAAAATATCGTAGAGCGAGATGACAACGTCCGTGTTTATGAAAGTTTACAGGGTGCGAGTGATCAGACATGATTTTCCCTTCTCTTCTTCTCACTTGAGCTGTACAGATGTGTGGGGGAGCGGAGCTGGCTGTCAATGATTTTATCTGCGCACAGTGTGCTGTTATCGCTTGTGAAAATGCAGAGCTGACCTAAACGGACAAAGTCAAAGCATAAAGTCAGATCAAACATTTACATGGCATTTAATTTGCATGAAGACAATGGTTTCAGCAGCTCTTGATCACGTTTGGATGGCTGTTATTATTACCAGAAAATACTTTTTTTTTTTGAAGAAGAAGAAGAAGAATCAAGAAAATTTGTCTGGAATTGACTCTTGGAATCAATCAAAACCTAGCGTATTTTGAGTCAATTTAAAATTTTCTGGAATCGAACAGCACTAGTAATCAAATAAAAAAGATAGCAGAATTTAAAAGCGATTATATCAAAAATATTGAATCGATAATCTCCTGAAAAAAATATCGCGATACATGATTATACCGTCAACCCCCCTACCGAGGGTCATGTTTTATTTTTGCTTTGTTGATTTTGCTTTGAAAATGTAAACATGAAAAACAAACAAAATTTGTATTTTTTTTATTTCATCACCTCTCCAAATCCAAACATTTACCATCTCCAATGGTCCCATTTGCATCACACAAGCATCCATCAACGACAACAGGTGGAAATTTAATAATAGCCTACAGATTATGATCTGAAGACAATTATAAATGTAAAGACAATAATAATCATAATAAATAAGCCTAATAAATTCCCTTGTGTTCCCAAAATAATGCTGCCAAAATTGTGTTTGTATTGTGTTTTGGTAATACAGTTAATGCTGCCTAAAGAAAATAAAATAGAATACAATTTTAGGTTCAAGTCTTTTATTACTTTTATTTAATCACTTTTGTCTGTGTTTATTTAATACAAAGATGTATATTACTAAACCTACAGAGTTTCAGATGGCTTTTCTTTTGTCTGTTCTTAAAATATAATAGTGTGCTTCTTCAAGTAAATTAGCAAAATTACCAGCGCATGAAATACATTTGGATGAGGAGCTTGCGAACTGGATTCAGCCTCGTCATATTTGGTTGGTGGAAGTTTCACAACCAGGACACTGTTTAATATATTTGGCGACTTCACAGATCCATGGTTTTGCCATTTCCTGATATTGTCGATCATCATCATCTGTCAATTGAGTGTCGCAATCTGCATTGGGATCTTTGTAAGACTTCGTTGATATCTGATAACATCGTCCTATTGCCCAGCCCTAGTGGGTAGAGTAGTTCATCACCAGAAATTAGATTAGAAATTGGCGAGCTCTGCTGGACAAACTATGTTACGACACCTATTCTAAATCATCCCAAGCATTGTTTTTCCATTTATATGTTCTGAAAAAAGTTTAAATATCTGCACATTAGCGATGCACCAATCAGTTTAGTATATCTTTACATTATTGTCTGGAACTAATTGGGTGTACTCTTTAATATGTAAAGAAACACAAACCTCTAACTACACATTATTTCAATATAAATGTAAAGCTTATTAAAAATTCCAGTATAAATCATCAGTAGAAAAGAGGAAGTTTTTTTATCAACTGTATCTGGACTTATTTTGTTCAATTTAGTTGTAAGATATCAGCTCAATTTATTCACTCAGCTATTTTTTGGAACCCATTCAACATAAATATTAGTATAATTTGTTTACAAATGATAACAACAATAATATATTATTATAGTAATATATAGTAATATGTCTCAATCTTGCACCTTTTGTCACGGATCCACCGGTCTCTCTCTCTTTCTTCCTCACTGCCATCACAGCACTCACTCTCCCCTGAGTTCTGATTACACAGACCTGCATATCATTAGTGGCTAATCACTAATCTCTGAGACTCCACACTTTTCTACTATGTTAAACATACCTGTGTCTTCAAATCTCTGCCTCCATGATACTTTTAATTTTTAAACCCTTACGCTTTTATTTTGACATTCTGAACTCGCCAGGAAGTCCTGTATGTGTCTTTTTGTAGGAAAGTTCACAGTAGTTTAATTTGCTTCTTATTCAAATTCTAGAAAATCCATTCTAAATGCATATAAGTGAACCAAACTATTGAACATCTGAGATGTTGTTCGTGAATAGTGCTTGAATATTGCGCACTTGCGTGTGTGTAAACAGAGCAGCGCCATTCACTAACATGCTGGAGCTGCCTGTGCATTTGATACATTTTCTTATAACACAGTCTTTTGTGATTCACAGAGCTATCACACATCTTCAAGTGGCTTTGAATAAAATGCACGAGTCATATTAACTACTTTAATGGTGTTTTTATGGTTCTTTTATGTAATTTTTTTTTTTAGCTCGACAGTAACGAACATGACTAACACACTGTATCGGATTTGGAACAACGTTTACAAACATCAGTATCAGAGCCGATATTAAGCCAGGTATCAGATCAGTGCATCCCTACTGCTCATATCAGAAAACATATATACCGATACCGATAAATCTGTGAAAGGCTAATATCGGCTGACCAATAAATCGGTTGGGCACTAGTTTACACATTAGTTTTGAAAATCAATCTATCTAAGGAGAGAATGAATGGGATTTTTACATCTGGAACCCTACTGTTGCTCTATTCTTAATTTAAATGTAAATACCAAATGTGTCATCCTAGTTGTTGGAACCAGCATTGAAGTTTGTGAGCTTAAAGTTTTTCTTCTTAACAAGGCCACATTCGAATTACAGTCTATTGCTTATTAAAATGGCTCATTCTGTAAAACTTCATATAATCTATAGACAGGAAGTGAGGTGCACCTCCCTAAGCTTCCATTCTTCTTTCCTTCTGTCTTTACCTCTCTTTGCATGAGATGTATTTGAGACCTGATCCATCTGAGCAGGTTTCATCGACACTGCACAGAATACTTACAGACTCATCACTTGGCATATCAGACAATAAACAACCACAGGAACCAAGCCACAAAACACGTGACACTACAGATCAGTTAAGGTCTTTCAACCTTTGGCAAACATTGGCATGTATTGTGTCTTTAAACAGTACATATTTGGTTAACAATTGGATGAAAGCACTTTGCAACTTCACTACAGTGTGTGTTTGAAAACATAAGCTTCATCATCCTGCGGTATGTGAAGACGAAATGGAAAGACCAGCTGCAGTCTGCCTCTGACACACACACACACACACACACACACACACCCTTATACATATAAAGCAACATGGCAGAGCTAGACAAGCTTTCTCACACCACATTAGCTGGACCTTGTCTGAATATAAGGGATAGTTCTGCTCACCCTCATATCATTCCTAACTTGTCTGAAGGCTGAATGGCAGAAAGGCAGAATATTAGTCTCACCATTTACATTCACCATACTTTTACATTTTTCCATACAATGAAAGGGAATGTTGACTGATTAACATTTTGCCTCGCCTTTTGTATTTTATATGTGAAATCTGGCCCAGTTATCTCCATAAAATGATTTTTGAAATCCTCATCCAGTCATCAGGAACGACTGGAAAAATCCTTGAAAATGGATCATGTGGACTTGTCATTGCAATCCAAAAATATTTGCTGAAGTAGACCACTATTGATGATGTATAATTAGCCTGTTATAGTGTAATGCTTTTCTCATTGCTGATTGTCTTCTTGGAACTGCCTTCAGCAAGCAGCTTACATTCTAAAGCCCAAAGCATTCTTCCAAATAGCACTTAACGTCTGCATACAATCAAACACTAGCCTTTCAAAGTATACTCCTTTTGACTGCACATGCATACACAGGCAGTTGGCACATGCATACTACAACTGCTATGAGATACTGGGTTATTTACTGGGCTTTAAGACCCTTAAAGATGCCTTTATTTTCCTTCATTCTCAAGTTATACATATCCAGGCATTTCCTGACCTCTCTCGATTTGCAAATTCACTGTTGTTGTTTCTACTTTCATCTTAAGTTGTTTACCATTGATTGCATCTTCATGCACTTTTTTTTTTGGCCTAACTGTGAGTGTTGCCACCTTGTGGACCCACTAATTAGTGCAAAAAAATTCCAAGCACCTTCACATACTGTGTGGCCATAGTACGCGCAGTTAGAAAAATCGGGCTACACGCATTCAGTGCTCGCGAACTCTGCTGATGACAACTTGTATCATGCGTCCTGTACGGCGTCTGCGTCTTATCAAAGTATCCATCTTTTTCCTGAAAACGGCAGTGTTCTACGATTCTACTGTTTTCAATTTCTGGTCTCCAGTGTTTTCACTTGCATTGGCGTTTGTTCTTAGCAGGTAATATAATGCTTAAGGTAAATAAAAAACATGTGGCTGTATAGTGCTGATACCTCACAGTCAAGATGACTATTTTCAATTGACAGTGCCTCAACTGAGTGTGTAGATGACATGAAGCTATGTTCCGTGGTTAGTTACATTGATATGAGTAACTCATTTGAGATGTTATGACAGCAAACAAAATCACAAGTTCAGCCTGAAATTAATTTTTACTCCAAAAATCCTTAAATTTAGGTTGTTCTCCATCTGAATTTTTCTTTTTGGTAGTTGTTATGTTGTCTCGAGACCAGAAAATGAGCGCCGCCCAGTGGTTGCTCAGGAAAACTGTGGCTACTTTAGGCTTTAGCGTCCTTACGATGCATTCGCTGCAGTCAGATGCTAGTGTTAGTGTTGTTCTAAGCTTGGCAAAAAAAACGCCCAGTTACTGTACAAAAACTCAGATTTACATGGAGAATAAAACTTTCATTACTTGTTGCTATAATAGGATATGTGTTGGTTTCAAACGGCAATCCATAACTGGGTTTGAAAACGTGTTATAATTTCCCTCATATTCCAAACACATCACGTAAGCATAAAAAATATCACCCTAAAAGTACACTACTTGGCCAAAAACTAAGTCACCATTTGGATTTAAATATGCAGATACTTAAGAGCCTATGATTGGATCATTATTGCAGTGATTAATATGTTCCAGCTGGCAACTATTCTTTTAAACCTAACTGAAGCAGTGTGTAGCTTCTCATTGCTTAAACAGCAATGACGTATCCTGTGGCCGTAGAAATAGTGTTACTGTGTTTCCGACGGGGCAAATTATTGGCCTGCATCAAGCAAAGAAAACAACTAAGGAGATTGCTAAAATGACTGGAAATGGGTTAAGAACTGTCCAACACATTATTAAAACCTGGAAGGCTAGTGGTAAACCATCAGCTTCGTGGATGAAATGTGGTCAGAAAAACCTTGAATGATCGTGATCGGAGATCACTAAAATGCTTGAAGTCACATTTTAAAAAATCAGTAGAAAAAACAGTAGAACTCACAGCTATGTTTAATAGTTAAAGTAAGAGAATTTCCATATGCACAATGCAACTAGAACTTACAGGATTGGGACTAAACATCTGTGTGGCCACAAGAAACCACTTGTTATTGAGGCTAATTGGAAAAAAACAACTTCAATTTGCTAAGGAGCATAAAATTGGACTGTTGAGCAATGGAAAAAGGTAATATGGTTTGAGTCCAGATTTACCCTAATCCAAAGCAATGGCCGTGTCAAGGTAAGAAGGGAAGTGCATGAAGCTATGCACCGTCATGCATAGTGCCCACTGTAACAAGTCTCCGGAGGCAATGTTATGATCTGGGGTTGCTTCAATTGGTCGTATCTAGGCTCAGCAACGTTATGCAAAGTCAGCTGACTACCTGAATGTGCTGAATGACCAGGTTATCCTATCAGTGGATTTTTTTCTTTCCTGACGTCACAGGCATATTCAGGACAACAATGCCAAGATTAATTGGGCTCAAATTGTGAAAGAGTGGTTCAGGGAGCATGAGGAATAATTTTCACACATGAATTGGCCACCACAGATTCCTGACCTTAATCTCATTGAAAGTCTTTGGGATGTGCTGGAGAAGACTCTACGGAGTGGTTTTGCTCTCCGGTCATTAGTACAAAATCTCGGCCAAAAATGAATAAAACGCTGGACGGAAATAAATGTTGTGACGTTGCATAAGGCTGTCGAAACAATGCCATGAATAATGAGTGCCGTATTCAAAGCTAAAGGCAGTCTAATGAAATATTAGAGTATGCAACTTTTATTTTGGCCAGGCAGTGTACATTATTTTTCCTCTCACTAAACTATAAAACTACCTATCTTTCATTTATCAGGTTATATCCTCAGTCTGGTGTTGTTGACTTTACCCCGGCAGCGCCTGGTGCAGCTCTACCTCTATGTCCTCACTGCTCTTCTACTCTTCGCTGGACACCAACTCTCCAGGTCTGTGCTCAAATGGAAGGTTTAAAGTCAGAAAAGTATAATATGCAAGAACATAAACGCAGATGCTTTTAGCTACTCAAGCTTGAATTTGTACGTTGTTGCGATCCAAATGTTGCAGCAATGAGTAAACTGTCTGCTTCTATGTTGAACTTTGTCTTTCAAGTCATGTCATGGCAACAGTTTGAAGAGAATTTTGCAGAGCAAGGAAGTTAAAGTCACTATATTTATAGAACTTTCATAAATGATAGCACATCCAGTTAAATGTCACAGACTTTTGTAGGCAACTCTATTGTCCCCTTGAGGTTTGTTACCTCCACATAGATGCAAGAACGCAAGTTAAGTGTCTTTAACTGAACCACACATTGGGAATGTTTTGGCCAAGTTCTTGTGTATGTATTCTTGCTTAAAGTATTTTTCTGGTCTTACTGTAGCACTTATTGTATCAGTGCTTATTTACGTACTTTTTATTCAAGCTAGTATGTTACTGATAGCAGCAGTGTCATTTTTATCAGTATAGTAATAATTTAAGAATTTCAGGCATTAATGTCAGCACTTAGCATATTGACGTTAACCTAGTGGTTTTGAAGCTTAACACTGCAGATGTTGTCATTACTGTTTCATTGATCAAGTTTGTAATGCATTGTAGGCTTGTAAAGGATTATTAAGTGCTCAATGTTTCTGTAGGGATTATGTACGTGGCGAGATGGACTCGGGCTACGAGGGACCCCTTTACCTGGAGCCACTTTCCATGAACCGCTTCACCATGGCACTCATTGGTACGTCTTATGTCATCACTGAAACCAAAGGCAGCTGTCTTGCTGACCAGCCAAACGATGACTTTTACAGTGTTTTGTATATGAAGATAACTCGAAAGGAAGCTAATTTCAGACCAGTTTCCAAGCCACCATAACTTCCATCTAATGGTCTAGATTCCAATTCAAATAAGCTTTGAGATAACCAAACAAATATTTAATGATATTTATTTATTTCAGTCAACAGCCAAATCCAATGCATAGGAATTTGGGATATCATACAGTATTTCGTGAAGTATAAATCTGTGCTGCTTTCAGAAATCAAACAACAGAATGAAGTTGTCTTAGAATTAGAGCTGGACAATAATTCAGTATCAATATGTATCGCGATATAATGTTTTTCAATAACTGTTATATGATTTTTAAACACATTTCCGATATTTTGATACATTACAGCATTTGACACTGACTAACGTTCAGGCACAGCCATCAGTTCATTGTATTCAAGCCGAGCAGAAATGGCAGAACACAATTGGCTACATGTGTGTGACATGGCAATTTTTGAAAGGGACACAAATAATAGAGCCAAAATTGTACGTCTATAGGATGTGTGTACACATAAGACTTAATTCACCACACGGTCATCTTATAATTATAAAATTATCTTGCGTACTCCATAATATTATCCCACTAATCTGCCACGTAACATCATATTGAGCAAAACCCAAAACAACGGTAGATCTACAATATTAGGCTAATATCAGTTCACAAACAAGCTACCAAACAAGCTAGGTAACGTTATAATCGCTAACGTTGGGAACTCATGAAAAAATACATCGGTTATCATAATTTTTTGTCATGACTAATTTATTTATGATTCATAATCATCTGTATTTAAGAGAAAATAATCACTTCATCTAATCCTTAAAGTGAATAAAATAGCCTTGTCACTGCCAGCCTACTTGCTGTAGTTCCACAACGAAGCAATTCGAGCTCCACCGGACTTGTGTGTTTTGGTGATGTAAAGGGGGAAAGTAGGCAGTGGAACAAACCACTGTGGTGCAAGGGAGGGCGGTCTCAAAATGTTTCTGAACTTAAAACGCCTTTTTTGGCTCGTTTGGATTGTTTTACTACTTAGTTATTTTCAGTATATATCATTATATTTTTTTACAATACACAGCGTGGTTTTCAATGCCCCAGCAAGTTTTTGTTGCTGCTCACTCTTTTTTTTTTTTTTTTTTTCTTTTTTTTTTTCTGTTTTCTGCAGCAACTCTGAGAACTTTAATATTCTTTATCCTAGCTGAAGAACCTTTGTTTCAATCTATAAAGATAATCAGCCTATGTTGTAGTTGCAAGTTAAAAATATTAATGTTGACAAAGGTGAGAGTTTTATGTCTGTTTAACATTTCTTGTTTGTATGAAGGCTAAGTGCAAATAAAAAGTGAACATTAATATATTTGTACAGTTTTTATTTCTTAAATGTTATATAGTTTTATTGGAGGAGGTTTTATAGACTTGGCAAATACATTTTTCAGAAGTTTGTAGGTACAGACATCCATCGTGGGCATTCTTGGCAGTTTTTTGAGGCTTTTATATTGTTCATATCGATATCGGAATTATATCGTATCGAGCGAAATTAAGAAATATATCGAGATTTTGGCCATATCGTCCAGCCCTACTTGGAATACAGGAGTTGACACAAACATTGAATCCATTGCTGTTTTTCCACAACATTGTGGATCAAGTACCTGAATTAAAATCAGTTTGTTATGGATTCAATTCCAAGTGCCCTTTTTCCACCAAGGACACGAAAGCAAGTATTTTATGTAAATCTTCTTTGACATAAGCATGTGACGCTGTTGTGGCAGCGACGCCTGAACTTGATGCGACAACAGCAGAGCACTTGACTGAAAATATAAACAATGGATTATTCCGTGAAAGATTTCGTGTTGATTTTTATGGAAAACTTCACGTGGATAAGCTGTGCTTAGATTTGTAAGAGATAGAAAATAAGAGCAGAGAAGAGGTTGCTTTAACGCTACATTAATTTGTAGTCAACTGCATTTTGTTTGTTGCTTTTTCATACAATTTCATGATCATATGTATGCTTCCAATAAACCATACCACTTGAAATTATTATGGCATTTTCTAACACTGATTTCAGCTAGCAATTCAATCAATACTGGGATTCTTAGGATAGTACTGTATACACATGACAGACGTAAAAATTTCACTTATAGCGGTGATGTCATTATTGGTGCATACTACAAACAGTGAAGCCTTTAAGAGGTGCAAACGAGGTAAGCAGTGCAAAAAGGAAAGCAAAATGTTTAAACCACTGAACAGTAGAACGAGCAAACTATATACATAATGCTGTGTACAAACTATATACATGATAATCATGCAATGTAAATGAGTTAATGATCCTTTATTCTTTTGTCATCTTGTTTAATTTCTTTTATTTTCAGTCTACATAGTTTAATGCCATCAAAGCCTAACTGCACAAGGCAAAAAATTATTTGAACACCTCATCTCTGGTCGATGATTTAAAAAAACTCACTCTGTATTTCTTGTCCATAAATACTCAGCAACATCTGTTTGTCAATCAATCTATTTTGATTTGAAAAGCCTACAATAGCAACAACTCAACAAAAGTTAACACATTTTTTTTTAACCAGACTTTTATAAATGGCTGATGGCAAATTTTAGCTTTACCAATGAGAAATGTTTGTTCGCCGCTTTTTAAATTGGGGTGGTAATCAGCGTCACTGAACTACCCAGGCCACCATGTTTGCTGTTCTGACTCCACCCTAAGAGTTCCACTTTGCAAGTGCCACCTCAGGAGCAGGTAATAAAAGGTTCCTGGTTTGGTCCAGGTTTTAGTTCCACTTTGAACTAGTTAATGTGGTGGAAAAGAAACGAGAACCTGAAATAGTTCCAGGAACTAGGAAAAGTTCCTGCAGTGAAAAAACGCCTCATGTCTTGATGCATTCTACCTCCAAAACTGCCTGAAAAGGTAAAATTTGTCAGGTTTCAGACACAGCTGACATATGCAACTCCAAAACAACAGGTTTCTGTTCTTTTCTTCACTGAAGTATTTTGTTCCTGAAGCACTGTTTGGGAGTAGTTACTCTGGGTTTTGCATTTCTAAAGTTCAGTTCCCACCCTGAGTAGAGTACAGCCCTGACTGCATGAAACCTGAAAGAGACGTAACCAGATCTCGGTGTGCTTAGTTTGCTAATGAATAGAGGCCCTGTGAAACACTTTCAGTTTTCCTAATGAGACATTTAGGTATGGAATGGCATGCAACTGGCCCCTTTCCCTGAAAAACATAGTCTTGAATAGTCTCAACTGATTTAAATACTTTAAAAGGAAGCGTGAATCTTGCTACAATCCTATGTTAGAGAAACCCGAGACACTGTAACCTAATCAGCTTTTATCAAAGGAGATGCCAAAGGTTACATAGAGATGGGTTCGGAGAATATCAGGCTGACCGATTGTCTATTTCAAGAGTGAATTTTGGAGCGGTCTGTGATAAAAGAAAAGAAACCAGACACAATTGTCATGTGTATTTCTCCTCCGTTCTGCATTTGGAGAAGTTTTTTAGACTTGTAGGAAATAACCGATGTCACAAAAATGCTACTTTGCATAAGCTCTGACATGCAATTTGGTCTAGATGTCTGAGAGAAGTTGTTAAAATGCTTATATGTTTGCATTTTTCTAATTTAATAATACTAAAGAAAAATCAAGCTAGATTATCAGCATAACAAATTGAGTGAAAAGCATGGGCTTTGCAAGTAAAAAGGTGGTCTCAGACTTTTGGACACTCTTAAATGTTTATATATTTCAAATGATATGTGCATTATTTGTTTTAATAATTTGCTTTAGTAAGCAGATTTATATTCAGATTCATGCTGTGTATATACTGTACCGTATTTAAATAATACTGAAAATGTATTATGCAGTGCCGACACACTGTAGGGCATTTTAACCTAACCCTAATCTAACCTAATCTTAAATTCACAGTGACAGTTGTGCCACAAGACAATTTCCACATTTGATATCTAAAACACTATTTGAATAAAACATTATTATTTCATATGCAAAATCTGCTCTTTGTTGGCCAGTCAAATGATGATGATATAAAAGAGAAAAAAAAGACTAACCTGTGAGTCATGTCAAGTGACATGTCATGTTAATGGTGCCCTGATCTCTATGCAGATTGCGTACACTACCTTTTGGCATCACCAGCATTTCAATATAAACTGTCTGTAAAGTCTTTCTGCACTGTGAGAACAATCAAATTTATTCATAGGCGGGGAGCGTGTAAAGGGTTGTTTACACAGGGCTCTTTATTTTATGTGCCTGTGCTTTTCTAAAAACATATATTTTCTTTTTAAGCATGCATTAGAAGGTCGTTTTTGACCATTGCAACGCATCTCTCTGCAACATCTCGTGCCAGGAATGCTGTGTTTTTAAGAGAGCACTTCCCAAGACATCTGTGCTACTCCCTTTTGTTGCACTGCGTCTTGCTTTAACACAAGAATTCTTCCCGTGTGAATGGCCTCTAAGGCTGGGAGGAAGCTAAGCCATGTTTGTAAACCTAAAGTTGAATAGAAATGCTAGCAATAAAGCTGTTCAGCCGTGACGTCAATTTGTTGGCAACTCGGAAGTCTAATTCGCCATGGGTTCCCTTTGGATTTTCCTATGGGGAAAATTATGTTTTTTTTTTTTTCAACTTATGAGTAAAATAAGATCTGTGGTAAACATTACTTCACTGCATGTGAACGTTTTGTTTTTCTGCATGTATTACACATTTTCATACCTTAAACGTGAATGTTGACGCCGCCATGTGTTTTTTAAAAAAGGATGCTATTCAATATGGCTTAAAAATTCACGTTTGGGCTATGAAAGTGTAATATTTGTTTGTGTTGTTGAACAAAATGTCCATGTATCGTGAAGTAATGTTTGCACAGACTTTTGGATTCATAAATCCAAACCACCTATTATAAAACCCCATAGGAAAATCCAGAGGGAACGCATGGTGAACTTCCTTCTGGAATTGTGGACTACAAACTGAACAACCCTTTATCTTTTTCTGTAATGCTGTAAACAGTATTGGTTAGTAGCAAAGTCTTTCTAGCAAGTCAGTCAACTGGCGGTAAACTTTGAAACGATCCCGTGAGGCTATTTCGAGTTATGACAGTGCAGCTCCTATCTACTTAAATGTAGGAACACCAAAATCTCAAAAACTGTTTGCCAAGCTTGCATTTAAACAACACATTTCAAATCAGCAGTAAAATCTGACAACACTGGTATCATAAATTGTGCTTCTTTAACTCATATTATGCTAAAAAGCGCATTTTTCCCTGCTTGTATAGCTAATGTGCATGCGTGTTCTCAAGTTGATTGACAGACGATGTCTGTATCTAAAAGGTGATTGGCTCTTTTACCTGTAAGGCTGGACTTCCTTTCCATATCTGATGACCTTTGGACGTTCCAATTTCTCCCATTCATTTTAATAGAAGTGGCCCATCTCTGATAAATAGTCTCTGGTAGTACTTAAAAGATTGCAAAAATCAAGTACTTGTAATTGGATTTAATTACATTTTAAAATACTCATACTCAGATTAGTTACTTTTGTATGGATTACATGATTACATATTAATCAGGCAACGGCAGTAAATTGTTCATAATTTATCCCCCTAATTGTATTTATTTTTTTATCTTTAACAATTTTAATTCTAATTCAACCTACTGCTGATGTACGTGTGGTAAGTCCACACAGTAAAACATTACTGTGCAATGTAAACTCTGCTTTCCAGAACTTAAGATCCTGTCCATTGAAAACAATTCCACATAAAAACTAAAGAAGCATTTTATCAGAACTGGATTGCAATTCAGAAGTAATCTTCCCGGCTTGTGTATACGTTTAATGTTACTTTCCTATGCATTTTCTGTGCATCACTTGCAGAGACTTTCATGTAATTTTTTTTTTTTTTTTTTTTTTTTTTTACAATTTTTCGACTCAAGTCTGTTATTATGGTATGATATATCTCAATTAACCCCACTTTGCATGTCAGTAAGATGGTTCTTCCTTTCTGAGTGGCCGGTTGTTGGCCAGTTTAAGTTTCAGTAGAGCCTAGTTCTTTTGCACAGTCAAGGTCTGGTAAAACTAGAGCATGTTTGTTCTATCAATAAAAAAAGCAGTAAACTGATAGACGGGTAGTATATGATTCTTTTAACCTGTAGTGTTTGCCATTTGATCTCACTCGGCATACTGTAACCATGCAGCATTTGTGTATCCTCTCCCTCAGGTCAGCTTGTGGTGTGTACGCTGTGTTCCTGTGTCATGCAGACCAAACAGATCTGGCTGTTCTCTGCTCACCTGCTCCCTCTGGTGGCCAGACTCTGTCTTGTGCCCCTGGAGACCATTGTGTTCATCAACCGCTTTGCCATGATCTTCACCGGTCTCGAGGTGCTGTACTTCTTGGCCACCAACCTGCTTGTGCCCTACAATCTGGCTAAAACTGCCTACAGAGAGCTGGTGCAGGTATGAGTTCGCTATACTTTTTAAGCACATTAGGGAATAGGTGTGCTATTACTTTGTGATCAACAAGTGAAAGAATCCAATTGCATTGAAGGCAGGCACTCAAGCTATATCTAGGGACCAGAATATCAAAGAGTATTGGGGGTGGGCTCTTTTGACTTGGGATAGGAAGCAACCACCACAACACACTGGCATCATGCTTGTGAGTTGTGCATGGGCTAGCACCACTCGCATTGTCTTTATAAAATGTAGAAAATATAAAAATATAGTTATCATTGAAGCTTAGCATGTCTGAAGTATCACATATGAGAAAACTCACAGTTGATACTAACATTGAGAAGACCACCAGAGAACTGGTGTGGCATCAATAAACCATTTTTGTGAATCATTAATTACATATCACCGATCTTCTTGTCACCTGATCGTCCCATACCGTCCAACTTTGCCTATTTTTGTTGACAAAAACAGTAAAAAACGTTTTTTACTTACTTAAAATACGGATAGGCTAACAGAATTTTGTCTTTACCAAGATTGATAACCCTATAAAAAATAAAGTTTAGTGTCAAACTGAAGACAAACTCATAACCCATAGGTACGATTAAACTTAGTGACATTTTTGGTTATTGATTCATTGTCATTATTTCATATCATTTTTATTATTCCTCATTTTATTATATTTTGCATTATATTTAATACATTATGTTACGATATCTTAATATTATATAAAGAATGATTATATTTATTAATTCTTTCCCTGCCTTGTCATTTTCGTTTTTTAACTTGTTGCTGCTTGAACTTAAATGAGGGGAACACGCACTCTCTCATGAGGGATGGAGATGAAAGGAAAGTGGAGAAAGAGCACATGTTTCTGGGCTCTACATGTGCCTCTTGTTAATGCCGTTTAATCGGGAGATATTTAATAAAGACATTTGAATTGCACCATCTTAACTCACTTTATTACTTAGATGCCTTTGCCTGGTGGAGACTTAGAAGTTGCCACCATTAACGATAAAAAGGAACGTTTCACAGTTCTCACTGGTTTTCTTTTGCCTTGTCACATGTGAAATGCCACGTTAACAGTACAGTACACAAAATGTTCATATTCGCCATACCTCTCCCACTGCGTTGTTCTTAACAGCTGAATCAAGTTTTTTTTCTTACAACATTATTGTAATTTTTTTGTCTTACAACACTATGCCAGTATTCCCCATGCTCTGTGATGCCATGACAGTGTCTTAAAGGAGCTGTACGTCTTTTGCAACATGAGAGATCGGTTTACGCGATTGGCCAAATTACTAGGACTTGAATATCGGCTGATTTCGGTCTTTTAGATTTTCAATCTATTTGCAGCCCTACTTTAAATACAAAAGAAATGTATAAATATAAAAGTTATACTGCTACAGTAATTGAGTTAGTACCATGATATTTTTAATGGAATGAATGTTATACCCTTTGTGTGACATTCACCTCATTTTGCTGTTGTTTAGGTGGTGGAGGTGTATGGTTTGCTGGCTCTGGGCATGTCTCTGTGGAATCAGCTGGTCCTGCCTGTGCTCTTCATGTGCTTCTGGCTGGTACTGTTCGCACTTCAGATCTACACCTACTTCAGCACACGGGACCAGCCACCCTCCCGAGAGAGACTGCTCTTTCTATTCCTCACCAGGTAAAACGACACCCACATCAGACTATCCACCTAAGCAGTCATAACTGCATCGAACTCGCAGTATTTAGTTAGCACATTTCTTGGCTCTTGACTCTTTTCCAAACCCTACTGAGCTGCCTATTGATGTGAAGGCAGTTCCTATGCTACATCCTGAAAAGGGTTGTTCATGCCAAAATATAAATTCTGTAATTTAAGGTGAATTCTGGGTCAGTTTAAGCCATATAAACCCAATTCCGAAAAAGTTTGGACAGTATGAGAAAAGCTAATTAAAAAAAGTGTGATTTTGTAAATTTGATTCACACTGTGCTATATCGAAAGCACCACAACAGCACATTATCTGATGTTTTACCTTGTGAATTTTATTGCTTTTTTTAAATATACACTAATTTCAAATCAGAAGATTGCAACATGTTCAGAAGTTCTCAGAGGTTGAGAAAGGGGCAATTTAGTACTTCCTGTATACCAATTTGATGAATTGAAATAAGGTCATGTGAAACAGGTGTGGCAATCGTGTCATAGTAAATAAGGAGCCTCCAAAAAAGCCTAGTCCTTCAAAAGTAAGTATGGTTTTGATTTGCCAACAGATGCTTCAGCAAATAATCCAGTGCTTTGAGAACAATGTTCCCCAAAGACAAATTGGAAGGATTTGGGGTATTTCACCCTGTACAGTGCACAATATATTTAAAAGATTCAAGGAATCCGGTCAAATCTCGGTGTCTAAAGGGCAAGACAAAAAACACTTCTAAATGCACTTTATCTCCGAGACCTCAGATGTCTTTGTCTTAAAAATCATAGTGGTTATCATGACATGGGCTTAGGAATACTTTAGTAAACCTTTGTCAGTCAACACCATTTGCTGCTGCATCCATAGGTACAAGTTAAGACTTTACTATGCAAAGCTGAAGCCGAACATCAACACTGTCCAGAAGCGCTGCCGACTTCTCTGGGCTCAGTCTCATCTGAGATGGAAAGTAGAACAGTGCATCCGTGTTTTGTGGTTCGAGTCCATGTTTCAAATTGTTTTTGGAAAAAACAGCCGTCGTGTTTCCTGGCCAAAAAAAGGACCATTCAAAGTGTTATCAGCATCAGTTAAAGTGCATGGCTGTGCAATCAGAGAGTGTAGGTGCTAGATTGGCCTGCCTGCAGTCTTGACCTGTTTTCAATTGAGAATGTGTGGTGCATTATAAAGCACAAACCTGCATAATGGATCAATGTGGGAAAATTCTGCTTGCTAAAATTAAACTTGTGTCTTCAGTTCCCAAATGCTTAAGTGTTATTAGAAGAAATGGTGAAGTTATACAGTGGTAAACACCTGAGTGTTCAACTTTTTTTGGATAGTTTTTCAATCATCTGATCTGAAATAAGTCTATATTTAAAAAAAAACAAAATTAAATTAAATTCACAAAATTTACAAAGGTAAAAACATCAAATAATTTGTTGTTGTGGTGCTTTCAATATAGCACACAGTGAATCATATTTACAAATCACAAATCAAACTGTCCCTACTTTCGCTGAATTGGGGTTGTAAATGCTACTGTTGAACAGTCTTTAAGAGCATGTGTATGAAATGTTATGTGTGTTTTGTTTTAAGTATTGCTGAGTGCTGTAGTACTCCCTACTCTCTGCTGGGACTGGTCTTCACTGTGTCTTTTGTGGCGCTGGGCGTCCTAACACTCTGCAAGTTCTACCTTCAGGGCTACAGAGCTTTCATGAATGACAACACCATGCACAGGTGAGAAGCAGCTCACAAAACATGCTTAAAGTACTCTTTAAAGCATGTTAAAAGGTATGTTTGGAATGATTCTTGATATTTCAGTGTTTTTAGAATGCTAAGATCAGTGTGTACAATAATTCAAGTGATTTAAAATGTCTCATACTGTGTTGTTCTTATTTTCAGGGGCATGACTGAGGGAATCACTCTTTTAATATTGTCTGTTCAAACTGGACTCATTGAGCTGCAAGTCATTCACAGAGCCTTCCTCCTCAGCATCATCCTCTTCATTGTGGTGGCCTCCATCCTGCAGTCCATGCTGGAGATCGCTGACCCAATTGTTCTGGCACTGGGGGCCTCCAGAGACAAGTAAGAGACATCACTGATCAGTATATATCACTTGAGCAACTTTCACACAGAGGGAAAGGCCTGTTTACACCAAGGAGTTTGAGTAGCTATGCCTGGAGAAAGCTTTCCGAAAGCATTCAATGGCGGTTGCTCAATTGGTGCCCGAACCCGCAGATGTATGCAACATGGAGGCTGCCATCTTTGCTTATAGGTTAAAAAATGGAATAATAAAAGTAATTTTTACACTTTTTAAAGTTAAACCGATCTGCATATCTATTTTTGCAATAGTAATGGTGTAGTTTCAGCATCTACCAGCAGAGGTGACGCTAAACAACATGAAAGTATAAAATAATATTCAAACAATTTTCACACTAACAAAATTCACATTGAGTCTTTGGCTAGAATCTGAAGGATTAAACTATGTACCTAGCTTCTGAGTAAACAGTAAAATAATAAAAAGGCATCTTCACAGTGCAATCATTCAGACAATGTATGAAGTAGATCATAGAGATAATTGCTTGATTTATTTTAATTAGGGCAATCAATTGATTAAAAGTTTTAATCAAATGATTTACATGATGTGCTGATTTTGCTGATCAGCGTGTCTCTCACTGTACATGACGTAATTAACTTGTTTTCCAGTGCGGTTCCATTCACACGGGTGTCAGTTTTTATCCATCTGCTCCAGATATCCTCTTTTTTATTATTTATTATAATGGTTATATTCTAAATTACCTTTATTTGGGGGCCTTACACAGAAAATATTGTTTTCTGTGCGAGACTAGTCTACTAAACAGTTCTGATGCTGCTAGTCGACACTTGAATTACTAGTCGGTCAATATTTTTTTGTATATTCATTCAAATACATTAGATAATATACATATATTGTGGCAACAGACAAGTAAACAATTTAGACAATACTGAAAGTGATGAGTGAATATTGTTTTTGCATATCCATATCATTAAACATAACTCAATTATTGGCCTATTGGCCTTATCTCTCTGCTCTATTTTTAATTGTTGTTCTATGGACACTAGCATCAGATATATACTTTTGGTGCATCTCGCTTTGGTTGTCTCATCTCACTCTCTTTCAGCGCCTTTAGTCCTGAGCGCTGTGTTTTTAGGAAGATGTGCAAAGTTAAATGTAGTTTGAAACTTTGAAAAACATGTTTCGAGATTCCTGCATTCTGTCGTGCTCGGTGCAGCTGTCTTTGAGCACAAAAGCGTGTCTGTAGAAGGCTGTGCCGCCTGCTCGTTGGTATGATGATGCATGTTGCCTTTACATCTGGAGCACTGACTGCCCCCTAATCAAGGTGGTATATCAAGTTTGAATCACTCCCAAAATAGGAACATTCCTTATTATAGAATTTACGTACAGGTCAGGGGCATGATTAGTGTTAATTTAGTGAGTGCATTATTTTTCATATAATTACTGCACACGACAAATCAACAGCACTAATTCAAATGTTTCATTGCTTCATTATAAGAAGTTTTTTAATGTATTTATTTTTTGGCAAAATTTGGAAGAAAAAAAGTTAGCAGAGATGGATACATTTCAGAGTATCGACTGGGCGTTTTGTGTTCTTCTGTCTGAGAAGCTGTAGCATAAGACTGTCTTGTGTTCTTGAAGGAGCCTGTGGAAGCACTTTCGAGCAGTGAGTCTGTGTCTCTTCCTGCTGGTCTTCCCTGCTTACATGGCTTACATGATCTGCCAGTTCTTCCACATGGACTTCTGGCTGCTCATCATCATCTCCTCCAGCATCCTTACCTCACTGCAGGTAAACACATTCACACACTGCTGACATTCATACACTTGAACAGCCAGTTTGTCACATTATAATAAGAACAATTTTTATTACAGTAGTAACTAGATAGGTAAAGTTTGTCCTGACAACTTTGATTTTAGCTTGACAAATCCTTGTCTGAAAGTTTCAAAGCAACCAAACTGTAAAATGATGGTGCAATGCTAGCGTTTGTTCTACTGGTTTACGAAAATAAAAAGAGATAATTAACCGTGTTTTTAACAAGTTTTATTATCATGTAAAGGAAGAACTTTAACTCATTAATGGATATTATTTAATAAAAGTAAATGTTTAATCATTGACTTTGTTAATCTCCTTGGGTTCCGACATGTTTGCGTAACATCACACACCTGCATCTTGACGATATCAAAGTTATTGATTTCTGCTCGAGTTTCCAAGTTTGAAGTCCAACATAAATTGACGTTCCGTTGCACATTTTTCAGTTGAACGGTGGAAATTCCCACTGTCCGATTTGATTGAGGAGCAGCGTAATTCATCACAGAAACAAACTTGCCAACTTGTGTGGGTTAGAGACATACACACACACACCAGGCGAGTGAAAGCGCTGGTGAAGCGCTCGCACACAAGACGAGTTCTTTATTTCAAACAGCAGCTGAATGGAACAGAACCCATGGTCTTCATGGTATTTTCAAGTTAACATGGCATAAAAAAATGCAATGTCTAAACTCAGGTCAAGCCAACCTCACTTTTCCAATGCACGGTTCAACCCATTACAATACAGTATATGCATTTATATGCAGTGCTGGCTAGATTACTTCTGAAATGTAATCTGGTATTGATTTCAAATTACATGACAAAAATTGCAATCAGTATCATAATCTCGCGGATACATTTTTGGGATTACATCCAATTTAACTTTTATTTGATACCACTTGAATTTGAGTAGGATAATCTCATACCATTTTAACACAAAAGTACAAAGAGGAAGGAAAATATCTTCCATTCTTTATTGCTAACAAAAAGAGCCTCACAAAAACGGCTTCTGATGACATAGATTAAAGGTGCATTAAACATGCATGTGCATGAAAAAACATGAAATATGAAATTTAACAGGTAGAGTCAGAAATGTACATATACTTTAGCCAAATACATTTAAACTCAGTTTTTCACAATTCCTGACATTTAATCGTAGAAAAATTTCCCTGTCTTAGGTCAGTTAAGATCACTAATTTTTTTTAAGAATGTGAAATGTCAGAATAATAGTAGAGAGAATGATTTATTTCAGCTTTTATTCTTTAATCACATTCCCAGTGGGTCAGATTATTTTACAAACACTTTGTTAGTATTTGGTAGCATTGCCTTTAAATTGTTTAACTTAGGTCAGATGATTTGTGTTGCCTTCCACAAGCTTCTCACAATAAGTTGCTGGAATTTTTGGCCCATTCCTCCAGACAGAACTGGTGTAACTGAGTCATGTTTGTAGGCCTCCTTGCTCGTACACACTTTTTCAGTTCTGCCCGCACATTTTCTATCAGATTGAGGTCAGGGTTTTGTGATGGCCACTCCAATACCTGGACTTTGTTGTCCTTAAGCCATTTTATCACAACTTTGGAGGTATGCTTGGGGTCATTGTCCATTTGGAAGACCCATTTGCGACCAAGCTTTAACTTCCTGGCAGATGTCTTGAGATGTTACTTCAATATATCCACATAATTTTCCTTTCTTGTGATGCCATCTATTTTGTATCACCAGTCCCTCCTGCTGTAACAGTTTGGTGTGCTGGCGTGTCAAGAGGAGATGTAGGAGAAGTAATTTCAAGTTCTTTAATAATGAAACTGGAGCAAACGTCAGACTTGACATCAATGTAAACATTCAGCTTACATAACAAAACCAAGGACTGACAAAGACCGACAAAACAAGAGGGAATATATATACACTCAGAACTAAACGAGGGATGACAAACAGGTGGGGACAATGAAGGAGTGATCAGGGCAGTGGCTTGTGGGAAATGTAGTGAGGGAAGGAATTTCAAAATAAGAGTTCTAGAAAACAAGTGCAGACAGACTGTGACACCTGCGGCAAAGCACCCCCACAACATGATGCCCCTCATGCTTCATGGTTGGGATGGTGTTCTTCGGCTTGCAAGCCTCATCCTCTTTCCTCCAAACATAATGATGGTCATTATGGCCAAACGGTTCAGTTTTTGTTTCATCAGACCAGAGGACATTTCTCCAAAAAGTAAGATCTTTGTCCCCACATGCACTTGCAAACCGTAGTCTGGCTTTTTTATGGCAGTTTTGGACCAGTGGCTTCTTCCTTGCTGAGCAGCCTTTTCAGGTTATATCGATAAAAGACGCTTTATTGTGTGTATATATATATATATATATATATATACACTTGTATTCCTGTTTCTTCCAGTCTCTTCACAAGGTCCTTTGCTGTTTTTCTGGGATTGATTTGCACTTTTCGTATCAAACTATGTTCATCTCTAGGAGACGGAATGGATGTCCTTCCTGAGTGATATGATGGCTGCATTGTCCCATGGTGTTTATACTTGCATACTATTGTTTTTACAGATAAACGTGCTGATTCAGGCATTTGGAAATTGCTCCCATGGATGAACCAGTCTTGTGGAGGTCCACAATTATTTTTTTTTTGGTTGATTTCTTTTGATTTTCTGATGATGCCAAGCAAAGAGGCACTGGGTTTGAAGGTAGGCCTTAAAATACATCCACAGATACACCTCCAATTGACTCCAGTTAGCCAATTAGCCTATCAGAAGGCAATTGGCTAACTGCCTAAAGTCTTGACATAATTTTATGGAATTTTCCAAGCTGCTTAAAGGCACAGTTAACTTGGTGTATGTAAACTTCTGACCAATAATCATGCCACGGTCAAAATCACTGAGATCACATTTTTCCCCATTCTGATGGTTGATGTGAACATTAACTAACGCTTCTGACATGATTCGATAACTAGAGATCAGTCTTTCACAACGCTGTGGTGGAATTTTGGCCCACTCTTCTTTGCAGAACTGCTTTAGATCAGCCACATTGGAGGGTTTTCAAGCATGAACTGCCCGTTTAAGGCCAGTTCATGCCCGTTCTTCGGGTTTAAGTCAGGACTTTGACACAAACTTTAATTTGGCTTATTTTTGAGCCTTTCAGAGGTAGACTTGCTCCTATGCTTTGGGTCATTGTCTTGCTGCATAATCCAGTTGCACTTGAGCTTCAACTCACGGACTGATGACGGGACGTTCTCTTTAGGATTTTCTAGTAGAGAGCACAATTCATGTTTCCCTCAATTACTGCAAGTTGTCCTGGCCCAGAAGCAGCGAAGCATCTCCACACCATAACACTACCACCACCACGCTTGACCTTAGGTATGATGTGTGAGGCCAATACAGGCCCTGTTGGTATTGGATAACCTTTTTGCTTCAATAATTACCACATCATTTAAAAGCTGTATTTTGTTTGCTTAGATTGCCTTTGTTTTATGTTACATTTTGTTTGAATTTATGAAACAATGTAGTTTGAGATATACACAAAAACAGAAGAAATCATGATGGTGCAAATACTTTTTCACATCACTGTATATTTCAAACCCCAAAAAATTACTAACCATAATAATAAATTAACTTGTAAAACATAATCTTTCTATTGCTTGATTTTAATCTTACTGTTCTTTTTTCTACACTGTTTACAGGGTTCACACAAGGTACTTGAAGTGCTTGAAGTGGTTGAAATTAGCTTTTAGACCAGGGGTGGGTAACTATTTTGGTAAAGGGGCCACATCAGGCTTTATTATACAATACATTGTATTCCTTTTGAGATACAGTGTTCTGCATTGATTTGATTTTTGTATCTTTTAAGCCCAGAAGTAGTTGTGTACTCCGTTTTCTGAAGTGTATCTGTGACTAATGGGACTATTCTGCAATTGCTGTTTTAATAATACAATATTATTGTATTGCTCTACACAGGTAGATACTTTTTTACCAGGCATTAAAATACTGAATAAAGGCTGAGCTTATACATTTATTTTACCGTCTCGACTTCCCTGTTAATTTATTATTCAATTTAACAATCTCTGCATCAGGGGTCTGTTTTAATTAAAAAAAAAAAAAAAAAAAAAATGTATAGAACTTTTAATATTTGTCGCAAAGTGGGTGAGTTTACTTTTTTTTTTCTGAAACATTACCCGTTTACATGCTAAAAGGGTCATGATGCGGGTCTCCTCGATGGTTTGACTTTCAGCACACAACTGAATAACTCCGGCTGCATGACTATGATAAATTAATACTGCAAGAGTTACATTAACACAGGTGTGAAGGGACTTCAACATTTCTAAATTGCACAAATAAAAAATACATATACATATTCGTCTCTGGCTTGCTTCTGCTCGCATGTCAATGATGCCAAGATCTACTTTTATATTTAATTTAATCACTGAGAAGGTTTCCCTGCAAAGTAGTACCAAACATCACAAGTAGCTTCAAGAATGGATGCAGAGTAGCCGTATAACACTTTTCCTTGAGCAGAATATTGCACTACAGATCGCCAAGTTTGTTCAAAGGGGAAAGCAAGAGATAGAAAAAGCGCAATCGCGTGCATGGTTGCCAGATTGCACAAAATAAGTATTACATTAGGCAGAATATTTCCAATTTGCGCAAGCATAAATCTCAAACTGTGGGTGTTGCGTCTCTTATCTGGCAACCCTGAGCATGTTAAATGCTTGTGGAGACGCGTTAGGACCCAATGCAAGTTAACTGAAATATCCAATGGAGAAAAAAAACGCTTTTATGATAAATGAGCAGCCGGCCACATTAAACCTCTATTCCGAAAACATTTAGAAGAGTATCGAATGTATTGTAGGTAGGCTGATTTAGAGTGAACGATTTCAAAAAGAGAAAAATTATGGTGATAAATTATGAACAATTTACTGCCGTTGCCTAATTAACATGTAATCCTTAAAGTAACTGTAGTCTGATTACAATGTACATGTACTTGATTTTCTGATTATGTTATCTAGATTACATGTAATCTGTTTCAACCAGCACTGTTTATATACTGTATCTAGCCCCACCTCACCGAGTGATTACTTTGAGGATTTGAGTAGATAAAATACCCACCCCTACTAGCAGACAGACATTTAGTCAGTTAAACCAGAGATTATTTAGCAGAAATGGGACACTTCTATTAAAATGAATGGGAGGAATTGGAATGCTCAACCAAGGAGCTCTGAATGCCCCACGGGTCAACATAATATGTAGAAAGGAAGTCCCACCTTATAATTAAAAGAGCCAATCTGCTTTTAGATACAGACATCACCCGTCAATTAAATCTATAATGTGCATGCGCATTAGCTATACAAGATGGGAAAATTTTGTTTATTAGCGTAATATGAGATAATCACAATTTATGATTCCAGTATTGTCAGATTTAATTGCTGATTTGAAATATGTTTTTTGATCGTAATCTTGACCAACCATTTTGGAGATTTTGGTCTTCATTCAAGTAGACAGGAGCTGCTCTGGCATGACAGGAAATAGCCTCTTGAGAGTGTTCCAAAGATGGCCAACAGTGGATTGGCTTGCTAGAAAGACTTTGTTAAACCATCAGATAGGGCTGGGTGTTTTTACCGATTAATTCGAATTTGCGTTTTGACACTTTTATTTTTTTTAAATCGAGAAGTAGAGATTTTGCAAAAAAATATTGCAAACGCTGTAGTTGGATACATTGTAAATTCACCAAAGGCAGAATAAGGATGATAAAAATAATTCACAGCACTTGTCTTAATGCTCCAACTGATCTGATCAGCTGCACATGTGTGGCGCACTCCAAAAGAACATGTCAGGTTAACAACACGGAGACTGATATTAAAGACAGCAGTAATATTCCCAGTACGATTGTGCACAGTGTGATTGTAGCTCAGCTTCGTCCATCATGGAGGTATACACCGGCTTAAGACCATAACTGGCCACGGCATTCGCATGTTGATTAATGGTCTCCTTTCTTTTATTTTTACCCATAATAAAGCATTAATTACTTGACAGTTATGGGCACCTCATTTCAAATCATGGAGAGGCTATATATAGGAGAATCAAACATTTACCGCTCCTTTTGCCATGATTATTCAGATAGGTCACTAATAATTGCTTTGTTCTGTGACTAGCCAACATTTGGAGAGTGATCATTTTGACATACTTTGCTAGTTGAATTGTAATGATCAATTATTTCATATTGCTGCACTGCCCAGTGTGAACCGCTAGAGGGCGAGTCTCTATCTGCAGGGGTTTATGAATATACTGTACACACAAATTGTTTGAAATACAGTTAGTACTTTCTAGATAAACTTGATAATTTATTGATATTGATTTCTAAGATAGAATTTGTTTAGATAAAATAAATACCTACATTGGCTAAGAATTACAGTGCATACAGAAAGTATTCACAGCGCTTCACTTTTTCCACATTTTGTTATGTTACAGCCTTATTCCATAATGGATTAAATTCATTATTTTCCTCAAAATTCTACAAACAATACCCCATAATGACAACGTAAATAAGTTTGTTTGAACTCTTTTATTAAAAATAAAAAAACGTGTGATGGTGTGGGGATGCTTCGCTGCTTCAGGGCCAGGGCGACTTGCAGTAATTGAAACATGAATTCTGCTCTCTACTAGAAAATCCTAAAGAGAACGTCCCGTCATCAGTCTGCGAGTTGATGCTCAAGTGCAACTGGATTATGCAGCAAGACAATGATCCAAAGCATAGGAGTAAGTCTACCTCTGAAAGACTCAAAATAAGTTTGTGTCAAAGTCCTGACTTAAACCCAAAATGCTGTGGCAGGGCCTTAAACAGGCAGTTCATGCTTGAAAACCCTCCAATGTGGCTGATCTAAAGCAGTTCTGCAAAGAAGAGTGGGCAAAAATTCCACCACAGCGTTGTGAAAGACTGATCTCTAGTTATCGGAAACATTTGATTGCAGTTGTTGCTGCTAAAAGTGGCACAACCAGCTATTTAGTTTAAGGGGGCAGTTAGTTTTTTTGCATAGGTGATATAGGTGTTTGGCACAGTTCAGAGTAAATTCTAGAGATTGTTGTGTGTGAAAATCCCAGGAGATCAGCAGTTACAGAAATACTCAAACCAGCCTGTCTGGCACAACAATCATCCATGCAATTATCAAATCAGCCAATCATGTGGCAGTAGTGCAATGAATAAAATCATTCAGATACATGTCAGGAGCTTTAGTTAATGTACACATCAACCATCAGAATGGGGAAAAATGTGATCTCAGTGATTTTGACCTTGGCATGATTGTTGGTCAGAAGTTTACATACACCAAGTTAACTGTGCCTTTAGGCAGCTTGGAAAATTCCATAAAATGCTGTCAAGACTTTAGGCAGTTAGCCAATTGCCTTCTGATAGGCTAATTGGCTAACTGGAGTCAATTGGAGGTGTACCTGTGGATGTATTTTAAGGCTTACCTTCAAACCCAGTGCCTCTTTATGGCATCATTGGAAAACCAACCAAGAAAAAAAAATTGTGGACCTCCACAAGACTGGTTCATCCATGGGAGCAATTTCCAAATGCCTGAAGTTACCACTTTCATCTGTAAAAACAATAGTATGCAAGTATAAACACCATGGGACTATGCAGCCATCATATCACTCAGGAAGGACATGCATTCCATCTCCTAGAGATGAACATAGTTTGATACGAAACGTGCAAATCAATCCCAGAACAACAGCAAAGGACCTTGTGAAGAGACTGGAAGAAACAGGAATACAAGTATATATATACACAATAAAAACATCCCCACAGCATGATGCTGCCACCACCATGCTTCACTGTAGGGATGGGATTGGCCAGGTGATGAGCGATGCCTGATTTCCTCCAGACATGACGCTTGCCATTCAGGCCAATGAGTTCAATCTTTGTTTCATCATACCAGAGAATTTAGTTTCTCATGATTTCAGAGTCCTTCAGGTGCCTTTTGGCAAACTCTAGGCAGGCTGTCATGTGCCTTTTACTGAGGAGCAGCTTCCATCTGGCCACTTTACCATACAGGCCTGATTGGTGAAGTGCTGCAGAGATGGTTGTTCTGAGTGACCATCGGGTTCTTGGTCACCTCCCTGACTAAGGGCCTTCTCCCCCGATCGCTCAGTTTGGCCGGGCGGCTAGCTCTAGGAAGAGTCCTGGTGGTTCCAAACTTCTTCCATTTACGGATGATGGAGGCTACTGTGCTCATTGGGACCTTCAATGCTACAGAAATGTTTCCGTATCCTTCCTCAGATCTGTGCCTCGATACAATCCTGTCAGAGGTCTACAGACAATTCCTTGGACTTCATGGCTTGGTTTGTGCTCTGTCATGCACTGTTAACTGTGGGACCTTATATAGACCGGTATGTTTGCCTTTCCAAATCATGTCCAATCAACTGAATTTACCACAGGTGGACTCCAGTCAAGTTGTAGAAACATCTCAAGGATGATCAGTGGAAACAGGATGCACCTGAGCTCAATTTTGAGTGTCATTCCAAAAAAATACTTATGTGATTTATTTTATTTTTATTTATTTTTTTATACATTTGCAAAGATTTCAAACAAACTTCTTTCACATTGTCATTTATGGGGTATTGTTTGTAGAATTTTGAGGAAAATAATGAATTTAATCCATTTTGGAATAAGGCTGTAACATAACAAAATGTGGAAAAAGTGATGCGCTGTGAGTACTTTCCAGATGCACTGTAGATAGCAGTTTTCTTGTTCTATTCTGAACATCAGTGTTTATTTGATTATTATTTTTTTTTACATTTACACTGTTGACAACTTCCCCCTTGCATGTGGTGCATTTGTACATTTTTCTTGCACACCTTTGTTTCCTATAATGAAAAGGTTATAGGTTATTAGAATGCAAAGGTTGCTTTGCATTCTAATAAAGAATATACAATTTGAATCGTGTTGGAGTACATTTAAAAGTTGAAATAAATAAAAAATAAATGTGAATAGTCCATAAATTTGATAAAAATCGATTCGATTTTTTGGCCATATAGCCTAACCCTACTGTCAAATAGAGGTATTGAGATTGAGGTATTGCATTTTAAGGCATTTAAGACCTTGTGTGGGTTTGTTTAAATTAGAATTTTTGACAGATGGAATTTGAATTAACGAGCATTACGTTGGCTAATTTGAACATTCTGTCAATGTAAATCTATGGGATTTTTCTGATTTTTGATTGTGTACTGTGTGAAAACCATAAGCATGATCAGTTAGAAAAGTTATATAGCACAAAATTCAAGAAAATTCTGAAGTTTTGTGCTGAGTTTAGAAGATTTAGCTTAAAAGCTCTAGGAGGAGTTACAGTCAGAAATTGTGGTGTTCTTTTATGGATTAAAAAAAAAAAAAACTTAATGGAAATGGAAAAAAAAAAAACAATAAACAGAGTAACAGTATGATGGCTTTCTCGAGCCAGCAAAAACATTTCAATGGACTGGGTTCCAAAAACCTAGTGTGAATGGAAAGTGAACCGTATTACAACTATAATGGGCCAAAATATTTTAAATAATATTTTAATTTGTCATTCTACTTTTTGCAATATTTGTTTACAAAGCCACAAAGGAAATTATTAATTTTATTGCATTATTCCTAGTTCCAGTGTGAATTAATACCCATTCAAAATTTAATTATTCTGACAGGCCTTTGCAGGAATTGATTTTATCCATCCTGATTTGATAGTGAAAAGTATTCTATGATTTTGTCTTGGTTACATTAACAGAAAAAAATAATTGTTGTTTTAGACTGTTATTTCTTCATTATGAATATTATGTAGTGGTTTATCATGCACATCATTTTGATTTCATGTTGTCATTAGTCATTTCTAACATGAATGAAATGGATTTCCTTCTCAGGTTCTTGGCACGCTTCTGATCTACGTGCTCTTCATGGTGGAGGAGTTCCGCAAGGTACCTGTTGAGAACATGGATGAAGTCATCTACTATGTCAATGGCACTTACCGGCTCCTAGAGTTTCTGGTTGCCGTCTGCGTGGTGGCATATGGTGTTTCAGAAACTCTGTTTGGGGAATGGACAGTTATGGGCTCTACCATCATCCTGGTTCACTCCTACTATAATGTGTGGCTGAGGGCCCAGCTGGGCTGGCAGAGCTTCCTGCTGCGCAGAGATGCAGTCCACAAAATCCAGAACATGCCCACTGCTTCCACACTGCAGCTCCAGCAGCATAATGACATCTGTTCTATTTGCTATCAGGTAAAGAGATGGTGTTCAAGTTTTGGAAAATATGTAGCATTGCATAGTGCATGCAGTGTCCTAAAAGTACATTAGTATTTATTTATTTTTTTTATAACTGTGCTCACCACTATTTTAATCTGTATTAGCCCACCACACTATCCATTAAACCAGTTCCTCATTTGTGTCAACCTTCATGCTACTTCAGATTAGTGAAGTAGCATTAGTGAAGTGGCAGTTCTTATCTTGACTGCCTAGTTTTTAAACTTTTTACTTCCATTCTTCAATCGTAGGATATGAAGTCTGCTGTCATCACGCCCTGTTGCCACTTTTTCCATGCCGCCTGCCTGAAGAAGTGGCTGTACGTTCAAGAGACCTGTCCTCTCTGTCACGGCCAGCTCAAAAACCAATTACAGTCAACCAGTCCTCCTGGTACCACTTCACCAGCCCTTCAAAACCCAGGAGAGGTGGGACACGCTGAACCACAGGCTAAGTTGGACACCGAGGAAAACAATCAAGCAAAAAGCACTCCTCCTATGACAACCGAAGCTGAGCCAGAATTTGAAAAAGACCCTCCTTCGGGGAGTTTGCAAACCCTGCCCAAAGAATGTGACATGGCATCAAGAAAAGAGAGCAGCACAGGCCCAGCTGCTGATGTTGATACAGAGGGTTTAGGCTCCACATCAGGTGTCCATTCCTCTACCAAATCAAAGAGCAGCGCTAAAGTGGATTTAGCCTGTTAGGTGTTGCCATACAGAGGTTTTCTTATAGGCAATGTTGAGGACAACTTTAATAGATGTTTAGGGAATAGTTCTCCCAAAAATGAATATCTTTTAAATCATTTGCTCACCCTCACAAATCCCTTTGACTTTTTTTTCTTCCATGCAACATAAAATGAGAAGTTTAGCGGAATGTACAAAAATTTACATAAAAGCACCATAAAAGTAGTCTGTGCAGCTTGTCTTTTGAATCCATACGATTGATTTTTGTGAGGAAAAGACCGAAATTATTCACTGAAAATCTTCATCTCTGCTGTAGATCTCAAATCGCATTCATATTTTGACATATTCAAATTTGGCATTTTTGACAAAGGGGAAGATTTTCTATCTATCATTTCCTCAGAAAAGGGTATCAAATGTTCAGAAGACTTTGAAACTTTATGGAAAAGTTTGGTATTGACTACTTTTATTATCTATTTCTGATGCTTTTGTCATTTTTTGGAGATGACTTTCATTACGTGCAAAAGAGCATCTGGGAAGATCTGCTAAATTTCTCTATGTAATCCACTGAAAAGAAAAAAGAAAAAAACATACTGTCATAGTTGGGAACAGCATGAGTGTGAATAAATGATGACAAGATTTTTATTTTTTTTTTCTGGGGGACTATCCCTTTAAGTTCACATGTGTCTTTTGGGTGATTGGTCATGTTTAACCCCAAATCAACATAAAAAAAAATGTGAAGCCTACATTTAGAACCATTAATATGTTTTGCATTTTTACTATTTTCAGAACACAAACACATTTTATCCCCCAATTCTCGTAATGCATCTGGACATTGTACTTAACACTTTTCCCATTTATTTGAATGATTCTCAGTTCTCTAACACAGTAATTGTTTTACTTTATTACTCTAAAAATGGTGCTGTTGTACTATAATCTTTCAAATTAAAATCAGCAAAAAAAGGCCATACCAAGAGAATACTATGTAAATACTTCAAAAAAAAATAAAAAAATATATATATATATTTTTTTTCTTCCATGTTGTGTTAATGAAAATTGGGGCGTAAAGTGTGTGTGTGTGTAACTGTCTTTAAATAATGTAAATGCAAAAAAAAAAAAAAAAGTTAAAAAGTCTTAAAAGTAGGCTTTATTTTCTATTTACAAAATATAATTTCTTATTTACTACTATTGATTTTAGAGTTAAATAGAACCAGGACATTTTCTTGATAGATTTTATGAGATTCATACTTTTACTTATTTTTGTACGAGCTATTCACAATATTGCTGGTCAAAAGACATTTCGGAATCTTTTTCAAGTTAACATATTGTTAACTCTGTCACAGCACAGTCCAACCAAAATATGGACTTCATCTCCTTTGAAATAACAGGCAATTCATGCTTTATACGCTATGCTAATGTACATTATTTGTTCAGCTTATTAGGATTGAGAAATGTGTGTGTACAGATAATGGTAAATGCCCTGGAAGTGTATCTACATATGAGCCATTGTAGAATCAAGACCCCTGCTAAGAGGTGAAACTGAGGAATGTTCTTTCAAGTGCCATTAACCAGATTATCATATGTTTTATTACAATGAGCTTCCCAATATTTCCCCAATTTTAAAGGGACATCGACCCCAAACTGCTTTTTCATTTTACCCTATATATATTTGTCACTGTTTCCCATGTTAACCATTATTGCAGATAACGTCAACTCGTCAGTTTGGCAGCTGGCTTGATTCCTAGAAGCAGGCATTGTTGAATGCCTATTGCAGACTGTAAACCTGTTTTCTGGTTTTAATGAACATTTAGAAAGTAGACAGTCAATTCAAAACAAGTATTTTAGGGTGGATGCTCCATTGAAGAACTTTATGCATTTTCCTAGAATGAAATTGTCATGTTTTTTTCTTACTGTATAATATGTTATGGATCGCTTTTGACTTGGTCGTATCAGAAGTGTTTATAACACCATTAACGATGGGACTTGATTTAGATGTTAAAGGTTTAGTTACCCAAAAATGTAAATTCTGAAATTTGCACTCATGTTAGTCAAAAGGGTTTGGAATGACACAAGGGTGAGAAAATAATAGAATTTTCTGTTTTTGGGCAAACTATCTCTTTAAAAGCAGACTCAAATTTAGCCATTATTTCTAAGCTGTCAGTAACACTTTATTTTGTTTGCCAGAGAATTTCCGCCAAACTGTATGTTTGCACTAATGTCGTTTCAAGTGATTAATCAATTATATTTTTCTTTGTCTTTAGCAGCAAATGCTCTCGGAGCAGATTAAGTATTGCTCAGTATAAATGTGTGTACATAAATGGGAGAATGTATTCCTTTGTAAATTATTTTACAATGTTTTTGATATGCCATACAGTGTTAAAGCAGCAGTGAGCATTATGAAGTGTCTGGAGGACTGTGTGAACACTTCGACCTCTCAATAGGCAGATGTGGGATTGATCCTCCAAATACTGATTGTGGATTTGCTGCCACGTTGATCTTACTGTGATTCGTAGACACATTTCAGAATGGCAGGTTTGTGTGGATGAATACATCTGATGTATGAGGAAACACACAAGTCATTCAAAACACATTTCTGTATTCTGAGTTTTTGCACAATTTTAAAATAAAATAAAGTGCAAATGTAGCTTGAACGGTGCTGTGACTTTTTACTTAGTCATGCTTGGCTTAGCAAGAACTCTATTACTTTGAACAAATGGGTTTAGGGATTTTAACATATGCCCTAAGCATTCAATTTTGCAAATTAACTCGTCCCACACTGCATAAACATGCAAACATAAGAAAATATGGGACAAAAGCATGCTTATAATATTCTTCCTTCATATGGTTAACTATATATTCTATTTCACAGTTCAGTTCATCGGTTTAAACTCTTTAGACTAACAAGCAAATGGACCACTATAGTTTGAATTATAGTTGAAGGTTTAGTGCACACCAAAATGAAAATACTTGCATCATTTACTTACTCTTTATGTTGTTCCAAGCCTGTAAAACTTTCTTTCCTCGAATACAAAAGGAGATGTTTGGCAGAGAATGACCGCTTCAGACACCATTCACTTTTATTGTATGGGGTAAAAAAGATGCAATGAAAGTGAATGGTGACTGAGACTAATGTACCATCTAATATTTCCTCTCGCATTTGACGGAAAAAGTCATACAGGTTTTAAACCGTATAAGGGTGCGTAAATAACACAATTAAAATTTTTGTGTTAACTTTAATTTTCCATTCTTCAACATTCAACTGTAAACAGTTTATTGCTTCTCACATACTGTACGAATTAAATAGAAAAAATGAAACGTCATAAAGAAAATGCTAAAACTAGAAGCTGGACTGATATACACATTGTGAAAAAAAAAAAATAGCGAAGCATATTATTCATACATCAAACTAAAGGCGCAAATAAGTTGAAGAATAAAAAAACTGATTTGTGGGCTCGACAACCATAACGTATGAGATTAAATAGCTTCTACTCAGAAACGTACATATTTATAGCATTTTTTACCTTTACACAATTTGCATTAACGTGTACAACAAATAATAAATTCTAAGGTGAACTTGGAGTGATTAAGTAAAAATTATTGAGTTCCTTGAACAACTTTGTCTTAAAAATCCATAAAATTAAGATTTTAAATTCTACTATCTCAAACAATCAAGTACAGGACTGTGGTTGTGGGGAAATACCCATAAGCACTTGTGCTTGAATAATTTAAGCGTGTTTGTTTGGTCAAAAGGAACTTAATGTCGCCTTTAGTTTGTATTAAGAATTCATAGAGATTTTGGCTCTTTTTTGTATTATTGATGTTGTTTTACTGTATTTAGTTGATTTGTGATTAGTGTTCCCTTTGGTGAAGTTGGATCCTGGTCAATCCATGTTTTTCCTTGTGCATCTGAATCTGCATATAGCTGAAGTTCAGCTTTATCTGCATTTCTTTGGGGAATCAAGTTTAATGACTGACCATAATCATTATTTTCTTGATTCAAGAGGAAAATTCAGTAGAAACAATCATATAAAAGTTAATTAGAAATAACTATTAGTTGTTAAATCATATGTGTGTGAAAAGCCTTTTTAAGAACTTTTAAACAAAATTGATTGTACTGATATATTTGTGTATTTGTAACAATGGTTTTCTAGTAATGTTGACATAAAATAACCATATGTTGATGCAGTATATTTTAAGTAAATTCAACACAAAAACATTTTTGCAGTGGGGGCCTATATAGCATACAGTTCTGTCAAAAAGTATTTGCCCCTAATCTAATTTCTTCTGTTTTTTTTATATATATCGTCCTAAATTGTTTCAAAAAATTCTAACAAAATCGAACTTAAAACAAAGGCAATCTGAGTAAACACAAAATGCAGTTTTTAAATGAAGCAAAAAATGTATCCAATACCAACTGGGCATGTGTGAAAAAGTGTGTGCCCCCCTTAGTTACTAAATCCCCAAATCTATGAAACTGCATTCATAATGGGGTTAAGCTGGACTAGACACACCCATGCCTGATTACTGCCAGCCCTATTCAATCAAATCAACACCTAAATAGAACTTATTCAGCAGCATGATGTTGGCTAAAAGGTCTCACCCAGTAGCACATTATGCCAAGGTCGATATAAATTCCAGAAATTAAGAAAAAGTTAATTGAATCAGTCTGGGAATGGTTACAATGCTTTTTCAAAGGCTCTGGGACTCCAAAAAACACAGAGCCATTATCTCCAAATGGAGAATAACTTGAGACAGTAGTGAACCTTCCCAGAAGTGGCCAACCTTCCAAAATTCCTCCAAGAGCACAGTGACGAATCATCCAAGAAGTCACAAAAAAGCCAAGGACAACATCCAAGGAACTGCAGGCCTCTTTCAGATCAATAAAGGTCACTGTTCATGACTCCACTATCAGAAAGACACTGGCCAAAAATGCCATCCATGGAAGAGTGGTGAGGTGAAACCAGAAGAGCATTAAGGCTCATCAAAATTTTGCCAAAACACACCTTGATGATCCTAAAACCTTTTGGGAGATGTTCTGTGGACTGATGAGTTGAAAGTGGAACTGTTTGGAAGCAAGCGTGGTGGTAGTGTTATGGTGTGGAGATGCTTTGCTGCTTCAGGGCTAGGGTGACTTTCAGTAATTGAGGGAAACATGAATTCTGCTCTCTACCAGAAAATCCTAAAGGAGATTGTCCGATAATCAGTCTGTGAGTTGAAGCTCAAGCGTAACTGGATTATGTAGCAAGACAATGGTCCAATGCATAGGAGTAAGTCCATGAATTGCTCAAAATTAAAGTTTTGGAGTGGCCTAGTCAAAGTCCTGACTTGAACCTGATTGAGATACTGTGACAGGATCTTAAACGGGCAGTTCATGCTTGAAAACCCTCCAATGTGGCTGATCTAAAGCAGTTCTGCAAAGAAGAGTGGGCCAAAATTCCACCACAGCGTTGTGAAAGACTGATCTCCTGTTATCGGAAGTGTTTGTTTGCAATTGTTGCCGCTAAAGTTGGCACAACCAGCTATTAAGTTTAAGGGGGCAGATAGTTTTGCACATGGGTGATATAGATGTTGGATAATTTTTTGCTTCAATGTAAAATAAATTAATAATAATAAACAACAACAATAATAATAATAAATATGTGAGTGTGTGTGTGTGTGTGTGTGTGTGTGTGTGTGTGTGTGTGTGTGTAAAGGGTTAGGTAAGGGCTTTCCAGTTATTTACATTTTTACTGAAGGCTTCTGTTGTGATCTTCAGTTTAAACACACGGTGGCGCTGCTGTATCATACGTGCAAGAGTTACAGGCTGCGCTGGATTAATATTTTTTCCAACTAAAAGATTCAAATTAAATATTGAATGAATGATATTTTAAGAAGGAAAAATGACATTTCGTAAACTATTAAGAAATGTATTCTGGACAGAAAAGCGTGGGGTAAAACTACATGTTTATTCAATGTTTCCCATTTGTTGTGGGAAAAAATATATAAAAACAAACTGAAATTGCCTGTGTGACACGTGATAGGTAACACATTTTCATTTTAATGATGAATTCAGAATTTAAATTCGCCATTTGCGATAGGAGCATAAATAGTTATTCCTATTTGGCTGTTTATTTAAATTCGGAACATAAATGATACATTCCACTAATATGTTTAATATTATTAGTGATGTAGTTATTTTAATTGTTTATTTTCTTGACCGGTGATATCCACGAGACAATGGTGAACTATGACAGGGTTACCTGTTAACTGTCAGTGGCCACACATCTGGTGCATTTATAGCATAATAATAATAATAATAATAATAATAATAATAGCCTAATTATTATTATTTATTGCATTAATGATAGTATCAATATTTGACGTCATGTTAAGGAATATAAACTATGTTAAATGTACATAAGTCTCTATCTCAATATTTCTATTTACAGAGAATGAGGAGGTTGCGAAATGTTTCTGAACATTGTAAGTCGCATGTGGATTTCCTCCACGGCAGCGTGAGAGAGTGAGGGGACCAACTGTAAATACAGTGACTCAAGGGGCCAGTGCACACGGCTGCATATCTGTCAGTCACGCAGCTACAGCTAGGGGAAAAATGCTAACAGTGAGTGTTGTTTTGGTGTGTGTGTGTGCGTGCGTGCGTGCGCGTGCGTGTGCGCGCGCGCGCGTATTGACTGTATTACGCACATTCTACTGCAATATAGTTTTCATCATGATGTATCCTAACTAATCAAATACTGGCGTTATCGTGCGATTCGTTTCCCTAACAGCTCTTTACAATCAATTAATAAGGCTAATTAGTTGACATATCAATTAATATATGAATTGCTTAATAATGTCATGACATGAAAGATATGAACAATTGTCTCGTTTTTAGGCCACATTCCGTATTAACTATTTGAGCAACACATATGCTTGCACCTGCTTCATGAAAAGGAAGAAACTGGCTAAACGAACAGAATTTAACATTTCACGGAATAAATAATTTATATATATATATATATATATATATATATATATCAATTAATAAACCAAATAATATACACTAAATAATAATATATGCATAAACCAAATAATATACACTAAATAATAATATAAACCAGATGTAAACCAAAAGAATAATATATATATTATTCTTTTGGTTTACATCTGGTTTATATTATTATTTAGTGTATATTATTTGGTTTATGCATTACAGGTAATGTAAATCAAAATAATTAGTATATCGAAAAAATATTTTAGACCATGTAAATAGACATCTATCAGTTCGACCGATTTTATAAAGGTTAGGCTAAATATCGAGGAAATGTGTGCCTCGTCTGTAAATGCGTGCTACATAAAATATCTTTCATTCCAGAGTCATTCTTCTTGTGTCTGATTTACACACAATTTTCCTCTTTGTAAACTCACATGAAAGAAATGCGTCTAGTCTGTGTTTTCTTTCAAGACTGGTATAGAGGCTACATATTTTCATGACACAATTGACATGTGTCTAAAACTCCAACATGATTTAGACGATTGTTTGAATGATAGAATACCCGAAAAAATAAAACCGAAAATGTATTAAGTGAACAAAATTAAGTTATTGCCTACCTCGACCCGATAGAGATATGTTAGTCAAATGAAGAAATTAGGTAAATCACAAAACTAAACAAAGCTTCCAGAAGTAATTTAAATGAATGAATCAATGCAAACTTCTAGTCTGTATCAAATACATTTGGGTAAGGGTATCGATTGAGCTGACTAAACTTTTAACGCTATTCATATGCTCTAGCTAAATAAATGTTTTTTCTTGATAGCACAGGATAACATTTTCAATTACACAAATAATTTTTTATCCTCACGCAGAAATTGCAAACAAATTTAGAATGAAGGCTACACACAATTCTTATTGGTTTTAATTAGAAATTATCAAGTAAAGTTGTTTTTTTTTTTGTGCGTTTTTTATGTTGCAATACTCTGTGCAAATATTTATTATTTTCAGTTCAATTCATTAATATAATATAAAAAAATCATATTTTCAAGTTCCCCCTTAAACTAACTTATTCAATGTAGAAGTACTTAATAACTACTGCTATTTTTACTTAATCCGCAAATAAATAAATAAATCCAGTGTAGCTACTAAACATTGTGACCAAATCCTAAAGATAAGGTGAGGACAATAATGAACAGTGACATAAAATCTGTCGATGGTATACAGGAGCCTGCACTGAACGCCTTTACGCGCGAACACGACAGTAAAGGGCCTTCACATCACATTTAATTGTGCGTAAACACACGCATATGTAAGTCTCAGACCGTCGCGCTGCGTCCAGCTGTTAATTTCAGCGTCTCGCGTTTTTCAGACGCCTTGTCAAGTTAAAAATAACTTTAAACGATAAAAACGCGCCTCGAGACACCTGCGTTCTGCTCTGTTTGTTGCGCTGCGTCTAGCTTTTTTAAACGCAAGTACGCGTACAGGGTGTGAACGTGCCCTAACGCCATCAAATTCAACAAAGATAGTCTGATTGATCAAAGCATCTAACTTATGCACTCCAAACAGCCTCTTTTTAATGGTCAAGTAATGGCATCCGACAAACTGATGGTGTGTGTGTGTGTGTGTGCGTGCGTGCGTGCGTGAGTGTGTGTGTGTGTGTGTGTGTGTGTGTGTGTGTGCGTGAGAGAGAGAGAGAGAGAGAGAGAGAGAGAGAGAGAGAGAGAGATTGACATTGAGCGGATGTGACTCTGGCTTTGCCTTTGGACCGCCTCTCCCGGTCCCTCCTTCAAGCCTCTAGGGCTGGTGTGCTCGTGTTTAGTTCCCTCTGATAGTCAAAAGAAAGCTTGATTCCTTTGGGAAGGAACACAAATCACTCCAGTTTTAACCAGTGGGTCATCAGAGAATTTAGCGCTCCAAGGATAGACACACGAATGTTTACGTGTCTTTTTTTCTTTTTTCTTTTTTTTGGACAAGGAATGATCTAAGGAGAAAAGAGAAGAAAAGTTGTTCGGGAATACTGACACTGAATAGTCTATAAGATCCGTTTGATCCTCGAGTGTTCCTTCAACTGGCACATCAGCTGGTCCCGGGACAAGACATCTTCGGAGAAAACTGCCTTTTGTTACCACATTCCTTGCAAACACATTGGTGCTCTCTTTGCTGTCTTGGAGACCATTGGATTTGTCTAGTTTCCAAACTCCCTCCAGAATCTCTCTCTCACTCTCTCATCTCTCTTCTCTCTCAATCCTCTCTCTCTCTCTCTCATCTCTCTCTATCATCTCTAGTCTCTCGATCTCTCTCTCTCTCTCTCTCTCTCTCTCTCTCTCTCGTTCGTTCTTTACGCACGGGAGTGTGGGTACCTGAGGAACACTCGCGCACATCAACGAGGAAGAGAATTGTCACATCCCTTTTTCATGTTTGATCAGAAGCATCCAAAGAGTGGAGTAGTTTGTGAAATGAGTCCCGTCGAGCCGTAATAACGCAGTCCGAACATGATGCAAGGTGCACGAGGGGGCGTTGCGATCACGGCCGCGCAGATGTAAAGTGACCCTCGGGGCTCGCCGCACGCACTAATGACCTCCCACTGAGCGATGAACACGGAGCGTTTTGTTTGGGAAACTTCACCGAATTTTGAGGGATATAGACCTTTTATTCGCTTTCTTTGCGTTTATTGCGGTTTGATTATTCCTTGATGCTAGAGTTGGTGTACATCAAAGCTCACCTCCTTTAGCATGCGTACATCTTTAGTCCAACTACAACCGAGATGCTTACTGGTCTGATTCATTAATAATAATAATAGAATAAGTAATCTGCGTAATGATAGCTTCACAAATGTAGTTGTGTCTAGTGTCAGATCATTAGCCTAGAACACTCCTAAAATGGCCAATCTGCTTGTCAGTGGCACGTGTGGACAACTCACAAATGGGGCCAATTACACATCTATTATATTTGCAATTACACATCCACATCTAGTATCTCAAAGGATGTTTTAACACGGGCTCCTTTTTGCGTGTCTTCCCCGCAGCGGAGTGGGGCTGGCCAGGGCGCACTTCGAGAAACAGCCGCCCTCAAATCTTCGCAAATCCAACTTCTTCCACTTCGTTTTAGCCCTTTATGACCGACAAGGACAACCAGTGGAAATTGAGAGGACCTCTTTTGTTGGATTTGTGGAAAAAGAAAAGGTGAGTCTCCTAAAAAAAACACTAGGCTACAGGGATTGATTTATTTAGATTTTTTTTCTTTACAACAATGTAATCCGAGTACCAAATATGATCGCATATGCTTTGTTTTTTTAGATTTTATTTTATTTAAAAGGGGAATAGACGTTTAAGTGACCAGCAAACGTAAGTTTTAAAGTAAACTCACACAATTAAAAAAAAACGTTTGAATAGATATGCATTACCTTATTTGAGATCAATAATTAAATTAATTGTAATATTTTCAGGGTGAATGTTAAAAAAAACAAATGTTTATGAGTGGATACATTTGGGCAGTTATAAAAAAATTACACTTTATTTATCCCAAATCGAAATAATAAATTTTACATGATTGTCTAATATGTTTGAGTTCAAAACTGTTTTATCAACTGTATTTTCAACCTTTCGCACATTGACTCTAACAAAAAATTTAAAACCCAATTACATACTTTTTTATACACACCCTTTTTCTTCATATTTTTTTTTTAAATATATTTATAGCCTAAAAATACAAGCTATTTCTATGCATTTTCAATTATGCATGAGACTGATATAAATTAATTGCATCAAAAGTACCAGTAAATGACTTAATAATTCTAATATAATTTAATATTGCAAGTAGCCTAATGTTCACAGTGCATTCATTTGTCCTCATTACGTTCAGTTCAATTAATGCGGAAACAATTCATTCAATCTGAGGCGCTAGTTTTTTTTTTTTTTTCATAAATGATTGACATAAAAATAAGATGTAATTTATATGAAAATTAACTACATGCGCCTTAAATCTAACTATGCCAAGTATAGGCCCAAACATTACAATTTTGTCAGCTCATTGACATACCTCCCATTGTTGTGTATGTTGTCTATTATTTTGGGATCTATTGTAATATTATTTTTATGCCCAGGAGACAACTGGAGAAAAGACAAACAATGGAATACATTACAGACTGCAACTTCTCTACAGCAACGGTAAGACATGCTCATATTTGCGCAGCGAGCTCGAGTTTGCGCACTTTCCCGATGCGGCTCATTGATCGTGATTTGCATTATATCCGACAAAAATAGTAGCAGCAGGTGCCGTCGTTCTACATCTCGATTTTTACGAAGATTGGCAGTGATTTAAATCAATGATTAAAACGATCAAATGGGTTCTGTCTGAACAATTATAACTAATCCGTGATTGAATCCTCAGCATTAAATAATTTTCAAGCTCTGCAAATCAAAGCATGACAGCTGAAATCTAGAAAATTAGTCTGTTACATTTCAGTGCATTATTAATTCATTCAAGGTTTAAATCAATTAGAAACTTATTTCCAACCAGCAGATATTAATTGTTAATGTGTTTTTCCTCGAGTGACTTGCTGTGAATTTATCATGTTCATTAGTGTTTAAGCTGACAGATTGTCTATCATCTATCATGTGGTCAGTTTCTTAATATCCGCGCAATAAACCAGCTGTTCGATCAGAGACTTGCTGTGCATGACGCTTTTTATGCGTTTAGTAATATTTTGATAATGCATTTTTTTAAAGGCAACCATTCACTGTCAAAGTATTACAGAATTATTCTATATATATAACCATATAAATCAGCTCAAGTTAATTAACTATAAAGTTAAAAAACTATGAATTCACATTAAAGACATGAGCAGGTATTTTCAGTTGCTATTACAGCTGCTCTTTTACAAAATGTAAACATTTCAAATGAAGTTAAGATCTTTCTATAGAAAGCATTTTGATGATTCAAAATGCTTTCTATAGTTTTAAAATGCTAAAATGTAAAACCAAACGGAAAGTGTTTTTAATCTATTGTTTTTATAATTGATGTAAATACTACATTACTGCCAAATTGTGCATCATCGGTTTCAATACTATTATGTTTGTTCCAAGTAATGGTCTAATTATAATTAGCCTACAGATGTTGAATTTGTTCTTGGAAAATATCATGAAAGCACATTGTGATATCAGTTGTTTCTGTTGCAGGTATCAGAACAGAGCAGGATTTTTATGTACGACTAATTGACTCCATGACTAAACAGGTAAGAGCTCAACTTGTACCATACACCATCTGCACATGTCACCAGAGGCTAATTCATACATGTTGGGGCATCAGGACATGCTAGGGGTTGAACTGTTTGTACCCTGCACACATGACTGTCACAGTGAATTGTGCTTGCATTTGTATGAGAATGTGTGTAAGCAGGGGCGTAGATTCCAGGGGGTATGGGGGGAGGTAACCCCCCACCTCCAATGATTAAAACAAGCAATTACAGCCAATTGCTTTCAAATACAAGCAAATATTAATACAATGATCAATTGAAACGTATAAATGCTTTACGCTGCAACATCCCCAATGTTCAAGTGTATCTTCAGTATACTTCCAACAAGAGGCGGTAGGACATTTTACATGCCCTTTGAGAATGGTACCATGGGGTGTTCTGTGGCTTCTTTGGGAATCTTTTGAGGTTTTGTGCAGGACGGGTTGAAAAGAGTTTGCAGTGGAATTGTTTTTGGTTTTTAAACCTTTTGGGGTGCATTATTTTCATTTTGACTTAAACAGATTTTGGGAAACCAGATTTTGTTGTTAACACTTTACATTAATATTCTCTTTGGAGAGGGTCTTTAAAAGGTTTCATTAATCACAAATAAGTCATTTACAAATGCTTTATATATTTATCTATATACTGTAATGGCAACATGCATAAAAAGGCCAACTTTTATCCAATACTTGCCATTTCACCTTATGTTATAAGTGCTTAATAACATGTATTCATCATTAGTCTCCTACGTACATAAAGGTCAGCGTGGTTTAATGGTCATCAGCAAGGATGGATTAACCACCAGGCCGATTGGGCTGTTGTCCAGGGGGGTGTAAGCCCAAAGGGCCCCGAGATCAAAATCAATTATTTGTTTATTTTGAGATAGATATTACAAATCCACATAAATGTTAGTCTTATGTGAAATAACATTTGTTTGTCCGAATGCGTGCTGGACGACAGCAGCGCGAGTACAGACACTCGAGTGCGTGCTCAAGGAATCTGTGTCTCACAGATGCAGCGTGTTTCTTTGAAGGACTACAGAGAACAGCCTTTGATTCACAAAACAATTCCAAACACAAAGATAAGGTGCAGTTTTACCCTGACTGTGTGCAAAGCTGATGCTTTAAATTCATATAAGTGACAGAATTCATGCAACAGTATAGATGACTTTAAAACGTTTAAGTCCTGCATGAATTTAATGTTTAATTATAAAGAGAATGGTGCCTTATAAATATGTGCACGGTAACCTTTTGTAATATTTCACGAACGGTTATTGTGTTATTTGTCAGGAGTCAGGACTCGAGAATAAAGAACGTTTATTGCCATAGATTCATGAAACATAATCTCAAGCTCTGAAACTTTGCCAGGTGAAAAAGAATCTGGAATCATGTGTAACATTTACATTAAGTCCTCTTTGCAACCTGGACTTCATCAGAATGTTGATTTGTGACACCGCCGCTGAAAAAACTTCATGCAGCGCAACAAATGGTGAAACAGAACGCAGGTGTCTTGTGATGCATTTTATAAATATTCAAGTTATTTTAAACTTAACAGTGAGTCGTGACACAAAGATCAAAGACGTCCATCCTGTGCGTGTTTACATGGCCTCGACACACGTGTGAACAGCTGTAACTCACCCTATAGCCTACTTGATAAACTGACCCGAACCTGACCCAAAGCCTGTAGGTTTGTTGGGTACTGTCGGACTCAGATCGGGTTGAAGTCCTCTAAACTCATGCAGAATAACAGAAAAGGGATTTTGTTAGTTTATATTAATTTATTAATAATGCATGATTTTGAATTGGTTCATAATTAAAACGTACATATAACTGGCCATGTAGGACATTGCTCCTAGCTTTTCTTCTGTCAATTTGAAAAATCCAACCAAATTTGGCAATCGTCCTATAGCGCATACAAGTGAACGTAGTCATGTGACACGTCATGGGGTGCCTCCGTAGTGTACTGGCCCACGGACCTCTCAGTTCTTAATCCGCCATTGGTCATCAGGATTTATCACATAATTCCTGCTGTGAATGAGCATAAAGACCAGAACAGTGTTTTTTCAGAGGACTTTATGTAGGACTCGGTAAGTTGGGACACCAATCAGAGTATCTCCATTCTTTTGACATCAATGTGACAAGAAATGTGACAATACAAGTGAGTCAAGACATTACAGTAATGAATACAATCACAAAGCTGACTGGAGCAAATGACACAAATCTTCCTTTTAATCTCACTATAATGTTTTTGCCGTGTTGTGACATAAATCATGAATTATGGCATTTTATGTTTTTGATTAATATAAGTATATATAGGTGTATTTATTATTATCATATATGATTATCATAATAGCATGTAAGTTACAATGCTTACTATATGGCAAGTGTTTCATAAAAAGTCAGCCTTTGTACTCATATTGTTATAACTGCATATCAATGATTTATAATGCAATTGTAGATGTTCAGTTATGAACACATAACACATTATAAACCCTTAACAAAGGGAACATTAATGTGAAGTGATATCGATTTTTAGTTTCAGTTAACCTTTAAGCCACCATTTTGTTTACAAGTACGCAGCAACAGATTATCCAAATACAAGTGGTACTTTCTTGTGTATTTACACACTCAAATATATTTGTTTTGCTCATTGGTGGGGTACAGATGCCATGCTTGGCTGAGTTCCTCTGAACGCTGTGTTGTTTCATTTGTATATTGTACATGCTAGAGTTACGTTACTAGTGTTGCCTGTTTCCTGTTTCCTGTTTGATTTTATCTGTCACCGTAAACATGTGTTGCCCAGGGCTAGTGTCTGATTTTGACTCAGATAGTTTAAAATACAGTTTTGTTTTGTTTTAATAGTGACTGAATAAGCTGACCCTGAATCAGCCCTCTTTAGCATGTCATGGGAATGCAATGCATAGGCTTGCAATTAGCTTTTGTGAATTGTCAAAGAGCATTCATGAAACATATCCCTGTTTATTAGCCACCTGCCGCAATCTGAGAAAGGCTCCACACTAGGCTCTTTACACTTCGTTAACGGTCCCTAACTTACCTGCAGGCACCAGCTCCCTCTCCCTCTTGCCGAAGTTGCGTCGCGGGAACATAAAAGTGTGTTAAACCCCAGTAGCTGCCACTTTGACAGCGCTAGTCTGGCAGTAGGTAGAAGAGATGTTGTTTCTTAACTCTCTGCTTTGCTGCACTTCGTGGGAGGACATGGCACTTTTGAGCAAAGTGTCGCTGGAATGCTGTTTATCAGTGTCAAGTTAAAAAAAATAATCACACAGACGCCTAGGCTTCTCCCTAACAAATCTTTTGTTGTTATTTGCCGGCAGTTTTCATGTCAGTCTTCTCCGAATATATTTAGCACTAGTATTCATTATTTTTTTTGTGTAGGTAATAGAACATGTGTAATAGAAGTCACAAGGAATAAGATTGTGATCCCCTTTGCTGCTGTATTGTGTGCAAGAAACTTTCAGATGTGTAGACAACCTATGGGTAAATCACTCGCTAAAGGGATTCGTTTATAACTACATTTAAATTCCTCTCACAGATTGTGTAACAGTAGTCGGATGATATCAAATCCTGTTCTCTGCTGCTAACATACAACAAGATGTCTAGTTACCTTGAAAGAGATCCAACTCAAAAAGACTTTTCTGAGTGAGCTTGGTCGGCATGTGTCTTTGCTTTCCTCAGGTGAATGGGAGCAAGACTGAGCTTGGGATCAGATGTGGTTTTGCTCAGGGGCAGTTAGATCTGCTGAGAGGGTAAAATGAGACCTGCATACCGGCTGAGCACAGGACAGCTACAGGTGTCCCGGTCCATGTTGTGGCTCTGGCTAATAACAAGCCATTCAGGTCCGGCTCTGAGATTGGGAATGGAGCTTGGATGAGCAATGAAGCTCTTTGATGCAGCTCCTTAGCAGTCATTATCAGGTTACAGAAGACCCAAGTATTCTTTTGTTATGTTTTGTATCCCTCTTGACTGTCTACAATCACAGATGTGCAGTCGTGCGATGGTATTTATTATGCTGTGGAGAGAGTTGACGAAGAGAGTTTAACATTCGCCAGACGAGATATTTTTTTACAGTTAAAACTACAGCAGCTTTAGTGGGGTATACTTTATTTGTGTTCAGATTTGCTCTAAGTACTCTTACTGTGGTTAAAGAGCATATTATTCTGTGGCAGGAATGAATTACTGCTGCAGCCTGTTTTGGTTGTTACTGTCCCAGCAAACTTATTTGATTCAACAAATATGAAAAAAATATTCTCTTAGTGTTGTGCATATTAAGTTATATAGTTAATTTAATTAATTTTAGTCTGTCTGTCTGTCTGTCTGTCTGCCTACCTGCCTCCCTGCCATCCATCCATCCATCAATCCATCCATCCATCCATCCATCCATCCATCCATCCATTGTATGTACATAGTACTGGCAGTTATGAAAAAAAAAGTTACAAAAATAATGTTATGAATAGTTTTTATTAACTATTATAGCAATTAACTTCAAACAAAGCACAGTAAACATAAAAAAAAATCCTTGTTCTAATTTTATTCTATTATATCTGCAAAAGCAATGTTTGGAAATCAAAAATTTAAAAAATTGTTTCCTATTGGCACTCTAAAGCAGAAGATACATATTAACCACCTTAAAATAAATGTTTTTTGTGATACATCTAATGTGCTTAGGACTTTTTTCACAGTACTGTTTATAATAATTTATAACAACACATTTTCCAGTACAGTGCACTTGACCATATACTAAGTTTCCAGATTCCAGTTATTAAATGCAAAGAACAATTACTATACAGATGCATTCAGACACACTGGAGTGTTTTTGTAGGTAAGACGTGGAGTTCAGGAGTGGGGTTTGAGGAAGGGGGGGGCTCTTAGGTGTGAGTTTGACAGCTGAATCTGTGATCAGCAACTTCAGCAGCGGCACATCTGATAAACACAGCGTCGCGACATCAGACCCCCCCATGTTTCTCTGTCATCTCTCCTACTTCACAGTTTTCTCTCTCATTCCTTCCTGAATTTTACTGATTGATTCTGTAGTATAGGTGATGTGTGCAATTCTACATTCAAATACTTCATCCTATCTTAGCTTTAATTTACTGATGCAACTACAATATAAGTTAGCCTTTCGTAGGTTTAATCTAACGAAAAGTGCAAACACTGTGGCTCTCTTGCGCAATCCGAAAACGGCTGTGTTTGTTTGAGCATGCAATGTGTGTTGTTTGTTGACTCTCTTTTGACCAATGACATGAGTTTGGGGTGGGACTATCTGTTTATTCGACCAATGGAAGATGGGGGGGAGTGTTTGGGAAACCTGTTTGAAAACAGGTTTATTATTTTTGCAATGCCGTTTGATGACGCTAGCAGTACAAAAATCACACACTTCAGCTTTTGACTACTTTTATCACGTTTAACCTCTAAAACTCTCTTCTTTTTGCCTTTGTTTAACTCCCTCGTCTCTAGCGTTGTCTAGAACTCTCTCAGAAGTCTGTCAGCTGTCTCTCCCCATCTGTTTCCTCCATCCTCTTCTCCTGTCTGTCTGCCCAACTCCTGGTCTCTTTTCCATTTCTCTTGTTTTTCAGGCTTTATGTCTGAACAGCTGATCAGGGGTGGGGTGGGATACTGATTCGTGTTTGTGAACGCTTCTGTGTGTGTGGGAGAACAAAGGGTGAAATCACTGCCAAGACAGCACCTCTTTAAAGGTAGCTCAGTGGCCTGGGAAAAAAAGGCAGCCGTGTTCTTAATGGCATACTAACAGATGATGCCAATTGTGTAGGAAGTGAGTTTCCATGTATTTATAGCGTGTTGTTTACTTGCCTTCGATGTCAGGCGTTACATCAAAGCCAATGAGAAAAAAGGCGGATGAAATATGAAAAGTGTGCTTGCCAAGATGAAATACAAATATGTATTACAAGGCATATGAATGTAACATGCTTATTAATGTGCCTTTCTCCTACATTGCCATCCAGTTTAACCTGCCCTTCATATGCTTGCAATGTTAATCAATGTTACAATCAATTTATAAAATGGCACCTTCTCACATTAAAATCATAGATGTTCCCTCTACATCAAAAAAGAAACCATTTCCGGGGGTTTATCACAGCAATTCCTGCTCTTTGATTTTTCTTCCTGACAAATGTGTATGAAAGTTATCAAGATGAAACATAGCTCCCAATGCAAACAAAATACACAAGGGCAAATTAATCTAGTATGTGAGTCACTTCCAGATAATAGACTGGTAGTCAACATTTTTTGTTTAAGTCAACATGAAATGCCATCCACAACCCATTTATCTTCCATAAAATTATGTATTTCTGAGTGAATGGATGTGAATGGAGCCAATTTTTGAGGGTGTAATGGGAGAAAATGTGAAGCTTATAATTTTTTATAAAATCTTACATTAATTCTTCTATTAAAACTTGTGTGGTGAGTTGTTTAAATTAGGGTTTGTGGTAAGCAATTTTATCACACTAAAATTATGTTTACATGCATATTGTTTATGTCTTGTGACTATACTTTTTAAACAGTGAGTATTTGAACTTTTATAGATTTGTCCCATTCAGTTCAATTGAAAGAGCTTAAATGTAACCCAGATTTTTGCTATTTTTTATTTATTTTTTTAAAAAGAAGGAGGGACAAGACAATATACATTTTTGTGGTACTTAAAAATTATGCCACAAACAATGCCAGACTGGGAACAAAATTACATTGGAGAAAATGTGTCATTGGGGGGTGTTTTGCTGTCCCCTTCCGCATATCCCGGCCCCCTTCAGCGTATTGTTGTACCATTTTCAAATCAATCAAATCAAATCAATTTATTGTCACACTACTGTGTACACGAGTGCAACAGTAGGTGAAAGTCTTGTGTGCGGTTCCGAGCAACATTGCAGTCATGACAGTTACGAGACATATACCAATATATATTTTATATAGACATATTTTGCGGCCCCCTTCATCATATCACAGTCAATTTTGACATATCGCAGCCCCGTTTCATGGCCGGCCCACAAGGAAAAGTCTTGGTTCTCCTGATGGCCAATCTGCCACTGGCACCAAATCCTGTTGTTTGAGCTTAACTTGTATTGAAACTGGAACATTCCTTCAATCTGTTTCAAGTGGAGGAACACTGCAGTTCCTGAACAAAGCTCAAAGCCAAAATGTGCTAAGATAGATTTGGTGTGTATAGATAGAAATGTGAAGCAGGTCTTCGGGCTGGCAGACAGTGATGCATGCTACTTCTAGAAGACCTTGGCCCCCATTCGCTCAAAGTGAAAGAAAATCATCTGAACAACTGCTCCGAGCTTGCCAGCTCCAGCATTGGCTGTAACACTATTGCTTTTCAGTGCTTTCTACTGTATAATGTAAAGTACATCTGAAAGACATCAAACAATGAGCCAATGTATCAGTTCTCGCAAGAAAGATCTTCAGTCCAATTATCCTTTTAAACAAAGATATAACAACGTTGAGTCAGTGTTTTTCTTTCTTTCTTGTTTGAGCTTAAAGAATATGACATTTCCCTTATTTCAATTATGAAAATTCTGTCATCATGTACTCACCTTCATATCATGCCAAACCTCTAGGAAAGATCAGCATGGACATTCTTCAGAATAATCTATTTGTGTTCCACAGAAAAAAGAAAACCAAAAAGATTTGGAATGACATAAGGGTAAATAAATTATAACAGAACTGTAATTATTGGGTGAGCTGTCTCTTGTCAACTTATGATTCTGGAAAGGTTTGCTAAAGTACACCTCCATTACATGGCAGAGAGTAATGGCTGTGAGTAACAGAACAGATCTACTGCCAGTCGGTTCATCTCAGATTGAGATCCCAGAATCTTAGTGAGGTGACACACTTGGCATAGTCAAACGTGGCACTGGTTGGAATAGCATATCATGTCCGACATTCAACTTGGATGTAAGGCTTTGCCAGCCTGGCAGTGTTGTGTTCTGTGTTAAGGAGGGGTGAGAGCAAAGCCGAGAAAATATGGGAGAAAATCGGGGAGCTGCACCAGATGGTGCACTGTGCTCCATTCTGGCATCCCAACTGCTCTCTCGCACCCACCTCCTTCCCCCAACACCCTGTTCCACTCACAAGAGCATGTTTGGCAAGTAATATGACAGGGTAGGTGTAAGCCAGTGAAGGCATACAGACACTTTACATTTTTAGTGAGAAATGCAAAAATTTGTGCTAATGAGATATGGGAGGTGATTATAAAAAAATGTATAAGCACTCTTTAGTTGTTAATTCTCAAGAATTACAGATGTTGCATAGATACACATCATGAGTGGTGTTACAACATTGTGAAAAAAAAAAAAATGTAATTTGATTAATTCTAAAGCTTCCCAGTCCAGTTTATGCAAATTATGATATTAGATTGACAGCACAATTGCTGCACATTTTGTTTTACTGGAAATTAAACACTTGAAAGTCAACATGAAATCAAATTGACCCTATTTACTTTCTTAATACTTGTTCCTGGTCTCATTGTGCGCAATTCACTGCATGTTTTTCCAAAGAAAAACGATAGCAGACTGATCTCACTGTGAATTTGGTGACAGGAGGTCAAAGTTTTGTTGCAGAAATCTTCAGTCTTTCTTTACCGAAATTCAAACCAATGCCCCTAGTGGCTGAAGCTGGAAGTGTCATAGAGATTAAATGTATCTGGGCTGCACCAAAAACGAGTTGTATTTTTAGATGTAATTCAGTCAACAGGAAAACATATTTCATTAACCCTATCCCAAACCCTAAACAACCTTCAGTGAAATAAAAATGTAACTTTAAATCAAAAATGCAACCTCTGAATCACACTCACCATTGTTTATGAGAATGTGATTACTTCCTGGTTTCCCCTGGACCAGAACCCATTTCACGGAGATTGCACATTTGAATTTTTGCGAAAATATCTGATGGGGGATGGCTCTTCTTATCAGTATGGCAGTATTGGGTTGAATTCAGGTTTCATGTACATTCAGAAGCAGCATCTACATTTCCTGTGTGATCATGTTGAAAATATTGCTTTTGAAATCAATATTTAATGACTTGCTCCGCCTTTGAAATGACTTGCCTTTTTGCATGAAAACCCACATATAATCCTTTCCTACATCCCTACGTCACTCTGAAATATGTCACATTATGGAAGTAAAAAGGGCTGAGAGCACTGTTTTCTGTCATAGTAAGTAGATGTTCTTCTTAAGAAATCTGTTCTTCCTTTGCAACAGAATCACTCTCATTGTTTTAATCTCTCCTACTCTTTAGAATCTGAGCAACCAATCATGTTACATGCCAACTCCACCTACAACAGGTGTTCTTTGGATTGCTACCCATCCCTCAAGTCTTTCAGAGCCGGTGCTATTGTAACACACTGGCCTCTGACACATGTTACACCACCTCATCCCCTAACTGCTCCATGGCCTGTAGGGAGAGTAATTACTTGAGCTACAAATGAAACAATGAGCTTTAACTGACTACTGTCATCCCTGTTCTGTTTGTCTGTATGTAATGAGCAACAGCCATGTGTGAAGCCAGAGCACTGGACAGCCTATCCAGAAATATTAAAACAGCTCAGAGATGGTTCTCCATAACACGTGTTGATATTTATTAAATAAGACAATTCTAATGTGTAATTGGTTTCTGTAAATTCTGAATGTGAGACTGTGAGTGTGGATGGGTGGAGGAAATGTGATTCTGGGATGTTGGGTGGTCATTGTCAGCTTCCTGAGATGTAAGCAAATGCTTATTTATCACCCAGTGGTTAACTTCAGATGACTTTCTCAATCCAGAACCTGGATTACCATTCACAGAGCAAATTTTGGATGTATTTCTTATCTTTCCCACTGATTCTACTCATCAGCCCCATGTAGAAGATAATAGAGGCTCTAGGATGAGAATTGGATGTCAAGTAAAAGCGACACAAATACAAAATGTGCTGCTTCGTTTCAATGACAACATAACACCGTAAATCCTGAAACAACCATACAAATGACGATTGAAACAACATTAAATAATAAAGTTTCAACAGAATAATTAATGTAAGTGCTTTTAGAAAATTATAAGCTTCACATTTCTGCATTAAACCTTCCAAAAATGGACCCCACTCACTTCCATTGTAAGTGACTCACTGTAACCTCGATTTTTGTTTTATATATATATATATACATATATATAAACACTTATCAACATTATGTAATCAACATTATGCCACAAATGTTGTCGAGCTTGAGCTGTACATGTTTTGAACCTGGAATATTCCTTTAAGTGTGTTAACTATTAATTTTTTTTACTTAATTGCGGTTATCAAAACAAATAAGAATGGCCACTGTTTTAAATAGCATTTTCAAAACATGGTGTTTTGAAACGGCTTCTTATGCAATGTGATTCATATACTGTAGTTATCACCCACTTTTTATCCTTCTGGTCAAATTTCACCCAAAATTAAGATTGTATTCATTCATTAATAATCATTCAAAAAAATATTTCTTGTGTTAAGTACTTGTAGGTGCTAACTCTGATTTTTTTTCTTTTTCTATCTACTCAAAGCCCATCATCTATGAAGGTCAAGATAAGAACCCCGAGATGTGCCGCGTGCTCCTGACTCATGAAATCATGTGCAGGTGAGACTTTATGTATAATACTGTGTCCTAACAAGGTGTGACACATTTCCAAAGTAATTATTCTGTTGTAACTGAAAGCGGTTCAACATCCCATGAACTATTAAAACAGGCAGATGGGGCAAAACATATTGAAGGGCCTTTTTTGAATAACCAGTAGAACACCAATTTGATACTTTCTATTGCTCATCTATGACATGTAGAATAGTATTCCTTATATGCTAACCTTTAGGATCACACTGGCATATAGATGGGCTAAAAAGCACACAGACAAGGACTAAACACCACACAATTTAAATTGACATTTTATAGGGTATAGCTATATGGAGCAGGATTTTGAAACCAATAAGATTTCAGTGTGGGTGGGGTTACACAATGTGACATGACAGAAATAGAAACCAAATGACTGCCAAAAAATTTGGTAACACTTTAAAATAAGGTTCCATTAGTTAATGACATTTGTTAAACATGGACCCACTTTGTATTAGGTGGCCTTAACTACTATGTACTTAACCATTTGATACTATGTACTTATTATGTAATACATGTTGTTGCATTGTAATTAGATTTAAAGTACTTGTGTTTAATTACATTTGTAGTTACACTGTTAACTTTATCCCTAACCCAAACCTTAAACCAAACCCCCACTCTAACCCCTAATCCTAACCCTAACCCTAACCTTACTCTTACTCAAAAACCTACCCGTACCTCAACCTCAATAGCAACAAATGTGGGAATTTTGCAGAACAACATGTAGTTACACGGTAAATACATAGTCTTGTATGTATTTAATATTAGTACATAGTAGTTAAGGCCAACTTATATAAAGTGTGATCTTAATCATTAACTAACAATGAACAATAATTTTACACCACTTATTAATCTTGGTTAATGCTAATAAGTTATTTGTGCTAACATTAGTTAATTTATTATGAACTAACATGAACTAACAATGAACAATTTAATGTTTATAGTATTTATTAATCTTAGTTAATGTTAATTTATTTAAAATATAATTGTTCATTGTTTGTTCATGATACCTAATGCATTTACTAATGTTAACAAAGGCAAAATTCTTATAAACCGCTACCAAAAGTGCTATATGCAATATTTGTTATTATGATTGCTCTCAACAGAATTGAGTCTTAAAGTACCAAAAAAAAAAAAAAAATGAAATAGAGGGCAGATCAAGCTCATTTCATGCTGATACTATCCAGGTCAACCCACAAAGCCCTAGTGAACAAGTGCAGGAACAAAACAAGTAGAATGTGACTTTTCTATCAAATGTTATGTATTTAATTAACATCCAGAGATGGTTTTTTGCTTAAAAGTAGGTTGTGATGATCGACTCGTGGCTATTTTTAGTTGTATTTTAACAGTACCACCCCCCACACCCTGAACCCTCCCCACCATGCATATCACCCTGATGCCTGGTTAATTAGGACAAGCAGAAATTTCAGTCAGCTCCGCTAACAAATGTGCCCTGCCTCACGTGGAATCTATGAAATATATGCCAGGTTTTACCAGCAACACGCATCACCCAACAAAAAGGAGATTTTGTGTACAGCAGGGTTTTAATCATTTTTATATTTTTATTCCGTTGTGTGTTTTGATTTTAAAACTTCAGTTTAGTTTTAATTGTTCATAGTTGATATTTTGTTTGTATCTTTAAAAATGACTAGTTTTAGGTTTGGGGTTTAGTCATTTTAATTTAGTGTTAACTTCAGTGTTTCATTTAAGTTTTTATATTGTTGCGTCCATTTATAGTATTGATGTCATTTTTGTACATTTGAATACATTTATAGTTTCAAATTTCATAATTTTACGAACGTTTAGTTTCAGTTTAGTTTTCATATATTTGTGTAAATTTTATGATTCAGAGTGGAATTTTGGTATATTCATAATTTAATTTTAGTTTTTGTACTTTTACGCACATTTATAGTTTTAATCGAATTTTCGAATTTTTGCGCATATTTATAGTTTCAATTTAGTTTTTGTGTGTTTGCGCACATTTATATTTTCAATTTAGTTTGTGTACATTCGCACACATTCATAGTTTCAGTTTAGTTTGGTAGTTTCACGTACATTTATTGCATCAGTTTAGTTTTTGTATTTTTGCATTTATAGTTTCAATATAGTTTTCATTCTTTTTCAAACTCCTGTTTTCAAATGAGTAAACAAAAATACTTGTTTACTTCTAGTTTTTGTCTTCATAAGAGTTTTTATTAATAACTTTGGTGTACACACTTCCTCAATAATTAAAATCATAGGAATCTTTTCACGTTACAATGGACAGTCAATGTATGTGCAATCAATGCAGTCTCCATCCCCCAATGATGTGTGCATGTCTGTATGTGTACCTTCAAACACTGCTGCAATTATAAGCAGAAAATTAGACTGTTCACCATTAATCAGCAACACTAATTGCCACACACCACCATTAGCCATATGGTGCCATGCCAGCTTGCAACTGCAGGACAAAAGTGCTTATTTCTTTAATTTTTACAAACTGGGGGGAGAAACTAAGATGCCATTCTGGAAATATGTTTTAGGATGTTGTTTGTCGTGAAACTGGCCAAAATTGTTTTTTGAAGGATTAAAGTTGTCATAACACAAATCCCATGTCAAGAATCAAAGCGATTATAAAAGGGAAACATATGTTTGAGGCGTGTGATGGTTGCCAAATTCCAACGTTGACAGCACAGACTACATCCTGTTAATTATATGAGTCGATTTGGATTACATTTCTTAAAAAGCCACTTCAGGAAGGAAGCGTTAAGATCTAAGATTTGATTTCTTTGGGGTGTCCTATGGGAGGAACTTGAAAGATATCAGGAAAAAGATAATATCCTTCCCCACCTCCCAATGAGCAGATATGCATGTAATAATTAGCGGTGGTTGCTAAGGCAAGCATCACTATGACTATTGTGCATTCAAAATCCTAATGCAAATCATTAAAGGGATAGTTCACCCTAAAATTTTAATTCTGTCATCATTTAATGTTGTTCCAGACCCATATTACTTTTTTGTACTATGGAAATGCTAAAACCAACCTTAGCAACCATATAGAAACACCCTGGTAGCCAATCACATTTTATTCAAAAACATTTAAAAATACAGTATTTGTCTTTATGGTAATTTCTTTGAGTATGTGTCAGTGCTCAGGGTTCCATGTATCAGGAGAGACCAGAGCTAAACCCCCTCTCTCATGGGTGCTGCCAGATTTGATCATTAGACTCCTGCACTGTACACACACACACACACACACACACACACGCACACGCACATACACACACACAGATCCAATGCTCTCCTTTTTTCCAGTCCTTTGGGAGGACACTGACCTAGTTGAGGAACACTTGCAGAAGGAGAGTCGAGAGAGATAGAGATGTAGATAGATAGCGAGAGAGAGGGAGGAGAGAGAGAGAGAGAGAGAGAGAGAGAGAGAGAGAGAGAGAGAGATTTTAGCCCTCTATTCACAATGGCTTCTAAAGAAAGTCATTCATCATGCATACCTGAAGAATATAAGGTGTATTATAAATCACATCCCACACGGTTCCTCATGAATACGCAAGGTACATCTCAAGATACCGTCTTGTAAATGTTTATAGTCAATGAATGAATGATTAAGTCTATTGATATGTCTGAAAACTGTGTTGTTTGAGAAAATGGGGGCTGGTAAATGAGGTAATAAGAGAAAGAGTTTAATGGGAGGGTGGAAACAGAGAGAGTTCTGGGATGAAGAGAAACTGTAGGGGAAGGACAATGCCAGGGGTTTCATGTGACAGTTTTGTCCCCAGCCCTTATTCAGTGTCCTGCTGCCATCTGTGTGGTAGAAATGTGATGCCGGTGGTCTCTTAAACACACTACTGAAGCCCCTCACACCCCTTAAAGGGATAGTTCACCCAAAGACGAAAATTAGACCATCATTTACTCAACTTTATGTTGTTCCAAACCCCTACGACTTCCATTCTTCTGTGGAACACAAGATGAGATGTTAAGCAGAATTATACCCTTAGTCACCATTCACTTTCATTGTATGTATTTTTCTATACAATGAAAATAATTGTGCCCTTTAACCAACCTGGTCCCACAGAATCACGTTACTATACCTCGATTTTTGCTAAAGTGTTTTTTTTTACGTTGCTCAATGTACGTATTGTGGCAGTTTTCGGTGTAATTAACACAAAACGGCAGATTATCAGTTATCATCATAAACACTCTTTTTGCCCTGTTCCTCACACAATGCTATCTTATGACCAGAGGTAGAGTAATCAAAATCGTTACCCAACAAAAGTACAACTACTTTTAAATAATATTACTCAAGTGGAAGCAAAATTAAATAAAAAAAGAGTACTCAAGTAGCGAGTAACTAGTTACTTTCACATAAAACATAATGGACGATTATGCCCCAATATTCCATTACAAAATACATATTTAACATATATTACTGAATAATAATAATATAATAAGTATTATTATTATTAATGTAAATTGTCATCATACACCCTCATGTTCCAAGCCATATGACTTTCTTCAATGCAAAACAATTATGAGATGCCAGACAGAATGTCAACCTTATAGACAACATTTTCTGAAACTGCATGTTTTTTCCTCCATATTTTAAAAGGGAATGGTTACTGAGACAGTCTCTAACGTTATGTCTAATATTTTTTTTGGGTTCCACAAAATACACAAAGTCACACAGGTTTAGAACAACATGAGGGTGTGAAATTGCAGTATGACAGAACATTAATTTATGGTTGAACTATCACTTTAATGACGCTTGTCAGATTTGGACGAATCTGTCAATTAGAAGAGAAGTTTGTAAACCAGTTTCAAGTAATTCTTATGTTGAAAAACATGAACAATGTCCCACAGGCCCAATTATACACTCACCTAAAGGATTATTAGGAACACCTGTTCAATTTCTCATTAATGCAATTATCTAATCAACCAATCACATGGCAGTTGCTTCAATGCATTTAGGGGTGTGGTCCTGGTCAAGACAATCTCCTGAACTCCAAACTGAATGTCAGAATGGGAAAGAAAGGTGATTTAAGCAATTTTGAGCGTGGCATGGTTGTTGGTGCCAGACGGGCCGGTCTGAGTATTTCACAATCTGCTCAGTTACTGGGATTTTCACGCACAACCATTTCTAGGGTTTACAAAGAATGGTGTGAAAAGGGAAAAACATCCAGTATGCGGCAGTCCTGTGGGCGAAAATGCCTTGTTGATGCTAGAGGTCAGAGGAGAATGGGCCGACTGATTCAAGCTGATAGAAGAGCAGCTTTGACTGAAATAACCACTCGTTACAACCGAGGTATGCAGCAAAGCATTTGTGAAGCCACAACATGCACAACCTTGAGGCGGATGGGCTACAACAGCAGAAGACCCCACCGGGTACCACTCATCTCCACTACAAATAGGAAAAATAGGCTACAATTTGCAAGAGCTCACCAAAATTGGACAGTTGAAGACTGGAAAAATGTTGCCTGGTCTGATGAGTCTCGATTTCTGTTGAGACATTCAGATGGTAGAGTCAGAATTTGGCGTAAACAGAATGAGAACATGGATCCATCATGCCTTGTTACCACTGTGCAGGCTGGTGGTGGTGGTGTAATGGTGTGGGGGATGTTTTCTTGGCACACTTTAGGCCCCTTAGTGCCAATTGGGCATTGTTTAAATGCCACGGCCTACCTGAGCATTGTTTCTGACCATGTCCATCCCTTTATGGCCACCATGTACCCATCCTCTGATGGCTACTTCCAGCAGGATAATGCACCATGTCACAAAGCTCGAATCATTTCAAATTGGTTTCTTGAACATGACAATGAGTTCACTGTACTAAAATGGCCCCCACAGTCACCAGATCTCAACCCAATAGAGCATCTTTGGGATGTGGTGGAACGGGAGCTTCGTGCCCTGGATGTGCATCCCACAAATCTCCATCAACTGCAAGATGCTATCCTATCAATATGGGCCAACATTTCTAAAGAATGCTTTCAGCACCTTGTTGAATCAATGCCATGTAGAATTAAGGCAGTTCTGAAGGTGAAAGGGGGTCAAACACAGTATTAGTATGGTGTTCCTAATAATCCTTTAGGTGAGTGTATGTCATGCTAAATAAAGTGAAAAAATAATCATGCTTTATTAATTCCAACTGTCACTATTTCAAAAGTCCTGTATGGATCCTTAGATCAGTTTAGTTACAGTATTTTAAGTGTTGAAATAATTTAGATCATTAGTTCTGTACACTGCAACTTATCTCTGTATTTGGAAGCGTGTTGGGCTTATTTGAGTTCAGAGCTCTGTTGTCCATAAGAAAAACATGCCGCGTCTGTCAAACGCAGAAATGCTGTGCAGTCGCAGACTTACTGTCAGCTTGTCCTCCAGACATTAAGCACGCGATCCACAAAGCCAAAGACATTTACACTTAACACAAATGTTCACATGGATTTTGGAATTGATATATTGCATCACTGATATACAAATGTATACTTATAAACTGAGGTCATTAGAGCCCAAAGTTACAGAATCACCCTGAAAATGACAGTGACAGATAAGCCCATGCTATCATTATCACCAAAATTTACAATGCTGCAATTTTAATCTTGAAATATAAGCATTTGTCTTGGTGTAAATTTAAGGCACTGCATGACGAAACTACTCTTTTTCATGAAGTGAAGCAAAGAAAGTGTTTATTTGGCATGCTTGCTGCTGCTGCAGTGGTGGACTCGACTCCAGTGACAGAGCGCAGATGTAAAGTTCCTCTGTCGTAAAAGTCCCTTTCAAAAATCTCTCAATAAATTATGCATTTATTTGCACTTAAAACCAGTAATGTAATGACAGGAACGTCGCCCATTGTAACAAAGTAAAAGTAAAAAAATATTAGAAATTTACTAGTGAAATGTACCCATCTTTAAATATACTCAAAGTAAATTGTTTTCCAAAAAGTTACTCAAGTAAATGTAATGGAGTAAATGTATCGTGTTACTACCCACCTCTGCTTATGACATCCAAACATTTTCACCATGGCACATAACTTCTAAAGCCATACCTTTTAACGATTGCATTTATATTCAACTACATTTACAAGCTTGTTTGTGCGTTATTAAGTTGTGCAGTAGCTCGACTGATTGAGCGTTGCACTTGCCATGCAAAGGACTGGGGTCCTTAAAAGTACAAAACTTGACATGTGAGTCAAAGTGTCATAGAATCACAGTATTGTTTCAGCAATCACATTTTTCATCCAACATTTGCTTTTTTTTGACACTCTCGGCCAGGGTGTAGCCAAGAAAATACTTTTGGGTGGGCCTCAGTAAAAATTAATGGGCCAAATTTTCAGCCAACTTGGTTTTTACCAAATTTTCCTTAACAAAATATAATATATAATTTTTTTGTAACTTTTTATAAATATGTATTTGAAGTCAAAGAATAATCTCTAATATTCTGGATGGGCCTGGGTCTTATTTGGGTGGTCCCAGACCCTCCCCGGCCCACCTTTGACTACACTACTGACTGTTGGTTAGGTTTAGTTTAAGGTTTAGGGTAGCAAGGTCAGTTTTGTTGATTTAAAACTTGATAGCGCATTTACCTTAAAAACCTCATCTGTTTGTGAGAACATTTAACTAAATTTTACACAGTGAAAATTTCTCCTTGTAACTGCATAATACATAACACAATAACACCTCGATACATATAATGAACCACATAATATCATTTTGCAAAAATGTCACCAGTCTCAAAATTTTTATGAGATTAGGCTGTTTTTAACTGATCTTTTCTCTCTGTTTTCCTCTTTGCTTTACTTCCCTTGTCAGTCGTTGCTGTGACAAAAAGAGTTGCGGGAACCGTAACGAGACTCCCTCGGATCCCGTTATCATCGACAGGTAGGAAATCTCTCCTTTATTAACATTTCCTAACACTGTTTGTGTGTCTGTGTTTGTTCCTGGACGTGTCTGATATTCTGTTTCATTGCTGTCATCATATATCATTTGAGGATGTGGTTGACATTGCTTTTGAGGCAGTTCTCAGGACATGCTTGAGTCTTGAGGCCTTCACAGCCTGTTGTGTATATATGATGAGTCCACTGTAAGTTAAATGCTTGTCATGTTGTTTCTTGTGCCACTCATTGAAATATAGGAGAGCTACAATTATTAACATGTTTTTATTGTTGTGGATCAGGATTTGCTGAGCACAAGCGGTTTATATTCATGTGTGCTATCGCTGTTTTTGTTTGAGAACATTACAGGCTTAAAAATATTTTCAAAGGTTTATAGTTTTTTGTTAAAATTGTTCAGTGAGTAATTGCTCGAGAGAAGATGTTTGGCAGTAAACATGTAAGCAATTTAGATAATATCGACATGGTACTACAAATTGGTAATTGGCCCGGTTTCTGGATTATAGTTCGTCCCCTCAGAAGAGAAGAGAGTATTACTGGTCCCCTTAGCTCATCTTAATCAAACCCACACATATAATGGGCTGTGAAACAATAGAAGCCAAAGATCCTCCGGTCCCTCTCATCACCATCTCACTCGATCCCTCAGGGCATCACTCTGTCTCTTTACCTAGTGTTCATCTCTATAAATCCAAAATTAAACCCCAGTATCCTTATTAAATTTTGTAATTGTCATATTAATAATGTTAGCATGACAGCTAATAGTATTTTTCAGCAACCCTAAAGATGTAATTCGTAGCCCTTGAGGTATTGTTATTGTTATTAGCATTTAGCTTGTTAGCTTCAGGCTTGCTGCAGAGAGTTTTAAGTTATAAAGAGATGTTTTGTAATGTGGAAGCTATCAGCCAACGTCTATGAGCATTCACTTTGACAAGCCACGGTTGTCAAGATTTAGCAAAACAATATTTTTCCAATTGTTGCAGCAAAAAACAAAAAATTGTTAAATGCTCAGTTGAGATGCTGTATGTGGCAGGACTTAAAATCTTTTCAGTTTGCTTCTCCAGTAATCATGTCTATTTTTTTAAAGAATGTTTAGATAATTATATTGGAAAACAAATACAGATTAAGGAATTGATTGCAGAGAGTTAATGATTGATTTTGCAGTGTTGCCTGATTTGTGACGTTCAGGCTCATTTGTGAAATCAAATCATAGTGGGAATAGAAAAAAGGGGTTTCTCACTTTCAACTCTGGACTCCTTCACATCGCTTGTTTACTTGATGTTTAAACAGCAGTCAATAAATAGTTGGACAGTTATGGCTGTTCGGTTTCAGGCATTGACCCGTTCATGCAGAATGGACTCAGGTGTGACTGGAGCTGCTCAGTCGACTACAGTCGGACACAACAGACTGCTTCCCTTCATACCTGACTCACATGTTCATGGGCAGCCGACACAGTTTACGCTTCAATTGACAACAACGGGTCAGAACTCCTAAGTGCCAGCTGTGGTTTACACTCTCCTATACATGCACACACACCTTTAAACCTCACTCATGAACTGCTGACTAATTTTAACTTCAACTACTTGGAAAAAGTCCCAGATCTCACCATTAATGGAATAGTTTATCCAAAATGTTTTATTCTGTTATCAGTCGTTCCAAACTTAAGCATTTGGCACTTGTTTGTATCTGTAATGATTTGTCCCGCTATACTTTTTCAATAAATGAAATGATTAAGAATCAATTTAAAATTATAATCAGAAAAATTGTCACAAAGCATAATCATACGAGAAAGCATTGCAATGCATTTGTGATCCTAAATCCTATTTCCCCTTCAACTTTAATTTCCACCATTACATAATAGTCCTCTCACATATTATTTATTTGAATTTAGAATACTTTTTTTATTATAATTTGCACACCATGAAGTGTGGGTCATAAAGGTGAGACTGTTTAGATGAGTTAGTTGTGATCTAATCTGATTTTGTCACTCCTGAGAAATGGGTCATGGAGAAAAGAACAAAAACATAGAGAGGTGGAAAAAAAGAGAAAATAACCTAATTTTGGTATATGTTCCTGGCAGCTAGACATTTTCTCTCAAGCTCAGTGACTTGATTATGACTTATTAATTCTCCTAACCACATAAACTAAAGAAAAATAAAACTGGAAACTGCCTTCTTCCTCTGAGTTATTAGCGCATACTTCTTTCAATGAGCCGATCTGATTTCTCACCAAGGTTAATATAGTAAACTAAAACGAAAACTAAATGCAAAAAAACATTTTCGTAAACTGAAATAAAATAAACAAAATCAACTTAATTGGAAAAACTGAAACTAAATTAAAATACATTAAAATACAAATCAAAATAATCGTAAAAAATATTTAGTTTTCATTTTTGTTGCAATTAGCGGTTTTTAAACCTTTAACCCCTTTTAACCTTTAAACCCACTATCAAATAATATGAAGATGCCACTAGGTGGTGATAGCACGAGCAGATGGCGTATTGCCCTCATTACATTTGTAAAGACAGAGCGGGTGGGAATCACTACAGTACATCATGGAGGGAAGCAAACAGGTAGAAAACTAGGGTTACCAGCAATCGTTCCGGGCCAATTGGTTGCTTAGGAAGTCTGACTGGATTCACTCAGCATGCCCTAGATTCAAACTTGTGACTGTAGGTGTGGTAGTCAGCATCTTTACTTGCTGAACTTCCCAGGCCCCCCCATTGCACGATGATTTGACGATACTTTCATTCTAGTCTTGCAACGATCCGCTCAGAATCTACCTGGTTACAATGACAACAAATCATGCGCTTGAAATTAGAAGCCGATGTATTTCTTTGCAAAACATTAAATTAAAATTAAATTCCTTTTCCCATGGCCACAGTGCAGGCCATATTCATACAGCTTTTTTTTTTTTTTTTTAAATAGTACAAGAACATAAATGTGGAATTTTAACTTTTAAGTTCCAATGTTGCAAATTTTGTGAAAAAATGTGTAGCTAACTTATACTTATGTTAGTATTATGTATGTATGTATATATATATATATATATATATATATATATATATATATATATATATATATATATATATATATATATATATCAACATAGCATTTCTAAACATAATAGTTGATTTAGGCTACTTAGAGTGTTTATAATACAAATAGAAACAACATTATAACCAAGAATAAAAAAACTACAGGTCAAAATTATTAGCCCTCTGATGTTAATAGTTAATAGTGTATCCCTTTTGCTTGATAACAGCCTTTAGTCATTTGTTGTAGTTCTCAACAAGTTTTAGGCATTTCTCCTGAGGAGCCACAGCCCATTCCTCCTTAGCAAATCTCTCAAGCTCCTCCAGATTTGTTGGTCTCCTGGCATGGACTCTAGTCTTCAGTGTGGCCCACAGATTTTCTATGGGATTCAAGTCTGGGCTTTGTGGAGGCCAGTCAAGGACATTCACTTTGCTCATTTGGTGGTAGTTCTTCACCAGAAGTGAGGTATGCTTTGGGTCGGTATCATGCTGGAAGACGAAACAAGTTTTGTTGCAGATTACCTGAGGTTGTCTTTCAAAAAAAATCTTCTTGTAGTCTTCCTTTTTCATGATTCTTTCGACCCTAATGAGATTCCCAGTTCCAGAAGCACTGAAACATCCCTACAGCATTATACTCCCATCACCATGTTTCACTGTGGGAAGGGTGGTCTTTGGGTTAGCACCTCTCCCTTCTTTCTATCTCTATGGCCAAAGAGCTCTAGTTTTGTCTCATCTGACCAAAGGACATGTTTCCAGTATGCATAATTTTTCTTTAGGTTGTCTTTGTCAAACTTTAGTCTAGCTTGGAGGTGTCTCTTCTTCAGAAGTGGAGTTTTTCTTGGTCTGCAACCTCGCAGTCCATTCCTGTGCAGGGCTCCAGTGACTGTCTTCGTTGAGACATCAATCCCAGACTTGGCTAAATCATTCACTAGTGTCTTGGCAGTTGTTCTTGGGTCTTTAGAAATCTCTCTCACCAGTTTTCTTTCCAAGGTTTTTGAAATCTTTCACTTCCTGCCTCTGCCAGTCTTGTTCTCCACTGTGTTCGTCTCTTCAAACTTCTTGATAATACTTCTCACGGCAGTTCTTGACACCTGAAAATGCTTTGATAAAGGTGTATATCCTCCTTCTGCTTTGTGAGCATTAACAATTATTTTTCTCAAGTCTAATCAAATGTATTTTGTCTTTGCCATGATGACGGTTATATATTACTTCACTAGTTGTTTTGCAAGATACTAATCCTCAGTTTGAAGTGCAACTTAAAGGCTTAAATGCTTAATTAGGTTAATTAGGTGAGATAATTTCTTAAGGGGGCTAATAATATTGACCTCAGCAGTTTTTTTTATTTTTTTAAATAATTATTTTATTCCAGGCAAATTGAAATAAATAAGGCTTTCTCCAGAGGAAAAATATAATAAGAAATACTGTGTTAAAATCCCCTTGCTCTGTTAAACATCACTTGGGAAATATTTGAAAAAGAATTGAAATTTTATAGGGAGGCTAATAATTTTGTCTTCAACTATATATATATATATATATATATATATATATATATATATATATATATATATATATATATAGATAGATAGATAGCGAACCCCCCATGTGTCAAAATCTTGTCACCCTATAGGAAACGTGCTAGCCATGTCTTGGACTTCAATTATGACTCATCTGAACCTACATGCATGATTTTAGAACAAAGCGAACAGAAACAATGTGTTACGTCCTGTGGACGTATTATGTGGGTTGATTTTGATATATATATCTATATATTTGATATAGATATATATATATGTATGTATGTGTGTATGTATATGTATATATATATTACTTTGTTAAATATTGTTGTTTTTGTTATGTGCTCTGTCTGTCTCTCCCGCACTCTGCATGCCTTAGATAATTAGCCACACCTGAGGCTCGTCAGAAGTGTTACACAGCCACCCTATAAGAGAGCAGAGTGAACACTCTTGAGGAGGTTCACTTCTCCCCTGCACAAGACTTGTGTTGTAGTTGAATGTGAAAACTGGTGTGTTGACCTGGTGTTTGTAGTTCACCTTTTTGTGTGTGTGAGCATTGGTGTTAAAAATAGCATGTAGCTTTGCTACGAGGTCGTGATTTTTCTTTCTAATTTTGTTTTGGTAATTAAGAGGTATTGTAGCTAAAACCATCTACATATATATATATATTTACTTTTACTTCTTATGGGGAGCGGTAGGGAGATTGAGTCACCTTTTTATTTTACAACATGTCAATCCCTGTTTTTTGGTTAGTCAGGGAGTGGAGGGAAGCATATGTTGTTTATTTATGTTCTTTTACCTGTGTAGGTCATTTAGTTCTCCTTCCATTAGTAAGACTCTTTTGTTTGTTGTTTTGGTGACCTTCTCTTGAAGATTAATACCCCCATTTTTCTCTGTTTAAAAACAATAAACCTTTTTACGTTTGCATCAAGGATGAGTGGCTCACATTTCTGGGGCAGAGGACTGAAGGGAACCCACCACGTTTACGTTTTTTGTTAAATTATTTAATCCTGTTACCCTCTCCCAACCCTAGACGGGGAGAACTTGTAACAAATGCAATCCAGCTATTCGACCCACATTGCACAAATGTCTGTTTTCCCTATTCTATATGTATCACTTGATATAAAAACTAAAATATCAAATATTCAAAAACTAATACTAAATGAAAACTAACAAATAACAAAATTTAAAACGAAATAGAAATAAAAACAAAATTTTAAATGTAAAACTATTATAACCTTGTTTCACACCAGTAATTAGTCTGGCAATGGCTAATTCTTCCGATATTGCATTGAGAGTGATGCACAAATTAGATACACACGGCTAATCCAAATCTGTGTTTAAAACACAAATGAACCCTTATTATGCTGTTAAAACAACAAATTTATTATTTCAAATGCCCTTGGTATAAGAATATCTCTGAACTCATTGACAAAATTATGTGCCGTTTGACTAACAACAGGTCGTTAAGTAGATATTTTGGGTTATTCACATGGAGAATAAGGTTTATATTGTTAACAACGTTTGTAAACAAAGAATATGTAACCTTTCACTTTATCTAAGAGAATTGGTAACACTTTACAATAATGGTCCCTTTGTTAAGGGATTATGAACGGGTTCATTAATGACTAATAATTCATTTACAAATGCTTTATAAATCAATAATATGCAATTATAACGACATGCATAAAAAAGGTGACTTTCATGCAATACCTGCCAAATAGTAAGCCAGTTCACGTCACTTTATAATAAATAACACTTGTTCAACATAAGTAACCAATGGAAATGCCCATTTATGTAAAGTGAACACCTATGAAGCATTTATTAGGGAGTTGCCAACAATAGAAACCTGTACCTAAAAGTTCAGTATGGTTTAGTTGCATGAGTCTTTATTAAATGATATACAGTATGCTGTGAATGAGCATGAAGACCTGAAAATATTTGCAGAAGACTTTAGGTAACTAGGAGTAGTTAAAACCATTGTTTTGATTTCAACGTGACAAAGAAAGTGACAACACTAGTTAGTCAAAACATTACAGAAATGAATACAAACACAAAGCAGACTGTAGAGATATGACATAATCCCTATTTTTAATCCCACCATTTATGGAACATTGTCACATAAATCATGAATTAGGACATGATATGTTTTGGGTTAATATAAGAATGAATAAGTGTGTTTTGTTAAGCATTTATAACATCTAGGTTAAATTGTACACTATTCGGAAAGTACTGGATGAAAAATTAGCTTCGAAGGATTGTTGCTATAATTGATTTATAATGCATTTGTAAATAACATAAATCATTAAGGAACCCATTTATAATCCTTAACAGAGGGAACACTAATGTAAAGTGTACCAGAATATCTTTAAACGAATAGATAAACCCATGTGACGTTTGACTAGCTGCAGGTTGTTGTTGTTTTGGTTAATCCATACAGACAGTAAGATTTATATAGTAAACAACTTTTATAAACAAGCTGCCCTTCATCAAAGCATGTCTTTGAAAAAGTCGATGAAAGTTTGGACCGTATTACTGCAGGTCATTGAAAGTTGTTTCCGTTTATCAACATGGACAGTAACCGGGAAATCCTGCATATCAAAGCTGTTCATTTGTAATGAACACCAGAGGAAACGCCACATGTGAACATACATTCTCAACATAATTTGTCTGGATATCTTGTTTTTATATTGAACTGGTCTGTCTTGCTCTTTGGCTGTCACTCTCTCTCTCCGTGTGTGTGTGTGTGTGTGTTACTATCTCTAACCTTCGATATAACATTAGCAAGTCCTCGGCTTGGCCATATGTTCCTCCTGGCCTCTCCCTCTCCGACAATGACCTTTCATTGGCTCTGTAAGATTATTTCCAATACTTTAATCCCCTCTCATTGACATGGACACAAAGGCACACTGACATCTAATAGACGCCTCCTCACTTTCTCCTTTCTTCCTCCCGGTTTAATCACTTTAAGTTCAAGGCCTCCACCCCCACCTTCCTCAAGTCCTCAACCCCTGCAGCCCTGAACGTCTATTGTTCAAATCTCATTTAACTCCAGACCCTCCCTTCACACTTCTGTTTATGTTTAGGATGCCAAAAAAGCCCAGGATAAGTAACCGTGTCTAAAATAGTCTAAACTTAGCTTTAGTGGTTGGAGTATTTGTGTATTTGCTTTACAGGAAGAGATAATGCTGTCTTTAAGAGGACGGTTGCATCTCAATTGGTGGCAAACACTTTTCCTGTCGGCCCGTTTCAAACGTCTCCACTTACAAGTGGTCTATTATGTTTGTGATGTTAGATCCTCTGTCAAAGGAGGGGTTTGTGAATGGGTGTGTGTATGTGTATTAGAGAGAGTGTGTTGTTTATGGTCGCAAGAATGTCTTTCTAATATATTTAGTTTTCTGGATGGACTAATTTAGTATCTTAAGAAAGCTTCTTTAAGTTACTTTAACACACGGACAACAGTAATTTTAAAGGAATATTCTAGGTTAGCTTACCTTTACTAAGTTTACTTGTATTTATGGACTCTCAATGGAAGTCTATGGGGCATCATTCCATTCTAAGTGCATAACTGCAGAGATTATTCAGCAGTGACGGGCCACTTCTATTTAAATGAATAGGAGGAATTAGAATGCCCAAACAAGAAGCATCTGATCAACGGATGTAGAAAGTCCTGCCTTACAGGTAAAAGAGCCAATAATTTTTTAGATAAACACATCACCTGTCAATAAACTCGCTAACACACATGCACATTAGCTATACAAGCCGGGAAAATTGTGTGTTTTAGCGTAATATGAGGGAAAGGAGCACAATTTATGATTCCAGTATTATACAATTTTATTGCTTATTGAGATTTCCGTCTTTCCCCATTCAAATAGATAGGAGCTGCACTGACATGACTGGAAATAGCCTCCCGAGAGTGTTCCAAAGATGGCGGACAGTGGACTGACTTGCAAGAAAGACTTTGATAACTGTCCATTTTAATTTTGTTTATTTTTACTTTAACACACAGCCATCAACACTTAAAAAAAAATGTTCCATCTTAAATACAAGATTGACCTTTAATATTACCTTTAAAAGTAGGCTAAAGACTCTTATGGAAGTCAGTGGGGCAATGGCTGTATCTTTGCCCCATAGACTTCCATTGAATGTGCATATATGGCAATACTTTTGTTGATTTGTATTTATTTTTACAAACATATAACTAAAGTTATATGTGCATCACTCTCAATGCTTCAAACTTTTGCTTTTTTGTGGTAATAGAAAGCATGCCACTGATTCTGTCCACAGAGCTTTAATATTATTAAACTTGTATCGTCTTTGTATTCCTGTAAGACAAATTCATCTCCTTTATCCTGGTTGCACTGGATGCTCCCCAGCTGTTTATGGCATCTTGAGAAAATACAGCAAGAGAATCTTGCAATAAAAACTGCCGTGTCTTGGTTTCATCTTTTGGAGGAAGTATTCCACTACTCTCTCTGGGATCGCGAGGGCTCTTGCGGTTATGTGGTGAGCCCACGCTGGAGGATGTCAAAAGCTGTCAGAGGGCCGGCAAAGAATGGAATGTGAGAGTTCCCGTGGATACCGTGGGACTTCCTGTACCCCCTAGACTCAGTTCTCAGCCCCTCTTGGCCAGCGTGACTCTCAGTGCACAGAGCTCAACATCTGGATCTCTGTTCTCTAACCAAAACAACATTTACAGAGCTGATGGGGGAAATGGCCATGCCCTTGAATTTTACATTTAATGGCCCTGCTGAAAAAGTGCAGCTCTAAGCGAAAAGTTCATGGCATGCAGGCGAAATTGATTTTTAAGAAAAGCAGTATCTCAAAAATCATAAATCAGACATCATACATCCACTAAAATCAGACAAGCTGGATACAGAAAAGTTAGTTCAGAGAAAAGCTCTAGCATCATTTGTTTACTGTTGCCACTGGGTTTAATATTTTGATGACAATGACATTTAAGTATGTTTTTAAGTGTATCATAAGTGTCAAAATGCTTTTTGTGACCATTCAATAAGTTTTCTATGTGGACCACACTGTCAGGAGAACACATTATTAGTTTAATTAGCGGTATCCATTGCCAGCATACAATTGTCTCAAATTAGACAAAGGTGGCCATTGTTAGGTTAATCTTGTCCAGATTGGCCTATTGAAGAAAGAACAAATTAAAAAACAGAGTCTTAGTGGCTAGTGTGAGAACGACTGACAGAAATCAGAAAGCGTGAATGGCAGAGGGGGGAGTATCCGTAGCGCTCAGTTGTCAGTGTAGCGCCACGAGGTTCCTCGTTCTTTCTCAGTGGCAGGTCTTTGTGACAGACTGCGTGAGGCCCATTTAATCCCAGCCAGGAAAGAAGATAATAACAGTGTTGCCCTACACCTTTCCAAGTTAATATACACTTAACGACTTGTAGTTCACTGCCTGCAATCCTATCATGCGCCTGATTGACCCCAAAATAGGCGTAAGCATTTGTCTGTGTGCGAGCTTGTCCATCTCTCTTTTGCTCTCTCTTTCTCTTTCTCCTTTCAATTAAATAATACTTCACCTTCTTTCCATCAGTGCCTGTTTTTTTCCCCCTTCTTGCCATTGCTTAGTTTCCTACACCCCCCAACCCCACCTTGGCTCATCTTGAATTCTCAATCAAGTTTAGCATTTATTTTTTAATACAATGATGTCAAATTATCACTTCCTGCCCCCTTGTTTTTGCTTCATTTTTCAGAACAACTGAATTTTTTGTAGATAATATATCATATAGCTTATTATTCTAATTAAAGGCTGTTTATAGCTGCCAAGAATAGTAGGAATTTGGAATATAAAGATAGAATGTAGGATCCAAAGTCTGCATTTATTGTCATTTTGTGTGTCAACATTTGTTATAGTTAGTTAACTACATTAAGTAAAGGAATATTCCGGGGTCAGTACAAGTAAGCTCAATTGACAACATTTGTGGCAAGTTTATTACCATAAAAATTCATTTTGTCTCACTTCTCCTGTTCTTTAAAAAAAAGTAAAAATCTGGGTTCCAGTGGAAGTGAATGGGGGCCAAATTTTCAAAAGTATAGCTACAAGACAAACAATATGTGTGTCAACATGATTTTAGTGTGATAAAATCACTTACTAACCTTTTTTGTGTAAAGTTACAGCCAATTTTACCACTTTGTTGCCATGACAATGTAATGTCAACAAAACCTAAAAACTTTACAGCTCAAATAATACATGAGTTTTAATAGAAGAATTAATGCAAATGCATTTATGAAATGATAAGCTTTACATTTCTGCCTTTAAACCCTCCAAAAATTGTTCTCAGTCACTTCCATTGTAAATGACTCACTGTAACCTTGATTTTTGCTTTTTTTTTTAAAAAAGGAGGGACAAGTCGAAATACATTTTTGTGGTTATCATCATTGTGCCACAAATTCTGTCGATTGAGCTTAACTTGTAATGAACCCAGAATATTCCTTTAACTTGATCTCTGAATTTACTTATCTCAGTTTATATGAATTTCAACATATACATTTTTAAATTAAAAGTTGTATATGTTAACATTAGTTAATGCATTCTGAGCTAACATAAACAATTAACAGTTGTATTCATATAAATTAACATTAATAAAAATTCAGATGAATAAATGTTGTAAAAATATATCTTTCATTGTTAGTTCATTATTATGTAACAAATGGAACATTTTCCTGCACTGTTCATGCTAAATTTATGAATGATACCTTAAATCGTGCGGATTGTTGAGGAGATTACTTTTCAATTGGACTTTAAACAGACGGATGAATAACATGGGTGAAAAAATCTCATCAACTTAACCCAAGCCATAGGAATAAAAATATCAGACTTGGAAGTGGACTGTTGAGCAACCCCCAAAACTCACTGGAAACCACCTAGCAATGCAACCCAGAACACCTTTTCAACCATATATTGTATTAACGTACTAACAACCACTCGGGACATCTTATCAACTGCACAACAACACCCTGGCAACCTTTCACAACACACAAGACGCCATTGTTTGGCACAGCTGTGCTAAGTTACGTCAGGACAATTTACTTATTTTGAAATCTGCAAGTGTCAGCAAATACCAAATTTTCCATGCGAGACAGATGTTTAGGATTCATTTTCAATGATTTATTTTTATGCTGAATGTTTGGATCTACACTCACCTAAAGGATTATTAGGAACACCATACTAATACTGTGTTTGACCCCCTTTCGCCTTCAGAACTGCCTTAATTCTACGTGGCATTGATTCATCAAGGTGCTGAAAGCATTCTTTAGAAATGTTGGCCCATATTGATAGGATAGCATCTTGCAGTTGATGGAGATTTGTGGGATGCACATCCAGGGCACGAAGCTCCCGTTCCACCACATCCCAAAGATACTCTATTGGGTTGAGATCTGGTGACTGTGGGGGCCATTTTAGTACAGTGAACGCATTGTCATGTTCAAGAAACAAATTTGAAATGATTCGAGCTTTGTGACATGGTGCATTATCCTGCTGGAAGTAGCCATCAGAGGATGGGTACATGGTGGCCATAAAGGGATGGACATGGTCAGAAACAATGCTCAGGTAGGCCGTGGCATTTAAACGATGCCCAATTGGCACTAAGGGGCCTAAAGTGTGCCAAGAAAACATCCCCCACACCATTACACCACCACCACTAGCCTGCACAGTGGTAACAAGGCATGATGGATCCATGTTCTCATTCTGTTTACGCCAAATTCTGACTCTACCATCTGAATGTCTCAAAAGAAATCGAGACTCATCAGACCAGGCAACATTTTTCCAGTCTTCAACTGTCCAATTTTGGTGAGCTCTTGCAAATTGTAGCCTCTTTTTCCTATTTGTAGTGGAGATGAGTGGTACCCGGTGGGGTCTTCTGCTGTTGTAGCCCATCCGCCTCAAGGTTGTGCGTGTTGTGGCTTCACAAATGCTTTGCTGCATACCTCGGTTGTAACGAGTGGTTATTTCAGTCAAAGTTGCTCTTCTATCAGCTTGAATCAGTCGGCCCATTCTCCTCTGACCTCTAGCATCAACAAGGCATTTTCGCCCACAGGACTGCCGCATACTGGATGTTTTTCCCTTTTCGTACCATTCTTTGTAAAATGGTTGTGCATGAAAATCCCAGTAACTGAGCAGATTGTGAAATACTCAGACCGGCCCGTCTGGCACCAACAACCATGCCACGCTCAAAATTGCTTAAATCACCTTTCTTTCCCATTCTGACATTCAGTTTGGAGTTCAGGAGATTGTCTTGACCAGGACCACACCCCTAAATGCATTGAAGCAACTGCCATGTGATTGGTTGATTAGATAATTGCATTAATGAGAAATTGAACAGGTGTTCCTAATAATCCTTTAGGTGAGTGTATGTGCAATGTGTGTGAACTCATGTTAAAGTGTGTGTGTGGGCATGTTTATGTGGTTTGCGAGGACAATTTTTTAGGTTACAAACTGGTAATTACAAGGGTATTATGCTATAAATGCGGTTTATGAGGACATTTTTAGTGTCCCCATAATTTAAATAGCTTAAAAACATATTAAACGATGTTTTATTGAAAATGTAAAAATGCAGAAAGTTTTCTGTGAGGGTTAGGTTTAGGTGTTGTGTTATGTTTAGGTGTTGTGTTAGGTTTAGGGGATAGAATTTAATGTTTGTACAGTATAAAAATAATTATGTCTATGGAAAGTCCTCATAATGATAGGTAGACCAACATGTGTGTGTGTGTGATGCTGATGATCAGTGTTTTCTGTCAATGAGAGTTTGACCTGAGTTCTGAATGACATTTACATCTGACCACCTCCACATCAACTCATCAATGGCTACTTGACATGACATGACTTTTTACAATAATTTTATTATGTTCCTTGAGGTTCATTTATAATATTACAGATGCAAAATGTCTAACACAGTTTTGACACCACAATGCAGAGGAAGAAGAGAATGAGCCATTTTGACATCTTAGTTTCAACAATGCTTTTTTTTTTTTTGCAGTGGAGGAGGTAGTTTTGAGTTCTGAAACTTACAGTATGTTTTTATTGTACAATGACAAAATTGAAACATCTCTATACTGCCCAGATTTTCCTTTAAATTAGTATGTGAAATAGCATGCATCAAACAAGTAAAATACTATAATGTTTTCACGTCACTACATTGCATGTTTAACTGAACGAGTTACGCCCAGTTGTCATCTTGGAATGAAAGAGTTGTTTTGCATTTTTAATCCAATTTTGTGTAATTATGTTTTAAATAATTGTATATATATATATATATATATATATATATATATATATAAAATCACATGGCCAATGTAGTACATTGATTTATTTTTTTAGCCTATCAAATGTGATTAATGTGGTAACATCTTAATTATTCTGGTTTTATTCAAGTCCAAAATATTATTAAATATCACCAAAGCAGCCTGAATATATTAGTATAAATAAAACTTTTTATTTTATTCTAATAGATATGGTAGAAATCACATTGATCAGGTTGGATACAGCAAATTTGCATGCAATGTACAGCACACATACTGCAAATTTGCATACTATGTGCAGCACACATAGAGCAATAGTACTATGGTAGTATGCTATTCTGAGCCTCTGACCTAATTATACCGGTTCAGATCAGGGACAGGTAAAAAAAAAAGTGATAACCTGCAATTGGAACTATTTCTCCTTGATCTAACCCTTTTTAATTATATGTAAATTTAGATGTCACCACATGAATTAATTTTTTTTAGTTTTTTTCATTTCATTTTGATTTTATATATAAAGCAATGTCATTTAATAAGGCTGCATATTTTGATTCCGACTTTAGATGCATAAATTCTCTATGTTGAGTTAAACTTGGCTTGTTTGTTTAGAACTATGCTAAGTAAACCTATCTACTTATTTTTATAATGTTCGATACAGTCTAAAAACTCCATCCCATTTGTTCATTTTAGGCCCTTTTTAGTGATGCTGAGGCAGATGTGGAGGGGAGCCTTTCTGCTGGTCTTCCCCCTCCAGAATGTGGGTGGCTGTATTTATTCAATGTGAATTTTATGGACTGTAAGTGAATAATTTATGAATGTATAATGTATGGGATCCGTGATCTCTCTGTATCCCATGCTGGATTTTGAGTGTCCCCTTAGCTGGGATCCCCCTGTGCTGGGGGCCCATTGTTGTGTTTCGATTCCACTTGCTGTGGGGAAAGGTCACCCGTGGCTCTGAGAGAGAGAGTGAGTGAATTATTCATGCCATTGACTTTGTGTCAGAGAGAGAGAGAGAGACTGAGAAAGAGAACTGAGGATGTTTTATTCATTTATCCTATTTTGAATCCCTTTTTTGCACCTTCCATCATTAGAAAGCTCAACATTTACATTCGCAATAGGCCCCCAGATTCTAGCTGAGCGTACTTCTACCACAATAGAAATCGTTCTTCAGACACTTCTACTGCACAAACAATAACATGGCACTAACTTGTAATTATGGCTGGTAAATATATTAATGTGATTGTAACGATCAAAAACGGGAGAGGATCTATGTGCAGCATTTATTGAAGCCAAAAAACCAGAACACTAAGAAAAACAAAAATCCACAGGGGAAGTAATGCAAAACAAAAACATGAAATAACAGACAACTGGACAGGAAGGAAACAAGGGCTTAAATACACAAGGGAAAACTAGAAACACCTGGGGAAACGATCAGGGCATGGGAAACAATCAGGGGAAAACCAATCAAAAAACAGAACTACAAAGGACTACAAAAACCAAACAGGAACTAAACAGGAAACTTCAACATAAAAGCACAAAACAAAAGACAACAGAGAACATGACAACTACAGGAAACAGGAAACTTCAACATCCATCCATCCATCCATCGTCAACCGCTTATCCTGTACAGGGTCACGGGGGGCTGGAGCCTATCCCAGCTAACATTGGGCGAAAGGCGGGGTACACCCTGGACAGGTCGCCAGTCCATCACAGGGCCACACATATACGAACAACCACTCACACTCACATCCACACCTAGGGCAATTTTTGGAGACATCAATTAACCTAGCCTGCATGTCTTTGGATGGTGGGAGGAAGCCGGAGCACCCGGAGAGAACCCACGCAGACACAGGGAGAACATGCAAACTCCACACAGAAAGGCCAGGGCAACCGGGGTTTGAACCCATGACCTTCTTGCTGTGAGGCGATAGTGCTAACCGCTGCACCACTGTGCCGCCCAAACTTCAACATAAAAACACAAAAAACAAAAGACAACACAGAACATGACAGAGCCCCCCCTTTAAGGAGCGGATTCCAGACGCTCCAAAAACAAACAAAAAACATTGTCCATAGAGCACAAGGTAAACAGATAGTCCAGGGGGGCACCAGGGGCAAATAGGCAGTTCAAGGGGACACGAGGGGTCTGGAGGCCGGGGAGGTGGCCGTAGGGCAGGGACCGGGTCAGGGGGTCTAGGGGATGGCCACAGGGCCAGGTCAGGGTCAGGAGGTCTAGGGGATGGCCACTGGACTAGGGCAGGGTCAGGAGGCCAGGGAGGCGGCCATAGGACAGGGTCAGGAGGTCTAGGGGATGGCCACTGGACTAGAGCAGGGTCAGGAGGTCTAGGGGATGGCCGCTGGGCTAGGGCAGGGTCAGGAGGCCAAGGAGAGGGCCACAGGACTGGGACAGGGTCAGGAGGTCTAGGGGATGGCCACAGGGCTGGGACAAGGTCAGGAGGCCAAGGAGAGGGCCACAGGACTGGGACAGGGTCAGGAGGTCTAGGGGATGGCCACAGGGCTGGGACAGGGTCAGGAGGCCAAGGAGAGGGCCACAGGACTGGGACAGGGGGCCAAGGAGAGGGCCACAGGACTGGGACAGGGTCAGGAGGTCTAGGGGAGGGCCACAGGGCTAGGATAGGGTCAGGAGGCCGCGAGACAGGGTCAGAAGGCCAGGGAGGAGGCCGCGAGACAGGGTCAGAAGGCCAGGGAGGAGGCCGCAAGACAGGGTCAGAAGGCCAGGGAGGAGGCCGCGAGACAGGGTCAGAAGGCCAGGGAGGAGGCCGCGAGACAGGGTCAGAAGGCCAGGGAGGAGTCGAGGAGGACTGCAGGGGTGGTGCCATAGTAGGCGGAGCCATGGAAGGTTCAGGAGGTGGAGCCGCAGAGGGCACTGGAGGCGAGGAAGGCTCCGGAGTAGAGGAAGGCCCTGGAGGCGGAGACCTGGGGAGCTCAAGAGGCTGAGGCCTGGTAGGCCCGAGAGGCGGAGCACAGGGAGGCGGAGCTCTGGGAAGCTCGGGAGGCGGAGCTCTGGGAAGCTCGGGAGGCGGAGCTCTGGGAAGCAGAGCACTGGGAGGTGGAGCTCTGGGAAGCAGAGCACTGGGAGGCTCGGCGGGCGGAGCACTGGGAAGCAGAGCACTGGGAGGCTCGGGAGGCGGAGCACTGGGAAGCTCGGGAGGCGGAGCACTGGGAAACAGAGCACTGGGAGGCTCGAGAGGCGGAGCTCTGGGAAGCTCGGGAGGCAGAGCTCTGGGAAGCTCGGGAGGCAGAGCTCTGGGAAGCAGAGCACTGGGAAGCAGAGCACTGGGAAGCAGAGCACTGGGAAGCAGAGCACTGGGAAGCTCGGGAGGCGGAGCACAGGGAGGCGGAGCACTGGGAAGCTCGGGAGGCGGAGCACTGGGAAGCTCGGGAGGCGGAGCACTGGGAAGCAGAGCACTGGGAGGCTCGGGAGGCGGAGCACTGGGAAGCTCGGGAGACGGAGCACTGGGAAGCAGAGCACTGGGAGGCTCGGGAGGCGGAGCTCTGGGAAGCTCGGGAGGTGGAGCTCTGGGAAGCAGGCTCGGGACGGTCGAGGCTACAGGCACTGGCTCTGGCACGGTCGAGGCTACAGGCACTGGCTCTGGCTCTGGCTCTGGGACGGTCGAGGCTACAGGCACTGGCTCTGGCTCTTGGACGGTCGAGGCTACAGGCGCTGGCTCTTGGACGGTCGAGGCTACAGGCGCTGGCTCTGGCTCTTGGACGGTCGAGGCTACAGGCGCTGGCTCTGGCTTTGGCACTGAGGACGGGGCCGTGGAGGGCGGAGACTGGTGAGCGGAAGCCCTTCCTCTTCTCCTCCTCTTCTTGGCAGACGAGGCTGGCAACGCTGGCGCTGGGACGGACGAGGCTGGCAACGCTGGCACTGGGACGGACGAGGCTGGCAACGCTGGCACTGGGACGGACGAGGCTGGCAACGCGTTGACCGTGGCAGGCGTGGGCGTTGGCTCGTTGGCCGTGGCAGGCGTGGGCGTTGGCTCGTTGGCCGTGGCAGGCGTGGGCGTTGGCTCGTTGGCCGTGGCAGGCGAGGGTTCGTTGGAGGTACCCACAGGGGCAAACGTCTCCAAAACCAGGTTTATATACCTCTCCCACGTATAATCACCAGTCTCTGGGAACTCAATCCACCCTTGGGCCAGGAGGCCGAGCTGGAAAATGGATTTGAGATGCCTATCAGGAAAACTAGTGCATCGGGCAACGGTGCAAAACAGACGTGAGTATTCTGTTAACGGGAGGTTCGCTCGGCTCAGTTGAAGAAAGATAGCTGCTAGATCCATGCTTGGTCGGTCTGTTATTCTGTAACGATCAAAAACGGGAGAGGATCTATGTGCAGCATTTATTGAAGCCAAAAAACCAGAACACTAAGAATAACAAAAATCCACAGGGGAAGTAATGCAAAACAAAAACATGAAATAACAGACAACTGGACAGGAAGGAAACAAGGGCTTAAATACACAAGGGAAAACTAGAAACACCTGGGGAAACAATCAGGGCATGGGAAACAATCAGGGGAAAACCAATCAAAAAACAGAACTACAAAGGACTACAAAAACCAAACAGGAAACAGGAACTAAACAGGAAACTTCAACATAAAAGCACAAAACAAAAGACAACACAGAACATGACAACTACAGGAAACAGGAACTAAACAGGAAACTTCAACATAAAAACACAAAAAACAAAAGACAACAGAGAACATGACAGTGATAAATTGAATACATTTGCGGGTGATATAAAATTAATCAGCTTTAGGATTTTTGGCATTTTATTTGACCATTAACTTTCTAGCAAGACAAGTTTTGCGATCACAATCAAATCGAGACAAAACAGCTTTGAATAGTTTGTTTATAAATTAACCACCATGAAATTTGTCTCAGGACACAAACTGAACATACCACCTTTCTATTTACACTTTGTGTTGCTCTGCGGTGGGCCATGACCGAGTGCCCTCAGGCGCTGTTTAAAGGGGCGGCAGACACATACTCTACTCCTGAACCAAGACTCTTACAACTTTAAGGACTGGAATTGAAGTAGCATTAGGGAGAAATGGCCTTGCCCCGGGATATGTTTCACACAGATGTTCCCCTGTGTCCCTGTGTTACCAGCCACCCAGAATGATTTTGGCCTATCATCCCACTAGAACAAAGAAGAGTGAATAGTGTGGTTTGTATATGTTTGCGAAAAGTAAGGCTTTGTATTTGCATTCGAAAATACTTCTTTGACATAGTTCATCATAAGTAAGGGATCATGTACATTAGTCCACTTCTTACACAGCTACTTAACGAATAGATAAAGAAATGGACATGAAATATTGATTTGTAGCACCAAACATCACAAGCAGCCTCAAGAACGGACACAGAGTGGTCATATAACACTTTTCCTTGAGCAGAATATTGCACTACAGATTGCTAAGTTTGTTCAAAGGGGAAAGCCAGATAGAAATAGCACAATCGTGTGCATGGTTGCCAGATTGCACCAAATAAGTATAACATTAGGCAGACTATTTGTGCAAGAATAAATCTCAAACTGGGGGTGTTTTGTCTCTTATCTGGCAAACTTGAGCATGATAAACGCTTGTGGAGATGCGTTAGAACCTAATGCAAGTTCATTGAAATATCCAAAAACAATAAATGAGTCGCGGGCCACATTAAACCATGTGGAGGGCCTGATCTGGCCCACGGGCTGTATGTTGCCCATGTCTGACCTAGGGAGTACCATGTAAAAACAATGACAAATGACTGTAGTAATCATTCATAGCACATTTCAGGGAAACATTGTGATATCATCACTCTACCATGGTACCTTCACAGTAACCTTTTGTAAGTACAAGCAGTCAAGTAGCAGACATCTTTTGGATCTACAGGCTGATGAATCTGTGGTTTGGTTTTGGTGCCAGTGCAAAGAGCTACTATCACTGCAATGTTCATTAATGTCTCACTGGCAGAGCACCCCTCCCTTTACCTGACCTCAGAGTCCATGTATCCATGAATGGGCCGCTGTGTGCCCATCCCCCTTTAAAGGCTCCAAAATCACCATGGCGCACCCACCCAGCGCATTTGCATCAGCAATGCCATTAAAATGAAATGGACGCTGTTGGCCAGGAAACCCAACCACCCTTTAGCTCAATAGACAGATTCAGTCACATCCCCTCCCCTCCCAATGTGATGGGCACATATAATTTCCCATCGCTCGTGTGTGTGTGAGCCTATGAACGTGTAATATCTTTAGGCTGGTAAGTGTTAAACATTCCTTGCACTGTTTTTTCTCAATGTACATTCCGCTGGCGTATTTCACAGGGCTGTTTTGAAATCATGGTTTTGAGGCTTCGCTCTGAGTGTTCTCCGAGCCGATCCTTGCTGTCAGAACTTCAAAAGGCTGAATAAAGTAGGCTCAGATGGCTCTCCATCAATGTATGATTAATTTCCATACTCTCTGCCTCTCCATCACTTAAGAGGGAAGTGTAAGGGATAAGAGTGACATTTTCGATTTTAACTTCTCCGGATTGACGGACGGCTCCAAAGGGGTATGATCCACTTGCTTGCTCTGGTGGTCTCGGTGTCGACAGCCAGTCTTTTGGTACTGGTCTGGTCTCACAGTGACAGCAGGGGTCTGGGGACTGCTGGACCTTGGGGAATTGGTGGACTGTCAGCATCCGGGCAGGCTATGATGGAGGATGCTGTGGTAGCTGTCAGTCTCTACTATTTTCTTTTAGCACACACAGAGAACCAAGCATTTTCTGCAGAAAATAAATGACAGTCATAAAAGAGAAGATGGAAGCCCCTTTTCCTAAAGACATATAGATTACTGCATATTTACAGTGTGTCAACTATACCGGTCAGTATCATCTCTTGCAGTTACCTGTGCTTTTTTGTGGTTATGTTAAGAGGACTGTACTGTGGAAGGTGACATGGAGGTGGCCTTATAATTATCCAGCCTGGAGGTGTATGTGAATGTGTATTTATGTAAGAATCTTCAGTGCCAGCACCTCCAGCCAGTAGGTCCAATATTGCCCTGGAATTCTTTTTTCTCGCCTTCTTCCTCGATTGAGCTTTTTTGAAGGAGGAGGGGGGTCGCAGAGGCAAACCCTCTGGGGATGGTGGTGAGCAGTGATTGACAGGCCGTATGCTTTGCTGTTTGCAGAATCAGACCTCAGACCCTGGTGAATTCCTCCCCAAAAAGTTTCTAGCCACCGCAGTTCACTGCAGCTTGCTTCGACTGTTCAAGCAGTTTGTAAACTTCAGACCCATAACAGTCATTAAAGTGGATACCAACTTAAACTTTCATCACTTACTCAACCAAACTCAATGAAATTCCAAAATGTATCAAAGTCTCACGACAACTTGTAATAATTTGTACAAGATGGCAAAATCATAAGATATTGTAGGAGCCAATTGGGTGTGACTTTTATTCCAATAGAGACCAGCCAATTGAAACAACACATGCATAACATTTTAGTTACCTTTTTATCCAACACTTTTTGTTTTTAATTTAAATACTAATTTCATATTTATAATACACATAACAGATGTATATCAATAACCTCTAATGTGCATCCCTCATCTTGTTAGATTTGGTACTTTGGACTTTTTTCATAAAATTTGGAATGACAAGTAAATCATAACAGAATATTCACTTTTGGGCGAACTGCTCCTGTAATATTGATTGTAAAATCTGATATGTCAAAACCCTCTGATTGACTGCATCCTTACAAGTTGCACTGACAATGTAAACAAGGTGAAGTCGGTGACTATGTATGTTGTGAAGTTACTCAGGTAGCACCTCAAAACCCCAGGCGGCATTGAAAGTCTCTGAAAGTGGGGGGAGTTCTGAATATGGTTGTCATGGATCGCTCCATTATTAATAGCAGGTTCTGAATAAAAACGCAAACCTTTTCAGATTTAACGGATGGCTGCATGCACGAAGGTGGCCCAGCTAAGAAAGGTGGTAGGGTGCTGCAGGACCAGGCAACCCTAAACCCATTTGTGTGTGTGTGTGTGTGTGTGTGTTTATGGCTCTATTTGCAGGAGGAAGCCAGGGGTGAGGATTTCCATGAAATAGAGCTCATGCTGTCAAAGTGATGTATCATGATGAAACATTCCCTCTTTTTCTTCCAGGCACAATGTTAACCAACTTTAATATGGTGACATGAACACAATTCCAAACAGAACAAAGTACACAGTAATATATATATATAATTTATATTGACTTTAACAGCCTTCTATTATGCTGTAACATTCACTTTTTTTGCTTTGTTGCTATGTTGGTTGGTATGATTTGGATTCTTTACAGCCACATGGTCACACAATTTACTTAAAAAGCACAACACAGGCAATAAATATTTTTATCAAGCTTTCCACAGGCTCTCAAAGAACTTTGATATAATTCATATCTCGGCCATCTTGACTCTGTGGCAACACTGGGTGAAGAGAGGTCTTTAAAGTGTGTACAGGTGGGCAGAGAAGAGCCAGCCTGGAGCTCTGGTATGATCCACTGGTTCAGGGTGGAAGATTCTCTGTGTCAGGCTGTCTGGACCACTCCACCACTGATTAAATAACAGGCAGCCGACACCGCAGTCATCTCTGTGGAAGATTGCTCATCACTCTGTTTATCTCTGCCTCTTAACATAGACTAAGCAACATAAACTCATAAATGTGTGGTGGGTTTGTTGGTGTTTTAAGATCAAGGAACATTTTCAGAAATGCATTTTTTTTTGTGTGTGTGTTAGATTTATTTATCACTTGTAGCTAGTTGTGTTTTATAGTCAGTCATGATGTGCCTCCTGTGTCGAAAACCATTCATTATAACATGAAATTAGAGTCATTCTTTTGGGAATGGGACTACACTGGTACACTGTACGTTTTGTGCTGTAGATTCAAAAGAATCGCCTCAATAGAGTCATTTGTTATGGAAATTAGACTACACTAATTGTGCTGTAGATTCAAAAGAACAGGCTAATAAGAGTCATTAGTTTGGGAATTTGATTACCCTGGTTGTGCAGTATGGTTCATGTTGTAGGTTTAAAAGAACAGGCTCACAAGAGTAATTTGTTCAGGAATTGGACCACACTGGTTGCGCTGTATGCTTCGTGTTGTAGATTCAAAAGAACAGACTCATAAGAGTAATTCACACTAGAATTGGACTACAGTTTCACATTGTAGATTCAAAAGAACAGGCTCATGAGAGTCATTTGTTCAGTAATCGGACTACACTGGTTGCGCTGTAGATGCAAAAGGACTGGCTCATTAGAGTAATTTGTTTTGGAATCAGACTACACTGGTTGTGCTGTATGATTCATTTTGTAGATTTAAAAGAACAGGCTAAGAAGAGTCATTTGTTCTGGAATTGGACTACACTGGTTGTGCTGTATGCATCGCATTGTAAATTCAAAAGAACAGGCTCATTAGAGTAATTTGTTTGGGAATTGGACTACACTGTTCGTGCAGTATGTTTCGTGTTGTTGATCCAAAAGAACAGGCTCATAAGGGTCATTTGCTCGGGAATTGGACTACAATGGTTGCACATGTATGTGTCACACTGTAGATAAAAAAGCACAACTCATTAAAGTAATTTGTTCTGGAATCTACACAGCAATGTTTGTTTCACGCTGTGGTTTCAGTAAAGGGGCAGCGCTGCCACTCCATTGTGCAGCACGAAAACACTCTGTCAGAGTTTTTAGTACTGTGTTCTGTCCACATCCAAAGAACAATGCATGTTCAGGAACCTTTAATGAATCACAAAGTCAGTAAACTGTTCTGGTATTTAAACCTGGGGCGACAGAGCCTTCTCTATAGCTGCCCCCTCACTTTGGAACTCACTTCCAAAACAAATCCGGGACTGCACCGACCTTCTAGCGTTCAAATCATTGACTAAAACGTACCTTTTTAAAATTGCTTTTAATGTTTAGCAAAGTTTTGCTGTGTTTTTAGTGTATCTTCCATTTGATGTTGTTTTTGCTGCTTTTATGATTTTATGTAAAGTGTCTTTGAGTATTTACAAAAGCGCTCATAAATAAAATGTATTATTATTATTATTATTAAAAAAAAAAAAAAAAATTTAAACCGGTTTTGGAAAAGAGCCAGTTCTCGATAGCCAACCCTATTCCTACACCCTACATTTTTTTTCCACTTAATATTGCTCCATATTTCCAATCGCATCCTTGCACACACTTTCTCAGGCAGTTCTTAAAAGATGCTTGGCTTATCGACTGCCACCACGTGATAACAAGAATGAATAAAAAGCTCTTCCCACCAATTACATGGCAAGCCCTGTGGTGACAATGTCCTAAAACGAGAACAGATTGGTAACACTGGGCTGCAGCACTCTTTCATTTTCTCCTTCGTCTTTTTATGTGCTTCTGTTTTTCACCCTTAGTTTTTTTAAATGCTGGTTTTGAAGCACTACCATGGATGCCACTACCACTCAAAATCGAAAAGCTTGGCCCTCGTGGAGCTGCTCAGCTGTGCTATTTGAAAGATATGGTGGTTCAAAAGTCTGAGTCCAAATTATAAGCATAACAATTTGAGATTTTAGTAATTTTTACTAAATTAATGTTTGATGTAATGGTTAATGTCACTAATGTATTATTTGCTAAGTTACCAAGAAATAATGCAGTTTTTACAACATTTTTACACAATATTTATTTTATTTAACATTTAATGTTTTTAATTAGATTTTCAATCCCACATTTTCAATGTGGACTCCACTACATTTCTAGAATTTATATTGTTGGGCACAAACACAAGGTGCCCTCCTCTGTTGGTGCTAGTATGAGCTGCACAGCTTCATGTCCTCAGGCGCTTCCCTCCTAAAACTGAGTCACAATGGAAGGAAGACAGCCTGGAGTCTGCTACAGCTGCCACTCCTGCTGTTCAGGCCAACTTTAATGCATTCACCCACACCCCTCTCCACTCAGCAACACCATCTGACTGTCAACGTCTGTAAACAAATCTGTGAAGGGGATGAAGAGAGATCACCATTAGTATTTCATTCCGGCATCTTCATCAGTTCAGTGTCCCCTGTCCTGTCCTTGATGGGCGATGATATCATGTGTCTGGCGCTGCCGTCACCCCCTTTGTGTGGATCAGTGGGCTTTTCCTGTTCGACAGGTCTGTTTGCCGATCAGACATAGAGGGTGTTCAAGAGACAACTTCCCTTCCAAAGCGCTCCAGGAAAAGGGGAACATTGTCCTGCCAAGCACAGCATTGTTGTACCCCTCGTGGGGCCACTGCAGGCCCCTGCTCCCTCCACACCAGCTGCCCTAATCGATGGCCTTATACAACATCTCCCTGGCAACACGCAAGATGCTGTAAAACAACAAACATGCCCTGTTTTTTATAACAACTGTTAAAAAACACCTTTTCAGAGCAAATACATAAACAACGAGATGTATATTTTGAATATCAATAAAAAGGTTGAAAATACTAATATATATATATATATATATATATATATATATATATATATATATATATATATATATATATATATATATATATATATATATATATATATATATATATACACACACACACACACACACAATATACTCCAAATTTCAAGACAGAAAAACATGTCATTTCAGTGCTACATCTTGCCACCATTAGCTAGAGAATAGCTAAACTTGTGTGTTGCTTTAAGTAGTCTTATTTATATTAAGATGAACCTATTTTAATGATTAGCCTTAATGTATAGCCCTAATATATAACCTTAGGATGTTCGTCATTTTTCCAATGTGGTTCATCAGTCCCAAATGTGGTAATACGTGATGTATGTGTCATGGGCTAATCAGTATCATATAGTGGGAGTCAAGTCTTTATAGCAAGTCAGTATCCTCGGTGGACATCTTTGGAACACTAATAGAGAGTTAGTTTCTAGGTAAACAAGCGGGATGCCAGTGCAGCTCCTATCTACTCGAATGGGGAAAGACAGACATTTTCAAAATGGTTGGACAAAATTACAATCAAAGAACATTTTAACTCAGCAGTAAAATCTGACTACATTGGTATCATAAATTGTGCTACTTTATCTCAGATTATGCTGAAAAACTACATTATTCATTGAATAGCTAATGCACATGCACGTTCTAGAGTTGGTGTGACCCTAACAGTACCAGAAGTACAACATCTCCTTGTATTTCAGGGGATATTTGCACAGATACTTGATGAAACTGCAAAGAAGCTTATACAAATCGATATGGAAGATTAAATATTAGACGTGACTTAAACCAATTTTTTTAGATGGATTTTGCACTTGGTCTTGACTTTGTTTGTCCAAGTCATTGTTATCATTGTCTGAATTTTTTTAATTATTTCTTGTTGCATAATGAGAATGTTTAGACTTGTTTTTGGTACCATTTCTGTATTACCTTCAGGGGCAAACAAGATTTTCAGATCAAAACACAACATATTATCTCAGGGAGCATCAACAAAGTCTCTTGGGGCATCTCTGGCTCAGTATTGCGGCATTATGAAGAGACGCACAACTTGGCAATATCGAGTACTCTTCATCGATTGAGATCAAGTGCTGAAGGAAGTCCTGCTCTCTCCCCTTCACATTTATTCTTTAAAATAGATGAAAAAAATGCCCACCTCTCTCTAGTCTCCACCTGCTGAGGCCACAATAAGAAACACAGAGATTTCAAAAATGAGAAACGTTGCAATTTTGTAATTCGGTCAGATAAAGCACTGCCCCTGTCAGCTGTGAGGCAGGAAGCTTATCCGGGGGATCAGGGGTCACACTGCTGCTTTAATGAGAGCACTAATCAATTAACCGTCAAGGCATTGCCGCCTTGCTCAAGTGGCAAGAACGATGGCTGGCCACCTGGGTCCCATTTCAATAATTGCTCGCCACTGAGGTATGTATGCCACCTCCTTATGCTTCTCCTTTAGCCTGAGGGAAGGAGAGATGAAAAACACACTGAAAGTGAATAAACAAATAGCAATAAATTTAAATACCCACGGTTGTACCATGCTATAGTGTCAGCGGTAAGTGTGTTGTGGTTAGTATTGATTTGCGGACACAGAAGAAATAGTTTGGCCAGAATTTATCGAGTGACCCTTGGGAAGGTTAAGACCAGAGATTTTGGCTCCTCATCCAGTCCAGAAGTGGCATACTCATACGAGAGTATAATGGTAAAGTTTGTCTAAATGAATGCACTGGATGCCTGTTGTTTGGGCTACATTTTGTCAAATGTGGCTCTGTTCATTACAGTATATACACTTGGGATGTGTAAAACTACATTTTTTTTTTCAAAATTGACCAGTTGATGGGTTTTCTGAACAACAAGTTGACTAGTCAGTCTTAAGGAAGCCTTGTATAATAAATTTGCTTTAGGGTCATGTTAACCAAACACAGAGGAGATATGTTTCTTAAAGTGTGTTCACATAAGATGTGTTCTGCGTTCATAAACAGCTGGATTTAGCACAAAAGAATGGATCAGAATACAGGCATCCAAAGATGCATTTTATAATAAAGTATTTAAAAAATAAATGTATTTGACACCACTCACGGGACGAGATACTGAAAAATTCCAAGATGCCACACAATGGTCAAAGACTGTTCAAAGACACAAACTGTACAACAGCAATTGTCTAGAAATGTATTGGTGTAGGCAGCAGATTTATAACAAAAGTGATGCTTTGATGGCTGTTGGGGCGGTGCTTTAAAGGGGATACATTTAGAAATGCAACTTCAAATGGATTTTATGTGATGACAGTTCAACAGTTTCCATTACTGCTAGCATGGTATTGCACAACACTCTAAAACCCGAACAACTTCTGAGAAGTTCAAGATATATTAAATTTATTTCAGATATATTCAATTAAAAATATTGAACCTAAAAACAGTTGACCTCAGTGTAACCGACTAGCAGGGGTGGAAAGAGTACTGAAAAATAATACTTAAGTAAAAGTACTGTTACTTTTTAAAAAATGTAGTTTGAGTAGAGTAAAAGTAACCTGTCCTAAAAACTACTCAAGTAAGAGTAAAAGAGTAGCTAATTTAAAAGTACTCACGAGTACTGTGTTTGAGTGCTGAGTTGCGAAATCTATGCCCCTTTATAATAAAAACGTTATGCTTCAATTAAAAATGAGGCACAGATACTGAAATTTACATTCCCTTTTATAGCTTTGCCAGAAAGAATAAAAAAAAAGTATTTTATAGGTGTTTGTGATTGACAACTTTTAAAATACATGACTTATCTATGATACTGTAAACACAACATGAATCTGATTAAAAAAAATAATAAAAGGGTGACATGCTTACAGAAATTAAAAGATGAAAAAGTTATTTACAATATCATAATGTATGAAACATTTACATTAAAATCAGTTTATGTGTAGGGTCTAAATTTCCCTTAATGCCGACTGGAAGAATTACAGTTGCGCATAAAACATGTTCAAAACAATGCAAGGAATGCAAAAAAAATTAATAAAAAAGGATGACTTGGAGCATCATGTCCCACACAATAGAAGCAGTAGAGCAATTGTGCATGACTATCTTTCTTTGGCAGAAAACACGTTACGATTTTTAGAAGAATATTTCAGCTCTTTTGGTCCATACAATACAAGTAAATGGGCGCCAAAATTTTGAAGCTCCAAAAATCACATAAATTAGCATAAAAGTAGTCTAATCCATGTGACTCCAGTGGTTAAATTCATGTCTTCAGAAGAGATATCATAGGGTGGGTGAGAAACAGATCAAAATGTAAGTAATTTTTTACTATAAATTCTCCTCCCTGCTCAGTCAATGTCCACTTTAACTTTTGTTTGTTTTTGGTGATTCACATTCTTCATGCATATTGCCATCTACTGGGCAGGGTAAAGAATTTCTTGCAAAAATTGACTTAATAATTTATCTGTTTTTCACCCACACCTATCATATCACTTCTTAAGTCATGGATTTATTCATGGATTTTTTTTTTTCAGATAAACATACTGATAACATTATAGACAGAATCTAGTAAGCAGAAATATGAAATTTACCTTGTTATGTTTCTTAAAATTAGAAGCAGGATTAATGCTGATATCTGACTTGAGCAAGGTCAACTCTTATAACACAGTCAAGCAATTGGCCTTTTTCACTGCAAAAATCCCTTTCAGGTGCGGCTGTGATGTTCAGGTGTTGAACTGTGTTTGAGGCATCCTCCACATCCATAACAGTCGGATCTAGATCTGCAGCTGCCATTCAAGTTTTTTTTTTACGTGTGATTTGATTTGACAGGAGTCACAAGACTCTCCCTAGACAATCATATTGATGAATAAAAATAAAATCAGGACAGGGAAGTAGCGAACACAAACGGTGGGAATATAGCGCATTAAAAGTACATTTACAGCACTTAAAATGTACTCAAGTAAAAGTATATAATTTTAAATACCTGTGGAAAAACTACTTAATTACAGTAACGTATTTTCAATTCGTTACTTTACACCCCTGCCAACTATTTAGCCAACTTCACCTATAGTAAAGACATTAATCTAGGGTATTGTTGTCCACTTAGCTGAAAATCATGTGAATCCCAAATAATGGTGGTCCATCATGATAATTGAAAATCTCAGTATCCTAATTAGGCCGTGTAGTGCAGAGCTCATTATTTGCCTGTGCTGTAGTCTCTCTTCACCGTCTCTAATGGCAGAGGATAAGAATCAAATACAAACAATAAAGAAGTTCGAAGGGCCTTATGATGACACACATGTATCTCAACCTGTTGGAGGAAATAGCTACATTTCCTCTGTTGACAAATGTCAGAGCTCTACGAGATAATATGAGGAAGTGGAGCCATCCATCTTTCCTGAGAGCCTATGTCTGGAATGCTGTGTTTACATCAAATTATTCTACTTCAGTCTCAATGTTGCTAGTTATCGTAAATAAACAAGTAGCTAAATAAATAGCCAAGAGTAAATTAGTGTTAATAAAGTTAGCTGTAAGTCCTATGAAGCATCTTAATACTGTTCAGATATTCAAAAAAATCGAGAGTTCTGACAAACTTTCTGCAAATTTCCCACTCATTATCTGGCTGCACTTTATTTTACAGTATGCACACTTTCAGTATACTTAGTGTACTTATTCAAGAAAGTACTGTGTAATATTATGTGACTAAATGTACTTAATATGGGTTACAGTTGGGGTTGGGGTTAGGTTTAGAGTTAATACATGTTAATTACTGTAGTTGTTGTAATTATACAGAACTTAAATGTAGAACTTTAAAATAAAGTGCTACCCATTATTTTCACATGCAAATGAGCATGCGATTCGCTGTAAATATTTGCCAGAATATTGCAGCTATTCACCAGTAGTGGTGAACATGTGGCAAACCTTTGGCAACAATGAAGAGTTTGCTGCAAAGCTCATTTGCATGTGAAAATAATGTGTGTTAAATTAAAGTTTTCAAGCAAGTTTCCAGCAAGTTTTCCAGAACCATCGATTATTGTAAGAGAGGCCCTTACTTTCAGTGAAATCAAATTTGAGTTTTGTGTCCATATCTGTTAGTGTTGAGGCCATACTAGTGTAAAGTAAACAAAATAAACTTTTACAAGGTGCACACATTTAAAATTGACAGTCTCTCTTTAAAAAGATATGACTCTTTAACCTGGTCTCATAGAATCACGTTTCTAAACCTATACCTACCTTTTTACATGGCTCATTGCTGGTTAAATGAACACTAGCATCGGTACAACAATTACTTGTATTCACTTTTTCACAAATCACATGTAAAACGATCTTAAGTTCATAAACATTTAGTTTGCATGACATGTAAGGCAATACATTTTAATGTTTGTATAACATAACCAACTATAATGATATAGTTTTAGTTTCGCCCCAATTTCCTGTTTCAATAGTAAATACACAACACAAGAAAAAACTAAATTTGTCAAGCCATTTCATGGGGGTCTTTAACATTATTGTATTTTTAGAATGGCTATAATATGAGTTACAGCCCATACATTTTGTACTCTGGTGAATGAGAACCTGGTCTACTGCTTTTACAACAGGAATCATACAATGATCCATTTTCTTTAATAGCCATGCTTTAATTTTTTTTTATCGAAATCAATAGTTCTGGCACATTTAGATGAAGCCCTTATGGAATTAAATCACATTAAGATTTTTTTATGCTGCTGGAGAAGTGTTTCACAAAGATTACCAGTTTGTAACCTAAAAAAGTCCTCGTAAACCACTTAAACCGGTACACACACACACACAGGCACACACACACACAGGGTACTTGGATTGCTCAGGATATATAGCTGTGGTGATTATGCGCTAATAGATTGCTCAGTCAGGAACTGTAGCTTAGGATGCTATTAGCAGCACATTACTGACAAGAGCCTCACATCGCTGGAGTCACACAGTCAATTGGAGACAAGGCAGTGCCCATCCGTGTTTAGAAACCTGCTTATTCACCTGTACAATTCCTCCCATACACTATTCTGAAGAATAACACTACTCAAGAAAGAGCTTGAGCACATACACAAATGCTTACAGGAATGTTGGAATCTGAAAAGAAATTAGTCATCCAATTGTAATTGCATTTGAATGTGTGTGTGGGTGTAATAATTTGTTGAAGTGTTGTATGAGAGTAAATCACTCATATTAAAGACAACTTTAAACTGCATTCACAACCCATTTTAAGTATTACCAAGTGAGGCATGTGTGAGCCAGATCCCACCACAGAATAAAAGGAATAAATATAAAAGGAAATTCTTACTTTATTTCTCACAATTGTGACTTCATAAGTTTAATTTAAGAGTGCTAGCGCTAAGCACAGCACTGTGCCATAAGTCATATGCGCGAAGCAGGGCTGGACTGGCCCCGCTCACAGCAACTGGGTGTTCGCTGTCCTTTTCTGCATATTTGTGATTCGTTCTGCATATCATGGCTTGTCTTATTTTCTAGTCCTGTTTGCTGCCCTATAATTTAGGTGCCATTGAAACGAGACAACGTTTCTCCAGGACCATTCCGTGTTGATGTAAACACATAAGCCACCACCGCGCAGAGCTGCATTTCTGTCGGCATGAAATGAGGCGAGCTCGTCTAGCTGAATGGCAGCATCCAGATCTCTGTCGCTGGCCCACGTCTCCGTGAAAACAAAGACGCAGCAGTCTCTAAGCTTACGCTGCGTAGTCTGCTGGAGTAGTCCAGTTTATTGTCCAGGGTGCAAACATTTGAGAGCAGGTTAGATGGGAGAGCTAGGGCTAGGGTTTGTTTTTAGCCTAGCATGGACCCCCGCCCTCTTGCCACCACCAACATGCAAGCCATGCTCTTTATTTTCCCCCTACTCCTACCCCATCAGCCTTTCTGATAGAACATGCCAGTGGCATGGATTTGTAGTTGTGAGGCAAGCAGAGATGATCCTCCGGATTTCTCATTTCCTCGCTGTTTCTGGCTGAAGGAGGTTTGTTTTCTAAACAGGCTGAGATACTGAGACATTTCATGTGAGCTCCAGTCACAACATGCTGGTTTGTTTTCACACATCAATTTGTTTAGACAGTCTCCTCAGCAAGGGCCTCATCTCTTAATGTCAGAGCTCTGCTGGATATTATGTAGGCAAATCAGCGCCGCTGCATAAACAGTTTTGTTGCGTCTCCACTTGTAGTCATCTGACCTGTAATTTAACAGTCTAAGATTGTAAATCAAGAAAGATTAACAACCAATCTTTAACACCCAGATGGTTTAGTCTGTGGAAAGAAGCAGAGATTGTAGGGGCCTTGTCAATATTGGCACTTTCTTAAAATAATTACATTTATTCCTTCTGCAAGCCCAGTTGAAAAATTGTCTGGTGTCTGCAATGTTGCTTGTCCAAGATGGCCTACCAAAGCTACCATGTTACAAAACTCCAGTTTAAGTCAGGTTTTCCAGCAGGGAGGTGTATTTTATCATGTGGTGAGTCTTTGTTGAGTTCAATAATAAACAGGCCTATTAATAAAAGTCATTGTGAGGTTATTCTATGAAGAATAGGCCAGGCTTGCCAAACAAGGATCTTGAAACAAAGAGTGTGAAGATTTGTCTCAGGTGATAATAGATGGAGGTCAGGAATAGCATGTAAATGTATGGCAGAGGGCAGGGCATGGATCTTTTCAACCCATATTCACGGATGCACCGCATGACCCTCAAGGCCTTAGGAATGGGCTTGTAAACAGAGAGTGATGGGCATGTTGTCAATGCCGGAGGGTCAAAGGCACAGATGATTCACACAAACACTTGAGGATACACAATGGTGGTTGTAATTTTTTTTTGTCTGGTTACTAGTATACCATTTATCTCCAGCACCAAATTACTGAAGATTTGCTGCAGTTTGTAAAGGATGTTAGCTTCCTTGAGTCATATTTTAGTTAGAAAATTAAAAAAGATGTATTGAGGTATTATAATAGCTTTATACAAAACACAACATAAATACTGTGGTTCTGAAAAATTTTGTTCTATATTCTTTGGGTGGTGCAGGTTGTTCCATATGTCTTGTACATTTTAGCTCTGACAATGGAAAAAAAAAGGGCTATGGTCACCCGCCAGAGCTGGCACAAACAGGAAGCTAATTCCCTTACCTCTTCCAGTGACAAATGGCATAAAACCGACTTTCTTACAGGTTCTGTGTCTATGTACACTAGGCAGCCTTATCTCATGAAAATTCTGACCCTGTTTACACCTGGTATTAAGATGCATTTTGGGTGATCCGATCACATGGTCAGGCTGGACACATCACTGTTTACACCTGGTCGCTTAAATCTCCTGTGACAACTTGTGATTGGATTTGGAAAGGAGGGACTCTGTTTTATGACGACATCCCTCAATCACAAAGTCAGTGTGTTACTGCATGACATTAAAGCGCAGCAAAGTCAGAAAAGACAAAGAAAACGTGAAAATAACACCACACTATTTCTCCCAGATGCATCTGAAATTTAATCTAAGCACTGAGTCAAAATTTTTAGCAGAAATATCCTTTATTTTGTGGATTAGTTGTTTTAAATGGCTTTAGATGTTTGTGCTTCTCTTCTGTATTGATAAAAGACACACTGAAGTAGATCTGTAAAGTTCTCGTGTTTGTGTATGAATTCGCTTTTTAAAATGTTCTGATAGAATGGTTATTTCATTTTAAAGCCGCTAGTAACTGACAAAGTTTAAACTCTTGTTTTAGCGAAGTGGTTGATTGACAGGTGAGGGGTGGCGCTTTGCTGCTGCCGGGAACATTGAAGATGGATTGGCATTTACACCTCAAATGTGTCATAAGGGTTTATGACCACATTCAGATGTGTTTTTTGTGATCTGATTACAAAATGTTTTAGACCCCGTTTAGACCTGCATTTATCTCTGGCCGCATTTGACTGGATCACCAAAAGTGCATCTTAATACCAGGTGGAAACCAGTCTGTGCAACTGTGGTTACATCATAGAAAAATTACATTTTGTGGTGCATTACACGTATCATGGCAGTTCCTAGGTTAAATGTCTTCCAAGTGGCACTGAAAGCGAGTTACATTTTCTCCAAAAATGACGAGGTTATTTTTAATGTTCTGCCAAGATTTAAATAACAAAATAAACTACCTCCCAACCCTAAACCTAACCGATAGTGTCATAGAATCAAATGTGAGATGAAGAATGCTATTGTTGAAGCAACAACATAATTTTGTGGTGCTTCTATAACACTTTCGGCTCACGTGTCAACACATGTTCTCTTCAGGACTCGTACCCCGGTCCATGTGATGCCATGTGCAACCAGTTGAGCTACTGCGCAATTTGATTGCACTTAAACAAGCTTGTGAATGTAGTTGGATATGTAATGCAAATGTTAAAATGCATGCTCTATACTAAAAGTGTTTAGATGTCATAAGACAGCATTGTGTGATGAACTGGACAAAAAGTGTTTTTGAACTGATAATCTGTAATTTTACTTGTGATTTGTATGATAGTGAATTAAAGTCATTGTTGCGGCACCTCTAGTGCTCATTTCCCAAGGAAACTGCCAAGATGGTTGTAGAGAGAGTGTAGTAGAGAGAATCGAATTGCCTTACTGCCTTCTCTCATGCACATTGACTCTGTTAGACCATATCAACAGACAGAGGTGCTGAGGTCAGACCTCAGATAAGGACAGGAGTGTGTTTTTGTGTGTGTGTTTGACGGAGGCAGGGAAATCGTCGACCTGTCGCCATCAGATGTGTGGAGGGGCTCTGAATGATGAATTCCTGTACTCTCTGTATTACTTCCTGTTCTGGAGGGCCCTGGCACCGAGAGCTATGGCGGCCGTCCTACTCCCACAGGAAGTGAGCGTGGATCAGCTAATGGAGAGGAATGTGTTCCCCCAGGGACTTTGGGCTTCTAAACACTCCTTTTATTTTTTTTGGGGGGGGGGGGGGGGGGGGTAAGGTTTGTGTTTTTGCAGTGTTGTTTGTGTTATAAGCTTTTTGCTTTTCAAATAATTTCTCAATTGGCCTTGAGGGTCGATAAAATTGTATCGCGAGTCATATGCGGCCCTGAGGCCCGATGTTCCCCACCTCTGTCTTAAAGGGAACGTTCATTAAAAGATAAAAATTCTGTCATCATTTACTCCAATACCATATTGTTTCATTCATTCCATGGAACACAAAATAAGAAATTTTGAAAACTGTTCACTCTGTACTTTCACCAGAAAAAAAGTACCATAAATGTAGTCCATGTGACTCTGCAGTGTAATTCAAGTCTTCCTAAGACATATATGATAGCTTTGTGTTAGGAAAAGACAAAAATGTATGTTAATCTTACAATTGTACAATCTGTGGCGTCTGTCAAATCTCATTTGCGCAAGTGCGTATTCAGTTTATACGTCAAGATGTTTTGCACCAGATTTGATGTGAGTGACAACAAACACCATTGCTTCACATATGTTTTGTAATGAAATGAGATGAGACAAGTTTGAATAAACACAAATATGGATGAAGTTTCAGAGCTACAGCAGAGGGGATGTTTATTAGAACAATGGGCGTAAATTTTACGTCTACTTTTATGTTTTTTTATTACCTGTTTGGAGCTTGAAAACCTTGGTCACTGTATGCTTTCATTATAAGGTAAAGAGCAGCATGAACATTCTTCAAGAAAAAGAAAGAAAAGTCAGAAGGGATTAAAACTAGAAGAGGGTGAGTAAATGATATGTTCATCAACATTATCCAATGCATTTAAATAAGTCAAGCACATAATTACTCCCATAACTGGATTCACCCCATTCAAGAAAAGCAAAAGCAATCATTTGGCATACAGTTTCAAAACAGCATGTTAGGAGCTGAAGAAACTATGTTGTATTCCCATGGCCAAATGCAGCAGTAAATAATGAAGCTGTCAGTAGGGGGTCTGTGGTTTTGCTTTCTGGCTGTAGGTGGATGATATACAGCAGACCTCTCTCTTTCCTTACAGCTCTATTCATCATGCCAGGCCCTAATGCGACTGTACAACACTGGGGACTTGATCAGACACTGCCATAATGGGCACGGTGCCATATGCCTTATTTGACACAGAGCATGTGGTAATGGCGATACTAGAGGCAGAATCAAAGAAATAACACAGACTGCTAGTTACATTGTTGACTTGGCCACATTTGTAATAACTGATATAGATACAGTGGCCCCAACAAGTATTTGGACACTTAAGGCACATTTAAAAATGTATAAATCCCTTTGCCTTTAATCCAATTTTCAACCAAGAGGTCTTTGCAAACAAATTATGCAAGACCGTTTTTCAGGACTAACTTCACTTTAATTAGATTTAACCAGCATGTACCAAAAACACATTTTAATTTTGATCAAGTTTTGTGTTAGTTTTGAACAGTATATCTGTTGTTTTACTAAAAACTAACCAGCTTTTATGGTGAAATGTTTAAAAAAAAGTCACTTGCCTTGGATATTTTGTTGTCAAGTCGCAATACTTTTTGCTTTTCCTCACTAATTATTTTGCATTGCCTCGCAATACCTTTATCCACCCCTTACAAATAGCCACCATAGTTGAACTATGGTATTTGAAGTAAAAATAGTAACCACAAAAGTTTACCATGGTTTTACTACACTAACTATAGTTCAACTATTGTATTTGTAGTAAATCATGACCAAAATTGACCATGGTTTTTAATACTGTAACCATATTTTCATTAAAACCATAGTAATAAAACCCAATACTTGTACAAATCCCAATAAAAATGTCAAAAAATAAATAAATATATATGCTCTCCTGAAAATTAACCATGGCTTTGCTTTAGTAAACCTGAAGCAACCATGTTTTTTTTTTTTTGTTGTTGTTGTAAGAACACTGGTTTTATGTACCATAAATGAACAATGGTGTTGCTATAGTAAAACAGTACTAACCATGTATTTTTTGGCACAACGGTTATGATTATATATGATTATATTATATACTATTATTACTATGGTTTTACTACAAATATCATGGTTAAAATAGTACAACCACGGTAAAATAAACACGGTTCAACTATGGTATTTTACAACAAATACCATAGTTGAACTGTGGTTACTGTAGTTAAACCATGGTAAAAATTGTGGTTATAGTCATACTACAAATACCATAGTTCAACTACGATTGCTGTAGTAAAAATTTTTTGTAAGTGATGGATAAATGTATTGCGAGAGAAACACAAAACTTTTTCAGAAAAAAAATTCCCTCCCTGTCCTTAAAGGGGCTCTGTAATGTATATTGGGAAAAGTATTAAGGAATACTACTAGGAAAAGTATTGTCTCTGTTTAGCATTCCAAATCTCAACAGTGGAAAGATTTCAGCGGTATTAATGATGTATAAATGACTTTGAGGGACGCTGAGAACACATTACATATGTATAATAAAACATTTCAAAGAGGTGAAGAGCACTCAATGTGTTCACATCATGTATTGGCAGTATGGGAAACACTAACATGGAATGTGAAAATTTGTGTTTTTTATTTTGTTATTTTTATTTCTCTGTGCAATATTTTTCTGCAGCAGGCCAACATTCCTCACTCTCGAGAGAAAAAGTGAAGCTAGAGAGAATGGTCCTCCAGAGCTCTGTTACAATGAGAGGGCGTGTGGATTTCTTTTGTTTCTTTTTATAATTTTTCCCGGAAAAGCTGACAATTGCTTGGCTGTAATGAGCGCCGTTATCAATCTTGCTGATGACAATAGTAGGAAAACCTGTGCTGTGTGCAAGGCAGGAGAAACAGCACTTCCCCTCCAACCAACCAGATTGACCTTCACTTTGCATTCTATGTAGTTCATGTTTGTTTTTCCTAATTTTTATCACTTTGTGGGAAATCTCCAAACGTGTGTGACCTTCTGAACACACAGACTTTGTATCTTGAAGTAACGGTTTCATTCACCAATAATTACATAACATTTGCATAATGTGTGCAGTAAAACATTTTTTTACACATATGTTTTTCTCCAGACTGATCACTCTTGAATTCGGCAACAGGAGGTTGAAAGTTCTTCTGCTGAAATCGATCTGTGCTTATTGAAATGTATACCACTGCCCCTAGTGGCTGAAGCTGGACGTGTTGTTGAACCTATGGGTATGCGTGAACTCCAGTTCACAGGTGAAATGTCCACAGTGTGGTGCCAAATGTTATAAGAGATGGTGTGATAAAGCAAGCTGTTTTTTAGTTTACATAATTTACATAAATTATGTAATACAATCAACTGGAATGCATTTTTTTTTTTAACTATACACCTTAAATAAAACCTCAGCCCTAATCCTAACCATCAGTGGAGTAAAAAAAACCATTTTATAAGAAAAAGGCCACCTGAATCTCACTCATCGTTTATTTGAATGCAATTAAATTAACTACAGGAAAATGTGAACACATTTGAATTGATGCAAGCATTTCTGTAGATGCCGCTTTGTAGAAACTTCAAGATCGGGGTTAATGTCAGTGTACTGGAATGTTTAGTAGCAACATGTCAAGTTCTCGTGTGATCATGTTGAAACATAGTAAACATGGATAACCGATATAATGTCCTGCAGCACTCTTGGTGTCTTAGTTTGGTCTTGACTTACCCAGCATCACAGAATTAGTGCTCTTCAGTCAAACTCGGTTCCACAGCATGTGTGGGTAAACACATAAATTGAGTTTTTAGGAGGGAATGATTTGCGTGGGAACCTTTTAGATCCCAGTGCTCACAGTTTATGGGCCTGCCATATCAACATGCAGCTACACATAGTAATATGTCAGGGTCACCCAAAAACATCCATCACATCTGAGTGTGTGCCATGCCTCCACAATTCCCAGAGCTATGCTTTATTTGGAGTTGTTAAGATATTTATCATTTTCTGTAAAATTCAAAAGATGACTGTTGCATTATGGTGGCAATGTCATTCCAATTCAGTTTTATTTAATGCAAAATATTATATAAAGGAGTTTTGTTACTTGGGTTCAGCAGTTGCAGTTTGATTCATTTTAAACTGAACTTATTTATTGGCACTCTAATATGCAAATATGTAGGTTTTGGAGCTTTGGCATAGCAGATGAAACGTTTGTGTGTTCATGTCAAATCCCTCCTTTTCTCCCAGTCATTTTTTGTACATATCATTAAATAGAGGACAAGATATCTATGAATGCGTGTGTGTTATGAGAGCCCAGGTTGCTCAGATAGTGGCCTTCAGCTCTTCTGCATTGTTGGGTCTGGTGTATCGCATCTTCCGCTTCACAATACCCCATAGATTTTCTATAGGGTTAAGGTCAGGCGAGTTTTCTGGCCAATTAAGAACAGGGATACCATGGTCCTTAAACTAGGTACTGGTAGCTTTGGCACTGTGTGCAGGTGCCAAGTCCTTTTGGAAAATGAAATCTGCATCTCCATAAAATTGGTCAGCAGCAGGAAGCATGAAGTGCTCTAAAACTTCCTGGTAGACGGCTGCGTTGACCATGGACCTCAGAAAACACAGTGGACCAACACCAGCAGATGACTGTGGAAACCATCACTGACTGTGGAAACTTTACACTGGACTTCAAGCAACGTGGATTCTGTGCCTCTCCTCTCTTCCTCCAGACTCTGGGACCTTGATTTCCAAAGGAAATGCAAAATTTACTTTCATCAGAGAACATAACTTTGGACCACTCAACAGCAGTCCAGTCCTTTTTGTCTTTAGCCCAGGTGAGATGCTTCTGATGCGGTGTCTTGTTCAAGAGTGGCTTGACACAAGGAATGCGACAGCTGAAACCCATGTCTTGCATACGTTTGTGCGTGGTGGTTCTTGAAGCACTGACTCCAGCTGCAGTCCACTCTTTGTGAATCTCCCCCACATTTTTGAATGGGTTTTGTTTCACAATCCTCTCCAGGGTGCAGTTATCCCTATTGCTTGTACACATTTTTCTACCACATCTTTTTCTTCCCTTCGCCTCTCTATTAATGTGCTTGGACACAGAACTCTGTGAACAGCCAGCCTCTTTAGCAATGACCTTTTGTGTCTTGCCCTTCTTGTGCAAGATGTCAATGATCGTCTTTTGGACAGCTGTCAAGTCAGCAGTCTTCCCCATGATTGTGTAGCCTACAGAACTAGACTGAGAGACCATTTAAAGGCCTTTGCAGGTGTTTTGAGTTAATTAGCTGATTAGATTGTGGCACCAGGTGTCTTCAATATTGAAACTTTTCACAATATTCTAATTTTCTGAGATACTGATTTTGGGGTTTTCATTAGTTGTCAGTTATAATCATCAAAATTAAAAGGAATGAACACTTGAAATATATCAGTCTGTGTGGAATGAATGTATACATTATACAAGTTTCACTTTTTGAATGGAATTACTGAAATAAATCAACATTTTGATGATATTCTAATTATATGACCAGCACCTGTATGTATGTATGTATGTATATATATATATATATATATATATATATATATATATATATATATATATATATATATATATTAGTATACAGGTGGAATTTATTTTTCTTGGATTTTTCATAATGAAACAAAATGCAACATTAATGAGTCAAATCTCATAATTCGTACTTTAAATCATAACGTCAAAGCTCATAGTGTAACAAATTAAAAGTATCAGTGTCAGTATCATTGAAATAATTTCAGTGCATTTCTTCATTTGAAATTGAAAGTTTGTGAATCATTAATCATTCAAATGCAGTCTTACATTTATATTTTTAATATTTAATATATAATTTTGGGTTAAATATACGTTAAGCTCAATCAACAGCATCTGTGACATGCTGTCGATTACCAAAAAAAAAATTATTTAGACATTACTCTCAATTTTGAAAAAAGAAAAAAAGTGATAAAATTAAATGAAATATTATAAAACAAGCATTTGTGTTGACAATTATACTATAACTGAACAGAGATGGATACATGTACAATATTCTTTTTAAATCATCATTATCATTTCTGAAACCTTTGTCATTATTTCTCCCCTCTCAGAATTCACATTTCCTATGGGCAAAGAGATTGTCCTTAATAGATTATAACTGCTTTATTTGTTGAATTATACATCTAATTAAAAGCACATGCCTCTTTTACCGTTTCGCCTAGGGAGAGATTTTAAAGCTCACTCTGCAATGCATTACATTTAAGCTTTGCTGCTGCTCTTTAAAAGACTACTGAACCAAAATGGCTTGTGTGTTCCTGGCTCAAAATGCACCTCAGTGTTACTCTATACTGCTCGAACAATTACCTGCCTCATTATGTCCACATGTTGGCCAAATCTGGTACCAAGCATTAGTGTGAACCTACTGCAGCACTGTCATCATGTAGGAGAATCTTAAACAGTGTCTGTTAGACATTATTCTATGTTTACTGATGTGACTACTGAATTCCTCCATTAGTTATCTGTCTGAATATTCTAAATAAAAGATACAAATCCAGATACCAGCCAAATAAATAAATATTGCATGTGCACAAACCCTCAAAATGTATCATTGATCTTACAATGTGTCTGTTCAATTTAATTTAGCTACAGTTTGATTTCATATACTCAATGGTTCAGAAAATGATTCATATAAAGTAGTTTGATAAGCAAACCTTTAAATTCAACATTTTGATAAATTATACATCAATAATATCTATATAATAATAATTAATATTATTTAAATGAAATACTACTTTGCAATATATAACCCTCACAAAAAACTCTACTGTTGATAGTAGGGTTACATCAGGTAAATTGGATGACGTTGTGACTAATTATATTAATGGCCTAAGTTACCTGATTTCACACTAGTCTGATATTTACTATGGTACTGAAATATTACCACATTCATACATCACAGTACTAACATGATACTCCAAGATGTATGTAGTTCCAAAAACTACTATCATGGTACCATGTCAAAATAAAACAAAACTGTATTTTAAACATTAACATAAAACATTATACATTTATATTATGTGGTACTTAAATTTTGAAACCAATTAAGGTGCAGCCAATTACCTTGATGATTTAATATTCTTTATATTTATGAAAACGCAGTGCTTTCTCTACCCTCATAGCAGTTAAATTCCTGGGAATTGTGCTGTGCCAACATTTGGTTCTCATAAGTTGCCCCACGTAACCACTGTGTTTCTGAACTAAGAAACAAACAACATGAGTTCAAATCAGTTAGAAACAAGCAATGCTACAAAAAAATGTATTTATATAATTGTAGCATATATTGTGCATATTATTGTAGCATATATTGTGCATGTATGTATGTATATGTATGTATAGGTGCTGGTCATATAATTAGAATATCATCAAAAAGTTGATTTATTTCAGTAATTCCATTCAAAAAGTGAAACTTAATGTATACATTCATTCCACACAGACTGATATATTTCAAGTGTTCATTCCTTTTAATTTTGATGATTATAACTAACAACTAATGAAAACCCCAAAATCAGTATATCCAGAAAATTAGAATATTGTGAAAAAATTCAATATTGAAGACACCTGGTGCCACACTCTAATCAGCTAATTAACTCAAAACACCTGCAAAGGCCTTTAAATGGTCTCTCAGTCTAGTTCTGTAGGCTACACAATCATGGGGAAGACTGCTGACTGGACAGCTGTCCAAAAGACGATCATTGACATCTTGCACAAGGAGGGCAAGACACAAAAGGTCATTGCTAAAGAGGCTGGCTGTTCACAGAGTTCTGTGTCCAAGCACATTAATAGAGAGGCGAAGGGAAGAAAAAGATGTGGTAGAAAAATGTGTACAAGCAATAGGGATAACTGCACCCTGGAGAGGATTGTGAAACAAAACCCATTCAAAAATGTGGGGGAGATTCACAAAGAGTGGACTGCAGCTGGAGTCAGTGCTTCAAGAACCACCACGCACAAACGTATGCAAGACATGGGTTTCAGCTGTCGCATTCCTTGTGTCAAGCCACTCTTGAACAAGACACCGCATCAGAAGCATCTCACCTGGGCTAAAGACAAAAAGGACTGGACTGCTGTTGAGTGGTCCAAAGTTATGTTCTCTGATGAAAGTAAATTTTGCATTTCCTTTGGAAATCAAGGTCCCAGAGTCTGGAGGAAGAGAGGAGAGGCACAGAATCCACGTTGCTTGAAGTCCAGTGTAAAGTTTCCACAGTCAGTGATGGTTTCCACAGTCATCTGCTGGTGTTGGTCCACTGTGTTTTCTGAGGTCCAAGGTCAACGCAGCCGTCTACCAGGAAGTTTTAGAGCACTTCATGCTTCCTGCTGCTGACCAATTTTATGGAGATGCAGATTTCATTTTCCAACAGGACTTGGCACCTGCACACAGTGCCAAAGCTACCAGTACCTGGTTTAAGGACCATGGTATCCCTGTTCTTAATTGGCCAGCAAACTCGCCTGACCTTAACCCTATAGAAAATCTATGGGGTATTGTGAAGAGTAAGATGCGATACGCCAGACCCAACAGTGCAGAAGAGCTGAAGGCCACTATCAGAGCAACCTGGGCTCTCATAACACCTGAGCAGTGCCACAGTCTGATCGACTCCATGCCACGCCGCATTGCTGCAGTAATTCAGGCAAAAGGAGCCCCAACTAAGTATTGAGTGCTGTACATGCTCATACTTTTCATGTTCATACTTTTCAGTTGGCCAACATTTCTAAAAATCCTTTTTTTGTATTGGTCTTAAGTAATATTCTAATTTTCAGAGATACTGAATTTGTGATTTTCATTAGTTGTCAGTTTTAATCATCACAATTAAATTAAATAAACATTTGAAATATATCAGTCTGTGTGTAATGAATGATTATAATATCCAAGTTTAACTTTTTGAATGGAATTACTGAAATAAATAAACTTTTTGATGATATTCTAATTATAGGACCAGCACCTGTATATACCGGTGTATATATATATATATATATATATATATATATATTTATATTAGGTGCTTTCCTTTGTAGTAGTCTTAATGAACTGCCAGAGGTCATTGCAATTTGCTACTGGTTTTATGGGTAAATGTTTTTGATTTATTTAGTCGGATCCTCTTTTCAACATGTTTTGTAAAATGTGTTAAGTCAAAGTTGTTTCTCTTGCTTTCTGATGCAACTGCATTTGGTGTTGACTGTTTCTTTTGGTCGAATGAAGAGGAAAAAAAAAGATGAGATCTATTTCAACACAGTTTATCTTCCAAGCATAAAGACAGGGGAATGATAGACTTGGATTAATTTTATTTCTCTCTGTTCTTCAAACAGAGAACATTTAGCCTCTTTTGCGGTGTCTCTACAGCACACTTGCATTTGAGTTTAAGCAAAGACAACAATGGGTTTATTTATCGCTTTGTTTTGTGGCAGACTGGTTTAAATAACACTTGGGCCTTTGTATTTTTCTCTCATCTTTCTCTCTCTCTTCTTCGCTCACTCTCACTAATGGCAAACAGTTAAATGGCTGCTCTGAAATGTTTGTTTCTTGGCTCCGCATAAAAATAGTTTGCAGATGACAAACATGTCAAAGTTCGGCCAAGTATGATCTACGCTTTAGCCTCTCGCTTTTGTTTAGCTTGTCTTGCCGTCTAACAGAGACTTGAGTTTGCCTCTTTGTTTTTGATTTACTCTATGTGGACTCTCAGTGTGTTTAGTTTATGAGTGTTTGTGTGTGTGTGTGTGCACGCGATTTCACAAGCTATATATAAGCCAAATGGAATCTGCAGATTCTTATGCATGTTCTGTGCTGAATTTAGGGGAAAATCCTGGGAATTCTGTGGGATGTAATTTAAACATGGTAAAACGTCTACTTTCTTATTGATAGCACAAAACACATAATTAAATAAGCCATATTTCACTTAAAGGGGATTAGTTGGATCCTTTGGAATTCAGGCATTTCAATTCAATAGAAATCTGCAGATGCAGATTCTGTGTGGATATGCCTATAAACATTAATTGTAAATTGGAGGCCTTTCAAATGATTAGTTATGGTAAATTGGATTATGTTGACTGTGATGCTTTAATCCATATTATGAGGCAGATCAAATCGTATGTGTTTAAATTTTGTTTTAGTGTTTCTGTTTTATGCATCACATAACAGTCGAATGATGAAGACTGACAGAGAGCAGGAGCGCACGCGAGAGAGAGATAAAGATAGACTAGTAAGAGAGAGAGAGAGAGAGAGCGAGAGAGAGAGAGAGAGAGAGAGAGAGAGAGGGGTGTAATTGTGGGAAGGCAAGCTAATGAGCGTATGGTGTTGTGTTGGAATCTGTTCGGTTGTGGGTTTCTGAGTGTCAACTCCTCTTGTAATTATCTTCATCTCTGCCTCTTTTCATTGTGTCTCCATCTCATGTTTGAAACACAGTCTGGGTTGTGATCCTGTACCATTGATCTATAGATCAAACATGCTGTTATAATCATAATATGGCATACAGTGTGTTATGTATTACCATATAATCTCACATTTGGACCTTTGGACAAAACTGTAGACATCAATGTATTAAGTTGTCTTTACATGTACTTCTGAGTAAGAACTAAATGTTTGAAGAATTGATGTTCATGGTACTGACTCTTTTAAAGGTATTCAACTGTTTTGTCTTGGTACATTTGGTAGAAAGTAAACAAAAGATTGTTGACCAGAAATGTATGCTTCAATTTTACTATCAGCGGTAAATCCAATTTCTATGGTGCCTTGATCCCGTCACGTAATACAACAATGCAAAACATCTAGGTTACTGTTGTAACCTCCGTTCCCTGATGGAGGGAACGAGATATTGTATCAAGTGAAGCAACACTAGGGGACATCTTTGAAGGCCTCATTTACCTCTGAACTTGAGAAAAGGTCAATGAGAAATTGCCAGATAGAATTTGCCTGTCCCTCCCCCGGATATACGGGAATCATGTGTCTGTCCATTCAGGTTTTGCACTGAGGAGCCAAGAACAAGGTTCGGCCATATCAGTGGCTCGGTTCAGCGTTGTGGCCAGGGGGACACAACGTCTCTGTCCCTCCATCAGGGAATGGAGGTTACAACAGTAACCTAGACGTTCCCTGTCTGTCACTCACTTTGAGGTTGTCGAATGAAGCGACACTAGGGGTCCCTATTCAATCACGCCATGCGCTGAACCGTGTACATGCACTGCTGATGCAGGTGCGGGCTGGCAGTTGCGTGCCAAAGAAACAGGTTGCATCAGGCTACACGTACCCTTCCCCAATGGCCCATAAAATCATCCTAAAATTTTTAAGTTCCCGGCACCCCGAAGGGGGGAACAAAGCGACGTGCCAAACATGGGATCAGGCTGCGCCAGCCGCGCCTTTTCTCTCTATATATTTCTTGCATAGATTTAAAGCAGCTGGGGCCATCTTAACGCCATCATACGCATCAGGGAAGGTGTTCTTTTCCAACTCCTATTCTTTCAGAGGGAAAAGACCACCACCTGCCCAGGCTGGGGGGAGGTAAAGAGTGGTGGAAATACATCACATGGGTTTTCAGGCCACATGTGGGAATGGCGCGGTGGTAGATACTAACTGCTGAGAGGGAGGAGTTTCTACAAACATGGCAACCAGGGGGCAGCAGGGAATGCCCAAGGGAGATGTGGGTCCTCCCGTAGGGTGATCGTACCGTGGAAAATACATACAGGGGGATTAATCCACAGGGGCCCATCTTGTGGCGCACCTACTCCAGTACAGAGTAGTTTTAGTGCTCGTAGGTCTGGTCGGGGAATTCCTCAGCTGAATTCATGAACCAGAGGGCTAGGGAGGAAGAACATCCAGGGAGTGTGAATCTAGTGGACTCTCCATGGGGAAAGAGCACACGATATACCCTGAGATTGTAAAATCTTGTAAAGGTATTGGGTGTTGCCCAGCCTGCTGATCTGCATATGTCTGCTAGAGAGGTACCATTGGCCAGTGCCCACAAGGACGCCACACTTCTTGCGAGTGTGCTCGAACCCGCAAGGGGGCGGGGATGACCTGGGTGTGATAGGCCAATGCGATGGCATCAACAACCCAGTGGGAAAGCCTCTGTTTGGAGGCAGCGATCCCTTTGTGCTGTCCTCCAATGCAGACAAAGAGCAGCTTAGAACATCTAAATCTCTGCGTGCGGTCCACATAGGTACGGAAAACACACACCGGACACAGCAACGACAAGGCTGGGTCTGACTCCTCCTGGGGCACCACTTGCAGGTTCACTACCTGGTCCCTGAAGGGAGTTGTAGGAACCTTGGAAACATAGCCCGGTCGTGGTCTTAGGACGACATGGGTGTCTGCCGGACCAAACTCCAGGCAGGCGTTGCTGACAGAGGACGCTTGCATGTCCCCAACCCTCTTGATAGAAGCGAGCGCATTCAGGAGGGCCATCTTCAAGGAGAGGGCTTTGAGCTCGACTGATTCTAGGCTCGAAGGGGGGTCTCTGAAAGCCTGAAAGGACCATGGAGAGATCCCATGAGAGGAACAGGCATGACCTGGGAGGGTTCAGCCTCCGGGTGCCTCTAAGGAACCTGATTATCAGATCGTGCTTCTCTAGGGACTTACCATCCACTGCGTCATAGTGAGCCGATATGGCGGCTAAATAAACCTTCAAGGTGGAGGGGGAAAGCCTCCCCTCCAGCCTATCTTGCAGAAACGAGAGCACTGACCTGACTGCGCATCTCTGCGGGTCTTCAGATCGGGAAGAACACCAAATTGTGAACAAGCGCCACTTTATGGCATAAAGTTGCTTGGTATAGGGAGCTCTGGCTTGGTTGATTGTGTCTACGACAGTAGGTGGTAGGCCACTTAGATCTCCTGTATCTCTGCCCCGTCCCTGAGAAAGAAGGTCCTTCCTCAGGTGAATTAACCAGAGAGGGGCTGTCACAAAGAGTGTGAGATCCATAAACCAAGTCCGTGTGGGCCAGTAGGGGGCAACCAGAGTGACTTGTTCCTTGTCCTCCCTGACCTTGCACAGCACCCGTGCAAGTAGGCTCACTGGGGGGAATGCGTACTTGCACAGCTCCCAGGGCCAGCTGTGTGCCAACGCATCAGTCCCGAGGGGAGCCTCTGCTAGGGAGTACCAGAGCGTGCAATGGGAGGTCTCTTGGGAAGTGAACAGGTCTATCTGTGCTTTGTCGAACCACTCCCAAATCAGCTGGACCGCCTGGGGGTGGAGCCTCCACTCTCCACTGAGCGTACCTTGTTGTGACAGCCCGCCCGCTGCTGTATTGAGGTTGCCCAGGATGTGAGTAGCATGCAATGACCTGAGTCATCAGGACACCTACTGTATGGGGACTCCTGTCCGTAGAAAATAGAGGTCTGTCCAGGGTTTGAAAGTCTGGCGGCAGGCGGGGGTGATGAATACGTTACGTGTCGCAGCGCCATACCCATCTCGGGACCCGAGTCTGAAGCCAGTGCTGAAGCGGTCTGATATGCATCAACCCCAGTGGCGTGACCGCCGCAGAGGATGCCATATGCCCCAGGAGCCTCTTGAATTGTTTTAGAGGGACCGCTGTGCCTAGCTTGAATAAGGTGAATCATTTCAGCACCGAATGAAAATTATGCCATCTCCAAATCACCTCAATCGCCAGCCGGGTCATCCTCAATCCCGTGGGAAGAAGGAGCAACGTGGGTGGGTGACTGGAGTGGCATTCCTCTTTAAGAAGGACAGCCGCGACCGCAACGTTGCCATGGTAAGTTTCTCGCAGTGAGAACACGAACCATCCACAAACGCTGCCTCGGTGTGATCGCTGCCCGGACACAAGGCAGCACCTGTGACTGTCAGGAGCAGAGAGAAGTCGACCGCATCCAGGAGGGCGGAAGGGCATCTTTATAAAGACATGTCCTGAAAAGGACATTCAATGCCAGCTGTGTATTGCTCTTTTAGAGAAAATAAACTCTTTTAGGAAAATACTCTTTTTTTTTTTAGCAGCGCTGTCAAAGCGCCCAGGGGAAAAGCTGCACTGCCGTGCAGAGGAGAAAGCCGCTGATATGTGCCATAGATCCAACAGCATAAGCTCTGTAGAGGTGAGTGGAACAGTAAGTGATCTCAGCTCGCTGATCGCACAACCGCTCGGCTCCGAAGAAGAAATCTGAATGGACAGACGCATGATTCCCTCCTTTTATACCCATATGTCTGGGGGAGGGACATGCTAATTTTGTCTGTCAATGTTTCATTGGCCTTTTCTCAAGTTCAGAGGTAACCAAGGCCTTCAAAGAAGTCCCCTAGTGTCACTTCACTCAACACAACGTCGAAGTGAGTGACAGATGGGGAACATAAATATGACTTTATATTTCACAATTCTGACTTTATTTCTCGCAGTTGCATTATATCAACTTGCAGTTGTGAGAGATAATCACAATTGTGTGATATAGGCTAAAATCGCAATTGCGACTTCAATGTGCACTCAGTAATTTTTGCCCCAATAAAGCATTTTACTCCTAAAGAAATTAATTGTAACTATTGATGATGCTGCATCCACACCACTAGGTATCACTGTAAAGTCCAAGATGACATGAGCAAAAAGTTAATGTGTAATCACAAGATATAATCTCCCAGTTTAGCTTTGTTTCTCAGCTGCGACTTTTCAAAAGCATCGTTAGCCAACTATGGTCACAAGTTCCATCGTTACCAACATAGTTCAATGATTTGGTGTTTTCTAAAACAAACGTTGAGTGGTTGGAAGTACAGCTCTTTACCTGTAGTTAGAAGCATAGTTCCTTGTTAGTTTACTGTGTGGACATTATATGACATTGCAGAGGCTTCAATATCTTTCATCCTATATATATATATAATTCTGTCAACACTTTGACCACAGGATTTTTCAGAAAGCAGCATTCTGAAATGTAAGCACGAATGCAGCCGTTTAAGGGATTAAAGACTGTCACTTTGTGACACCCGATTTCTTTCGGAGAACACTTTTATTTATCCATGTTAACATATAAGTGTTGTTCTTTTAGGTTTTTGAAGATTATGCATGTGCTTATGTGCTCAAGTGTGTGGGAGGAACCTCAAAGTCTGATATCGAGAGAAACCCATCTATTGCAGCGCAATGTATCTGTCGCATTAGTGCATGCAGCTTTCGTGTCTTCAGCAGCCTTCTTACATTAAATTACTTTCTGTTTTATACTCTAGAAGAAAGTCCAAGGCACATTTTCCGGTCCCAGAAAATTTAAAAGCCTTTATTCAGATCATGGCTATCAAATATAAACATTAAAATGACTAAAACACTAAAGACTGATGGCACTATCATACAATAGTCAGGTTCCCTTGATTGGTATTATTTGTAATACACATGTCATCACTTTTCACCTCTATTTATTCAGAGGTCAAAAGAGGAGTACACTTTTAGTGCTCTATATTATAAGACAACCTAAGCCGAACAATGGAGAAATTATTCGTAGTTTGAGAGCGCCATTAGCATTTCTTTAGGTCACATTAACCACTCTCAGATCAGAGCAGAGTGGAATGGACTCATCTATTCAGCATATGTTTCCCAATTTTGACTCATTTTGTCACAACCTATCATTTAAAATATTTTGAATGTAAGGTTTTATTTAGTAACATCTGCCCTCTTGTATGCTGCATCTAGCCATGTTATTAGTTTGCTCACAAAAGCAGGTTAAAGTTAACCCAGTCTGAAAGCTATTCACATTGATTTGAACTGTATTTCTTTCTTGCTTTTTGTTGCCCCTGTACCGGGCTGTATAAGAGCCTCAATCAAGGATCTTGTTGAAGAGGAAAAATAGGTTTGCAGAGTGTTAGAGACTGATTTGAAATAGCTTGACACTTTCTTCGACATGTTAACGTACTGGAAGCAATAATTGTGTCCTATGGGTCGCTCTTGCCCTCCAATGTGCCATTACCAGAGGATTTTTTTTCTTGGCATCAGTAACAGGATATGCCTGCTTTGTCAAAGAAGAAAGGGTGTTAGAATGGCTGCAAAATCCTAATGAAGAGGGCTCTGTGAGGGGAGACAGTGAGAGGTAGCGTTGGGGAGAAAGTGTTGAACTGAAATCTAGAGCAGAATCTGGTGGAACTGGAACACTGCTGTCACAATCGCAGGAATCCAGAGCCAGCTTTTTCTATGCCAAATGAGACTTTTTTTGCTCTCACTCTAAAATATTTTGTTAGAATACACCTCAAGAAAAGAAGGGGATTTTTTATAAACATCTGGGCAAAAAATAAATAAAAAATTGGATATATTTTCAATTGCAATTTTCAAAAGTTTTGTTGGCCTTCACAGATTTGTGCCCTTAGAACATTGCTGAAAGGTGCCTATATTTGCTCAACATTTTACTGTCAGTCATTCATAATATTTTACACAAAAAAAATCTCCCATCTTGTTTATTTTGTAATTTTTTTGTAGAGCCCGATCTCATTAAAAAAACAATTGACTGTGGCAACATTTTTACAAAATGCTATTACTGTAAATGGCTCCTTTACACGTATCGTGGCAATTCAGAGGTGAAATGTCCACTTTTCCATTTTCTTTTAAACAGATAAGGTTTTTAATGTTTTTAATAATGCTCTATCATGTTTTAAATCAACAAAAAAGACCTCCCTACCCTAAACCTTAAACCTAACTGACAGTGTCAGAAAAAGCAAATGTGAGATGAAAAATGCAATTGCTGAAGTAACCTCAACATATTTTGGTGCTACTATGACACTTTCTGCTCATGTGCTACTCGAATGCTATTCAGGACTCATACCCCAGTTCTTTTTGATTTTCCACAAAACACATTTAAGAAAGTATACATTGTAGGAAATTAGCAACTTTGTGGCAGGGTATACTTACAACTGCCAGCATTCATCACCAATAATATTTAAGAATTGTCTAATGGAATTAGTTTAATCTTGGCCACGTTCGACCACCATTATATGGCAAACGGCATATATATAAATGACAAACGATCAAATTTGAAATCTGAGTTAATATTCTCCACCATTAATTATGTAATACAACTGGCTCATGTATCTGCTCAAAATGTATATATGAGGAATTTTAGCTCAAGAAGGGAAGTATGATTAATTATGGTAATATTGAAAGAATGCTGAGATGATATGACGAATCTGTTAACTCTTAAGAGTAATACTATTCTCATGGCAATCAAAAATAATATTACAAATATGTTGAAATATTGTTCGAGCATGGAGTGCAGATCTTTTAAGTATCAAAAGACTTTATTTCTAATCTACAACATAGAAACTAAACTAACACATAGACAAACATAAAATAGGTTGGTGAGTGAGCTGTAACATAAGGTGAATGGAAATTATCTGTACAGAGAAACTCACGACTCACCATCACGTGTGTCATAGCGCAGAGAAGAGAACTCTTTTCAGAACTTTGCATTCCAAACTTAACTGAACTCTACATTGGGTGGAACCTGGGCAGAGGGGCGCCAAAGCAAAGCCAGCTAAAGATGGGCTAAGAGCAAAAAGGGAAGAAAAGATATAAAGAGAGCAGAAGAGAGTGATAGTCCTTTGCGGGGAGGTTTTATTGATGTGAGGTTGGCCGCACCCCAAGGTGTCTTGAGCCAATCAGAAGTGTCTTTTCAAATACCATGTGATCATCTCTCTGTCCAGTTTTCTGAAGGTGATTAATGAGTCTTTGTTCTTAAGGATTCTGTTTCCCACTCAAAATTGGGCAATGTTTATTCATTAACTTTTATATAATGAAATCGCTAAGAAATATTAGAATATACCCTTTATTAGCATTTGAGACATACAAAATGAAATACAAGTTGAAAATTGAAAATACCTGATTTGAAAATCATAATGGTTAATTCATTGGTTTTACAACATGGATAATACATTACACTTTACGAGAAACATTATTGTCAGGGTTATTATCAGGTTAAACCTTGAATGAGAAACATAAATGTAAGGTTTATTATCAAGTTAAAGCTTGAATGAGAGTTCTAGGCACTTTGGCAGATTACGTGCAGGATAAAATTACAGTAAAGTAAATTTTGCGATTGTGTTAAAATTCCTGGATTAAGATGAGATGTCCTGATATGTGAATACACCTGAAAAGTTAATTGTCTTAATTTCAAATCTTAATTTTGTACATTTGAAGTTATGAGCAGAGCATTAGCTTTGTGTCCTGCTAAAAAGATAATACAAAGAGATCATTTCAAGGAAAGTCTGCTTTCTTCAAGTCTTCAAGCTCTTTTGTCTTGGATGAGTTTTAGCATATGGCGGTCAGGCCTTCCACAGGAAGTGTCTCATGCTCCCTTATTAGTCTAATTTAAGTGTAGCAATTTTTTTTATATCGAAGGACAAAAGAGAGTCTTTGATTTCCATGGTAACCACGTGGGTTTCTTTAGAAGAGTCTCTTGCAGATGGTGAGATGGCCATGTCATGTGATGACCATTAAATGTGGGGGGTTTCTAGGAGCGTGTTTAGACTGATCTGCCCTTTAGGGTGAGGGTCTTCTTGTTGAGATGGCAGAGAAGCTGTATCAGTCATGTGATGACCATTAACATGATGTTTTTCTGGTCTTACCACAGGAAATAGAAAGGGGTATAAAAGTCATCGTTGTGCTATCCTGGACAAGTTTCCATTGTTTGGTGACAGTTTCATTGGCTAGATGCAGGTCAGCTAGGACTCCTTGGTGACAATCTGAATTCCTGGCTCCTTAATACTTAGAGGAAGTTCCCGGAATTATAGGCCATCTTGGTGTAATTCTTTCTTAATTCTTCTTAATTTCCTTCTGCCCGGCTGATGGAAATTTTTCCGATCCTACAACATATTAAGTGTGGCTCTACAGTAGGTTCTTTAATTAGCCTAAAAATGCCTTAAGAAAAGCCTGGGACCTTATCATTAGCGTTTTCCTTTTTATTGTTCAGTTGTTATGGCCACAACACCATCTTCAGCAGAGAAAACAATTCGTCTGGCACAGAATCCCAGTAGGCGGCAGAGGAGATACTTCAGACAGTTGCATGGCGGTTTTCTAGTTTAAACCTCAAAATCCAGTGTTTCTCTGAGGTGGTTGACTGAAGTGAATTGTTAGATAAGTGTCTGAGTGTTTACAAAACAGTGCCGATAGCTGTCGAGAGGCTTTTCAAGTGTTGCACAAACAAGCGTGCTCACAATCAGACTGGGAAAACAGTGCTGGAAAAAGAGGAGGTTAAACATACGGGCACAAACTTACGAATGCCGTCCACTTCCAAGCCCTTGACATTATAGAGCAATACAAACACACTGCCTCCAAATATTATGGGAGCACACAAAGAAACGAGAGGGGGATAAACATGCTTGTTGTTCCAACTATGCCTTAACCTCTGGCAATGTGATCATAATTGTTAACACAATAGCTAAAGAATAGCTGAATTAGGTGGTGAAGTTAAGCCCCCTTTGAACACATTAATTGAATTAGAAGGGCTGGAAGCTGCAAAGAATTCTTTAATGAGACAGCACGGTAACATGAAAGATGCTCTCAACCAAGGTCTTTGCTGCTTAAAGTCTGTAAGATGCTTTTTGAGAAGGCTTAAGAGGAAGAAAGTGAGAGTGAAAGAGACAAAAAGGGTGGAAGGGATTCAGAGTGGAATTTCCTGGAAGGTAGAGGTATTGGTGTTCATCCAGAATTTCTTCCTTCTTGGAAAAGTGCAATAGAATGCAATTTGATGTCAGATTTTCAGCTTGGATACTTGTGTGGCAATTTGCAACTTTGATTTTGCTGTGACTGTGGCACCCAAGGAGATTTTTTTAGACTAGTTTTCTTAGATTCACTGATATGCAGTTGCAATTTTGTTTATAAAAATTTCTAAAAAACTATATTCACAAAGGGGTTTTGAATCCGGAATCACTTGCATGCAGTGTGACATCAACATAATTCAAAATATCCTAACTTGAGATCAAAAGACCACCCAACCAACACACTGTAAAAAGTTTCACTGTTATTTGTAAATTTATGTATGTGCTCCATTTTTGTTGATTCAACATTTATTTGTATTTTTTTATTTTTTTTTTTCCAACATGATCACATAGGAAATCGACATGCTGCTTCTGAAATTGAATGTACAGTACCCTGAAATCAACCACATTCAGCAAAATTACCAACAACTGCTATCCCCATCAGACATTTTTGCATTAATTTAGCCATGACCTAGTGAAAATGCTTCACGCCACAGTGAAGAATTTTAAACTCTTTTATAATTTAATAGAGCCCGACCGATATATCGGTATAGGAGTATATGTTTACCGATATGCTCAGATATGAAAACTTTTTTCAGAGCATATAATGCAGAATACAATGCTTAAGAATTAGTGTCATTACATAGTTTGTCCAGTAGAGTGCGCTCCGACTCCATTGTTTACAGAGTTGACTCTGAACTGATGGTGGCTCTGCAGACAGGGCGGAGTTAAGCGGTGCAGAGTTAAGTGGTGTCTTATCGATAAGCTGCTAACTAGTTTGTGAAATACATACTGGAAAGTTAATATATAATGACCCCATCTTTTCCCTTTTCAATATAACTAATATAAAGTTAACCTTGTCTCTGAAAACCATGTCACTTGTGATTGTCATATCTGTTTGTTATGTTAGCCAGCTATAGTTTGTCAGTGCAGCCAGTAATGTAGCAGATTGAAAGGTAAGCATCAGAGCATCTTTTTGCTGCTCAGGAGACAACAGTGCGGAGATGGATTATGTCTTCTGAGTGTTGGTTTCACGCTATGTTGTAACCTATTTGGTGAGACGGAATGCTGGAAAGTAAATAAACAACATCCATCTTTTACTCTCATTGACTACGAGCTTATAGCCAACTAGCAAACCACGTAGCTACTTACATACCTTGTCAGCTGAGTGGAAGCTAATGTGTAAAAATGTATTCACCAAACTGTTTTGTTCAGGATTCACAGTTTGGTACACCCTTCAACCGAACAATTCCAGTCACATTTTCCACCGTTGATAGTTTCCCCTGAAATTGTAAAGCAGAATATGGTGTAACAACACTGCAGTATTAAATTAGTCAGCATTTGAATGATACTAAACAGTACTGATTTTTATTTAGCTATTTATTTTATTTTTATTTATTCTTTTTTTAAATGGTCAGCAACTGACTGATACTGAACATACAGTACTGATGTCTATTTAGCTATTTATTGTATTTTTATTTATTCTTTATTTTCTCTGTTTATTTCTAGAATTTGTTGACAATGTATAATAATAATAATAATGTCAAATATTCTTTGATAAAAAATATTTAATAAAGCAGCCTTTTGAGTACCTTTGCATAGTCATATTAGTGCAAAATCAGTGTATAATCCACATGTACTTGTTCATTGAACTGTTGTATATAAGCAATATCACACTCGCAATCGTGCTATATGGCCATACATCAGCACTGCTGTATTCGGCCGCAGGACTAGTGCCGTAGGTTATTACAGCAGTGCTGATGTAGGGCCATATAGCACTCTTGCTCATGTGATATTAAGTATATATATATATATATATATATATATATATATATATATATATATATATATATATATATATATATATACACACACACACACCTCATATTATGCATATTTGGTTTTGTTTTGTTGTGCTTTTAGACAGTAAAGTGGATGTTCTAAATTTACAACACAACTCAACACAGAAAAGCATATGAAAAATTATGAATTACAAGCAGTAAGGTTAAATCCATGAAGAGTTAAGAAATTGTACAATTTAAAACTAGGACTATTGAGGTCTATTGATATTGATGGCATTATCAAAATAATAAAAATGATCTCAATGTAATTTAATATATTGAATATGTCATGAATACCATAAAACAGCAATCTTTAATGACAGAACAGTACAGAAACATCTGAAAATCATTTGGAATAGTTTGTCTATGATTCACTGAATAGAATCCATTGTTTGATTATAGAAAAATTTTGACCAATAATGTTTGTTGCTACACTTAGAAAAATTGTCTCAAATGTATGAAAGTAAACATCATGTTTATCAGTAAACATATCTTAATAAATAAAAACAAAATGTACTAGTCATATATCTACCTTCTACCTTCCAAAATAGTTAGCAATTGTGTCAACTAACCTTTTAAGACATTTTCTGTGAATATAGCAAGCTGCAATTTAAGCTGCAACAGTTCAGAGTGTCAGCTATTGTTATGTATACATTTTTACCCATTTTAGATATAACTGAATTGCTTTCAACAAACTTTAAAATGCAATTCTGCTATGCTGGGTGTCTGAGGATTATGCAAATAAGATGCATCATTGATTTAAAATTTCTACATGACATGCTAATAAAACCTCTTCAGCAAATGCTTGCATAGACAGGTATATATCATGGTTAATAACCTTCTTTGTTGATAATCGTACACATGCAAATCAAGTGATAGCATTGCCGTTTTGTTTCCTTATATGTTATCTTCTAAATGGTCTGAAGTCAGAGATATCAAGTAGGAATATTTCACATCCAATTTTGAATGCAACGCAGCACTAATCCAGTATATGATTGTCTGCAGTTCATCTCCTTTTTTTGTCCTTCAACAAGAATTTCACCACATTTGCCCTCTTTTTTACTGCAGTGATATAATTGTTGAATTTGGGGAATTGACTATCCCTTGACATCTCCTGAGCTGTTAAAACTGTGTGTGTGTGTGTGAATTGAGAGCTCCGTCCTAAACTAATAAAGTGCTCTCCACCTGGAGTGTCTCACAATGAGCCTGAGGTGCTTGCTAGTGCAAAAGAAAAGCGAAGAAAATCAATAGCGATTTATAATTTACAATGGCAGAAGCCTGGCCACTTTTTTACGACCTCCATTCTGGGCGCTAAATATTGTATGAGGGACGCACATGCATGTGGTCAGGGGAGCCAGATTGGGCCGAAATCCTTCCCAGGGGTCGAAGGTGAGAGTGTGGAGAGGTTTTGGATTGAAAGTTGAAAAAAGATGCTTCTCAGCATTCAAACAAGTCTTTTGAGCATGTTTTTTTCCCCAGTAACATTACAGGAATGTTTAATGCATTTGAGTTCTATGATTGCTGTGCACTTGTGCTGGTTTGTACACATTAGCAATGAGGCAGCCATCATACTCCAATAATGAACAGAATTTGATCATAATGCACAAACAGGATCCAAAATGTGCAAAATGCAAGTAAAAAACGTTACTTGGCAATTGGCCAGTAACTCATAGGAACTGCAACATAATACATGGTTCAAGTCGATTGGATAGAATGATAGTTTGGCCCTCACTTATATAAGTGATGTTTGCAATTCAAATCAAGGACATACAAACCGATCTGTGTGTCTTCTAAGGACTTTTACCTCAGTAGAAATGTTCAGAGTGATCTCATTTTGAGTTCGGAGACAGTAGGTCATAAATTCTCCAGCTTAAATTAATCTGTGCTCATCAAAATAAGAATCACTGACCCAAGTGGCTGATGCTGAAAGTGTTGAATGTATGGTCAAGTTTTTTTTCTAGTTTGAAATTATTTTATAGTCAACAGGAATGCATATTTGATTTACAGTATGCTACACCCTAAACCAGTGTTTCCCAACGACACACTTTTTGCGACAAAAAAAAAAAAATTCAGCGGCACACCACTATCCCACATAGGCTAACCCATTGTCAATATTTTTCCATTTCAAGAACTTGTCCATGTTTTCTGTCCGTCTTAGTAGCGTGTTTAATTGTAATGTTTAAAATTCGGCTATGCAAAAAAAAAAAAAAAAAAATCAATAAAAAAAAATTTAGAAAATCACACAGTGCTTGCATTAGACTTTCTCATTGTGCGTCATTTTGACGGAGAGGGTCGTAAAAATTCTGTCACAATCTATTATTACCCGTCATTTTAATTTTCATATTTTAATAAGACATTTAATAGCTTTTATTTTTGTTCACATTAAATGTTTTAATCATGAACTTACAGGACGAGTATATAGCAGATTGTGCATTTATTTATTTATGAAGAGAACAAATGAACAGAGACACCAGGTGAAGCAGATGAATGTTTTTTTCCCCGCAGTGACAGTAGAGGCCACTAAAACACGACATATGAACAACGCAATATTACAAAAAACAAATATGATTCAAATATGAACAAACACGTCTGCTTCGACTTATACTGGGTGCTCGGCTGTGTGTAATCAAACGCATCAAGGGAGACTGATCCTGAGGCAATTTTCATTAGATTTTGCGTCTTTGTCTCGGACAGATGACTTCTCGTGGCAGTTTGGTTCTGAATGCTGAACCCATTGTCAAGCACCGCATTCCCCTCCACATGACAAGATTTGCAGAAAGCATCACAGAGGGGCAAATTTACGAGTTTGCCACATAAAAAAGCAGGAGGTGTGCACAATAAACATTGAAAACATGTATTTGGAAGAGAGAAAAAAGGCTTGCAGTTGCTTTGATAGCAGAAAGTAATAAAAGGACTAGTTTATGTTTAGGTCTAAGCATTTCTTGGTGAATTTGAAATTTGTTTAATAACTGGGGTCTCTGATATTCGTAAATGATAAGGTCATATTTAATTAAAAGAAATTATAAGACATTCAATGTCTCTTCACAAATTTGGACAGTTTTTAAATATTTCTTGTTGCTTAGTGCTCTCAAAGACATTATTGGTGAAGCAAAAACATGTGTGTGTAAAACACTTTCGTGTAAAGTGACGTCACTTCAATGACTTCAGTGTCACTTTTGCACAGTAATCATTGTTTTTCATTATCACAAATGGCGAATTTCTCCGAAAGGTGAGGAGTTTGGATCCCTGAAATTATTATTATTTTTTTTCATGCATTTATTTATTTTGAGTAATTTGATCATTTTCCACAGCACACCGTACAGTGGTTGGGAAACACTGCCCTAAATCTTACCATCAGTGAAGGTTTTTAAATTTAGTTTTAAAGTAAAAATTTAACCTCTGAATCACACTTACCATTGTTTGTGAATGTCACATATACTCGGTTGACTTTCGTTTTGTGCTTTTATGCTGAAGTTCCTGTTTTGTTCCTGTTTCCTGTTTGGTTTTTGTAGTCCTTTTTAGTTTCCTTTTCTGATTGGTTTCTGATTTCCTTTTCTCCCACCACCCCCCGGCGTTCTGTGATGCTCTGTGCTAAGTTCCCCGTGGTTTTCTTTATTCCAAGTTTTCTTGTTTTTTGTTAATAAAAAGCTGCACTTAGATCTCTCGTTGCCTGCCTCATTACAGAATAACTGACCTTAAACATGGATCTATATGTAGCTTTTATTAACAAAACATGAAAACTCAGAATAAAGAAAAACCACAGGGAAACTAGAACAGAACATAACACATGCAATAACTGACAAATAGACAGGGGGAAACAAGGGCTTAAAAATACTAGGGAAAACGAGGAACACCTGGGGAAACAATCAAGGAATGGGAGACAATCAGGGGAAAACCAATCAGAAAACTACAAAGGACTACAAAAACCAAACAGGAAACAGGAACAAAACAGGAACGTCAACATAAAAGCACAAAACAAAAGTCAACCGAGAATATGTGACAGTGAATGTGATTACTTCCTGGTTTCCACAGGACCAAAACCCATGTCATAGAAGTTCAGGTTTAGGATCAATAGCAGGTGATCACGGCTAGATAAATGCAAAAATGTCTGATGGGGATAGCAGTTGTCGGTAATTTTGCTGAATGTGATTTATTTCAGGGTACTGTACATTAACTTTCAGAAGCAGCATGTCGATTTCCTATGTGATCATGTTGGAAATTTTACAGTCAGAAATTTATATAGGATGTGTTTTTTCTACAGAACATATATTTTATATTATATCTAATTAATTATTTAATTATATTATTTAATAATACTATATATATATATATATATATATATATATATATATATATATTATAGAATTATGATATTTTATTATCTATCATTAACTAGATCCCTATTTTTGATTTTGTGTGATTTCTTAATTTCTTGTGTGATACTATCACAGGCGCAGTTTCAGATTTTCTCATCTTGAGTGATGCAGTGTGCTCTTTGACACAATTACAGCAGGCCTGGTTCTACAGGGGTGCTTGAGGGTGAAAAGCTCAGTAAAAATAAGCATCTTCAATCGAACATTAGAGCACCCTCAATTGTAGACCAGGGCAAACTACTGCCCGCGGGTCTATTTATCATGAACATTTTTTATTAGATCTTTAATTTATCTGGCTTTGGGACATATCGCACAGCCACAAGCGTTTAATATGCTCAGGGTTGCCAGATAATAGATGCAACATCCCAATCAGAGATTTATACTTGAACAAATTGGAAATATTTCACCTTATGTCATACTTAATTTCTGCAATCTGGCAACTATGTATGCGAGTGCGTGCTTTCTCTCTCCTCTTCGAATTTTTTTTTCAATTCTTAGTGCTCAATAGTGCAATATTCTGCTCAAAGAAAAGTGTGATGTTGCCACTCTGTGTCCATTCGTGAGGCTGCGGATGCTGTTTAGTGACAAATCTGCGAGCAAACCTGTTCAGTGATGATCTTCAGTAAAATCCCAATAGATCTTTGCATCATTCGCACACAGAGGGGACACACGAGCAAAACCAAGTGAGAAAGGAAAATTACTGTTCTTTGTGGTATTTGCAAAATGTCACTCACACCTGTATGTGAATGTTACTCTGGCAGTAATCATTTATCAGGGTCATACAGCCTGTATTATTCAGTTGTGTGCTGAATGGGATGCCAAACAAACCATTAACGAGACCCACATCATGACCCATGAGCATGTAAACAGGTTGATAATGTTTTCAGAATAAAACAACTTTATCTACATTAAAATAAGCTTTTAGGATCTATAATTTCAGAATATTTGATTTTACTATTAAACCAGTCACCTGATGTTAAATTGAATACTAAATTGCCACTGCAGTGAAGTATGGTAAAATAAACAATTAATTATTTTATTCAGCCTTCATTCAGTTTTATGAACACATGATAAAATTGTAGCAGCAAAACATCAAGCAATCACAGAATGGTATCATCAGTCAGTACACACTTCATAAAATTGTGCATCATTCCACTTCAAGTCAAGTCAAGTCAAGTGGTTTTTATTGTCGTTTCAACCATATACAGTTAGTACAGTACACAGTGAAACGAGACAACGTTCCTCCAGGACCATGGTGCTACATAAAACAACATAGGACAAACACAGAACCACATGAGACTACACCGACTAAATAAAAATACCTATATAAAATACCTATATAATACCTATATAAAGCGCACGTGCAAAAACGTGTGCAACATTCTACTTCTGGGCTTAAAAAATACATATATGCAGAACTTTTTATCTTCTCTCTTCCATGTTTTACTTAACGGCTGATGTGGCCTCTGTACCAAAATAATCGCACACCTCTGCTCAACTGAATATGTAAGACTAATAACTGGCAAGCAGATTTCCTTGAATCTGAGCAAACACAAAATGCTGCATTAAAACGCATAAACGTGTATGATTTTGCAAATCAGTATGTCCTTATTTGCAGGTGCTAAATATTTTGTACATAAAAAAACAACCTTTCTATACATTGTTTTAGTAGCCTAGTAATTAAACGTCTCGGTTACTGTTGTAACCTACATTCCCCGAGGGAGGGACCGAGACGTAGTGTCGAAGGAAGTGACACAAGGGGTCTTTCTTGGACGCCGAACAATACCTCTGAACCTGAGAAAAGGCCAATGTCAAGTTGGCAGACAGAATTTGCATGCCCCACCCCGGACATATGGGTATAAAGGGAAGCGGGGCAGCGAATGCCAGTCAGGATTTTGCACTGAGGAGCCGAAAGGATGAAGCACGGCCATGTACAGTGCTAGGTCTAGTGCCGTGGCAGGAGGGACACTACGTCTCGTTCCCTCCCTCGGGGAATGGAAGTTACAACAGTAACCGAGACGTTCCCCTTCTGTCACTCTCTTGACGTAGTGTCGAAGGAAGTGACACAAGGGGTCCATATAAACACGCCACGCACTGACCGTGTGACGCGACTGTCGGAGCAGGGGCAAAACAGGCTATTGCATGTTAGAGGCACCTGAACCGAATGCGCGTCGCCCTCCCCAACGCCCCCTCAAGAGTTTTAGCATACTAACCTCATGATTTCTCTCACCCCTGAGGGAGAAAAAGGTATTACGTGCTAACATGGGAGCAAGCCCAGCAGCCGCAGCCTTCTCTCTCACTATGTCTCTCACATAGGATGTAAAGCGGCTGGGGCCCAACCTATGTCGGGGAAGGCGGTCATTCCCCGGGGGAGCAGAAGAGGCTGCGCTTGGCGCAGCGGACTGCTCCCTGCACCCGGCAGGGGGCGACTTAAAGACTGAGGAAGAGGCCTAAGGAGGCATCTTCAAACTCGTCAGCGCCGGCATGCCAGGCGCCTAGGCGGGACCAGAGGTGAGGTAGCGTCTGGCCCACAGATTTCCTATCCTTTCAGGAGGGGAAGACCTTGCAGAGGCCATACCCTGCCCAGTCTAGGGGGAGGAAATGTATGGCAAATACACCACGAGGCTTGTGAAGCCGGACGTGGGATACGGCACGGTGGTAGGTCCAGCCTGGTAAGGGGGAACTCTACAGACACGGGGCCGAGGCAGCGAGCTGCCAGAGGGAAACGCGGGTCCACCGAAAGGGGGACCGTATCGCGGAAAATACATCATGGGGAGTTAGCCTAACGAAGGGGAACTATGCCCGTGGAGCCCGACCCCAGTACAGAGCCAAGAGACTCGTACTAGGTCTAGCCGCGAGTTGCTCTGCTGAACTCGCGGGCCAGAAGAGGCATCCAGGCAGTGACGCTCAGTGTCTGACCTGGGACAGAAGGCGCACTGGATCACATTGGTGAAGGGCGCAAATACAAGCGAAACACCTGGTCGGTTGTGCCGCGCTACCGAATTCTACTGGCTCGGACCTGACAGAACACAGGACGAGACCGACTCAACCCTCAAATTGTAAAACCTGGCGAAGGTATTGGGTGTTGCCCAGCCCTCCTCCCGGGGCAGCGCTTGCAGGTTCACGACCTGGTCCCTGAAAGGGGTCATGGGAACCTTTGCACGTAGCCTGGTCGGGGTCTCAGGATAACATGAGAAAATGCCAGACTGAACTCCAGGCAAGAGTCGCTGACAGAGAACGCTTGCAGGTCTCCTACCCTCTTGATTGAGGCTAACGTGATCAGGAGGTCCGTCTTCAAGGAGAGGGCCTTGAGCTCGACTGAATCAAGCAGCTCAAATGGGGGTCTCTGAAGGTCTGAGAGGACCACTCAGAGATCCCAAGAGGGAAACAGGTTAGGCCGTGGAGGATGTAGTCTCCGGGCACCTTTCAGGAACCTGATAATCAAGTCGTGCTTACCAAGGGACTTTCCATCTACTGCGTCATGGTGGGCAGCGATAGCGGCCACGTACACCTTCAAGGTGGAGGGGGACAGCCTCCCTTCCAGCCTCTCCTGCAGGAATAGAAGCACTGACTGAACTGCGCATCTCTGTGGGTCTTCGGACCGGGAAGAACACCAATTTGCAAACAAACGCCATTTCAAGGCATAAAGCTGCCTGGTTGAGGGAGCCCTGGCTTGATTGATCGTATCTATGACAGCAAGTGGTAGATGAGCTAGATCTTCCGCGTCCCGTCCAGGGGCCAGACGTGGAGGTTCCAGACGTCTGGGCGTGGGTGCCAGAGGGTGCCCCGTCCCTGAGAAAGAAGGTCCTTCCTCAGGGGGATTTTCCAGGGAGGGGCTGTCACGAGGAGCATGAGTTCCGAAAACCAGGTGCGGGTGGGCCAGTAAGGGGCCACCACGGTGACCTGTTCCTCGTCCTCCATGATCTTGCACAGCACCGATGCAAGAAGGCTCACTGGGGGAAATGCGTTCTTGAGCAGTCCCCGGGGCCAGCTCTGTGCCAGCGCGTCTGTCCCAAGGGGCGCATCCATCAGGGAATACCAGAGCAGGCAATGGGAATTGTCTACCTGTGCCTTGCCGAATCGGTCCCAAATGAGCTGGACAACCTGGGGGTGGAGCCTCCACTCTCCGCTGATCGAGACCTGCCGCGACAGTGCGTCCGCTGGAGCGAGGTTGGAGCAGAGCGCAGTTCCTGCAGCACATCGGGGTTGGAACTACCCAGGTGCAGATCTTTGAGTGCCTTGGCTTAGTGAATTTGCAGGAGAGCCATGGCATGCAGGGCGGAGGTGGCCTGTCCAGTGGTGCTGTAGACTTTTGAGGTCAATGATGACGTCATTCTACGGCTCTGGAGAGGAGTACCGAGCAGTCTCGCCAGGGGGCGATGTTCGACAATCCAGGATAGTGAGAGCGGACAAGTGGAGGGCGGTTCAGACCGCGTTGACTCGTCATGCACTTCCGGGAACGATGGACTATAAAGTGGCGCCATGACCCGGGGAACCGATCGAGTAGCCGAGAGGGGGGGGGGGTTGCGGATATCTCCAGTCCAGCCTCGCACTCGCGGCGACCCGGGAAAGCATAGCGGACATCTGGGAATCAGCCTCAGACTGGGCGAGCAGACCCGAAGGTGGCAGCCCAGGCGAGTCATCAGCAACAGACGCCGCTGTGACGCTCTCTGATGCAGCGGCGATGCCGTCATCCAATTCTGGGGGCTCAAGGGAAAATGCCAGCTGGCCGGGAAGCGAGCCGGACTCTTCCCGAGCTCGGACGGAAGCAAACAAGCGTGCCGGGGGGGTGGGTGGTTCGTGGGAATTTACCCGGCGAAACCGAGCCCGTGGTCATCCCCAAATCGCCTTCATCACCAGCCGGGTCGACCTCAATCCCATGGGAAAAAGGAACAACGCGGGGGGCGGCTGAAGTGGCTTTCTCTCATGACAAAAGAAAGACGCGACCGCAATGTTGCCATGGTTATGTTCTCGTACTGAGAACATGAGCCATTCATAAAACGCTGCCTGCGTGAGATCGCAGTCCAGGCACACAGGGCAGCTTTTATGACCGTCAGAAGTGGAGAGATATCAATCGCATCCAGGAACTACACAGAGGCGGAAAGACAAATTTAAAAAGACACGTCCTGAAAAGGACGTTCAACGCCTACTGTGTATTGCTCTTTTATGAGTGGGAACTCAAACTCTTTCAGAGAAAATATACTCTTTTAGGAGGAGAACACTCTTTCAAACAGAACAAAGCACTGTTGAAGCACCCAGGGACGTAAACTGCACAGCGTGCAGAGAGAGAGACGCCAGCTGGAAATGCGCTGTGCGGATCCAACAGTAATGATTCTCGCTAATAAAGGTGAGTGAAACAGGAGTGAGTTTCAGCTGCTTGCGGCACAACCATTCCACTCCGAAGAAAAATTCTGACTGGCATTCGCTGCCCCACTTCCTTTTATACCCGTATGTCCGGGGCGGGGCATGCAAATTCTGTCTGCCAACTTGACATTGGCCGTTTCTCAGGTTTAGAGGTATTATTTGGCATCCAAGAAAGACCTCTTGTGTCACTTCCTTCGACACAACGTCGAGAGAGTGATAGAAGGGGAACATGATTTAATGTATTTCAAAAAATAGTAATTACGATACATCTCCACTTTATACAGAGCTCCCTCACTATTTTCAGAAGCACCCTCAGTGATTTTGATCTGGAACCAGGCCTGTTACACAGTACAAAAGAAAACAACTATTTAATCCAAAATACTAAAATATGTACATAATATTAATAATAACAATGCAGCATGTAGGTTCATGGCCAGTAAGAGATATTTTTGTTCTGTAAATGTTCTCAAATCATTGGCAGGCATGGATAATTTATGACACAATGCACACACATACACTTGCTGTTGACTGGTTTATGACTCATCTTATATTTGCTTTGTTCTTTACTTTATGTCTTTTTAGTTATTTGTGCTGCTGAATTATTTAGTATATGTATTGTATGTTTGTGAATCCATGCCTGGAGAACCAAGCTGGCCAACAGTCCTCCTCTGACTGCTTTAAGAGGTGCGTATCCTTAATTAGCCTGAAGAAGAGGCCCAACCTTCTTTCTTACATATTAAATAGAGTAGTCTTTCACATTAAACAACCTTATGGCAATATTAACATTGAGGAATGTTAATAAGGAAGTATTACTGTTTGTCTTGTAAGGGGTTTTTGAGAAGTTATAAATAATCCACCACTTTCAAAAATCCAGACAATTTCATGCCAGGCTTATGCATAATTAGTTTGTGTGTGTGTGCGTGTGTGTGTGTGTGTGTGTGTGTGTGTGTGTGTGTGTGTGTGTGTGTGTGTGAGCGTGTAATTATCACTTGTAATTATCACTTGAACAAATGTCCCCATAGTATTAGTAAAACCCGAATTTTTTGACATTGTGGGGACATTTTGACGGTCCCCATGAGGAAAACAGCTTATAAATCATACTATATTATGTTTTTTTGAAAATACAAAAGTGCAGAAAGTTTTCTGTGAGGGTTAGGTTTAGGGATAGGGTTAGGGTATAGACTATATAGTTTGTACAGTATAAAAAAACCATTATGCCTATTGAAAATCCCCATAACACATGGAAACCCAACGTGTGTGTGTGTGTGTGTGTGTGTGTGTGTATGTGTTGCATTAATTCATTAATTTTATTGATTAATAATTTGCTGAATATCTGTCAGTTACCACATTGAAGAACTGTGCATATTCTTTATAGCTAAGAAGTATATCTTATCAGTTTATTAATGATAAATAATCATTATATTTATGATTAGTATTGGTATTATTTTACCATCATTATCTTACAACCAACATCCTTCGTTGGTTTGTTTTATTTTTCTCTAGGGAAGTAAAAAAAAAGTTTTTCTACTAGTCAACGATTTCTTACGATTTGCCATTATTCAGCATACTATTATTACGACTCATGAGAATGGGTTAAATTTTACACATTCTTACTTGACACATTTGAGCAATAATGGGTATTAAGCAATAATAGCTTTCGGTCTTTGCGCACAATGGCTCTCTTACCTCCATTTGTAATAGAACATGTTGTAGCAGTGGTTATATAAAAGTGTGTGTATATGGCTGAGTTGTGTGTGACAGTATCTCCCTCACCCTTATTGATTCACTTTGGCCCTTTGTTGCTTGGCTAGTCAGCCCTATGGCCCTTCTAACTTTACAATGCATTTATGGGGCCACAGAGGAGCCCAGCTGCCTGCCAAAACTGTCCAGATGACAGATCCAGTGAAAAGAAAATCGATCTTATCATATACTGCCCCTCTCTGTCCATAGAAACTCCTTTTGCCTACATCAGTCTCATGTCTGTGCACTATTTGCATAATTTTACACAATATCACACTATCATATGTAAGGTAAAACACGCAAGTATGGAAAAACAGCACAAATTTACGCTTGCTCTCCCCCGTTTGTGCACACACGGGATCTTGACTGGCATGTATCTCTGGGGAGAGAGTTTCAAACAGCTGTGCTCCATGACTGCTCGAACCTGGGCACGTTTCATATCGCCCGCTTCAAAAAAAACAACAGCTCGATGTTGATCCCTCAAGTCTACCATGAGGTGTGCTGATGAGGCTATGCAAACAAGCAGAAACTGGTTGCTGTCCCCTTTTATTGTGTGTATGTGTGTGTGTGTACATCACGCCTCAGGTGACATGTCTCCATGGCAACTTCTGTCCTTGATAGCGAAAAAACCCAATTAGTGGGAAAGCTGTTGATTGGTTTGAGGCAGTAATTAACACAGGTGATGTTAATTAGGTCCCAAGAAACCAGATACACTGTTTTGGGAACGTGTGCAAGTGTCTGTGTGTGTGTTTGTGCGTATAAAAGATGGAAAAGTGGCAGATTAAAAAAAAGGAAAAATGCGTGATACTGTTCTCTGATACTTTTATTGCTGATGAAAGTTGAGGAGGTTTTTAATATGCATGCATAGTCCCTTGCGATCAACGCTTGGAGTTTGGAAGTAGAATAATTGAACTCGGCTGATTATGGAAATGGGGACAACCTGAGTGGAAATGTGTTTGTTTCGTTTTGTGAAAGAGAAAACAGGCGAGATGGATTAAAGGTTATCAAATGTGTTTGTTTAAAGGGAGGGGAGAATTCAACAAGAATGAATTGCACTCGCTAATAGCTTGATTTATTTGCAGGCACTGTCTGCATTGTTTTAGAGCTCAATACACACGCAAAAGAAAACTTCAGCGATGAACATAATTTCTATGACACAATTCCCAATCTTTTATGTTTGAATATGTGCCTGGCTATAAAGCTCTTTTCCATCATTTGATCATTATTTGATGAATTACTGGTGCTATGATCAACAGAAAATCGACATAAATATATTTTAAATAAAATGTGATATATCACCTGCTTTCCATGGAAAGAAATAGCACAACATTAATAGTGCCAGGTGAAAGCACAGAGTTTTGAGAAAAAATCTTTATCTAATCACAATTTACATATAGAATAATCTCGTGTTTGCACTGAAAAGAATGACAAGAGCATTTAGCGCATCGCTAATTCAGTGCACATAGCACTCGGTTAAACTTGACCATGGGTGGTTATATACCTCACACAAAAGTAGTGCAGCTGTTTAGCGAATTCACCCCTGATCTTCTATTGCGCCTGCTAACTTGCTAACGGCTAATATATATGTATTTCCCAGCTCTTCTTTGTTTCATTTGCACCCTGAAAGTGGTCCATATACCCACACAGACAGACACAGTCCACTCCTATCATTCCTGTTAACGATTGTCTGATCTGTGGCAGTTAAGGGTCCTTGCTGCTAACAATGATGTGTTAGCATGGCAGAGCTTTAAACTGAGAGAAACATGGAGAGAGAGAAGACATGAATGATGCATGGAGAGCTGATTGAGGACTTTCTGGTCAGCGTGTGGGCATAAAGTGATGTTAACTATCCTGTAAGACAGAGGTCACAATAGCTGAGAAACACGCCCAGCTTTAAAGGAATAGTTCACACAAAAATGAACATTGGGTCTTGATTTACACCTGCTCATGTCATATCAAAGCCAAAATGAGAAATTTTATAAATGTTGTTCTTCAAAATGATGTTTCACATGACGTCCTGATAAAACACTGAACCCTCGGCCAGTCTTTGTGTTGTTAGATGCATTATAGAGTGTCAAACATCACCTGTGCTGAGTGTTATGGAGAGACATTGTTGTGCTGTATGTGGCTGCACAAACATCAGGCAGCTCTATTCCCTTCAAAGACTTCACTGTTCAAAAACAGCATTAGTGAGGAAAACAACGTGGAGACAAACACACACATGCACATTTAATCTTATAGATGACTGATATCGCCCACATTGGCCAAGATGTCTGTTATGGTGTATAAAACTGACTGTTATCTTACATTAAAGGGAATGGTAATGTTTTAGTAAATGCATAATTGTGAGGCCAAAATTGGACTATAAACAGGGCTATATTAATTTATTAACCTAATGATGCCTTCTTACATTGACCCTGTTTACATTCTCTTAAGAAAAACGTTTTTTAATTTTTGCAGAAACTGGCGCTTTGAAATGTCATGTAAATGCTGTTATAACTTACATTATAGAATGCAGCCATTCATCATATCTACAAGTCAACACAGCTAATATAATTCAATATTTTTGGTAATACAGGATGAAAAGGGAAAATCACACACACGCACGTGCACGTACGCACACATGCACACTCTATAAACCATACCAGTTTATAATATCGGCTACTGATGGTGTATCGTCAGATCCATGTTTAGCACTCAAGTACATTGGGGAAATAGACTTCATCATAAGAGGGAAACCCCACATTCGCAGCGTGAATATGCTGTTAAGGAAACAACAATAAAGAATATTGGGAAATGAAGGGAAGCAACAGAGAATATAAAATTGCAATGTTGTCCTCGGACATCATGATATTTACTCCAGCGTCACAGGGAAATTACGTTGCTGTGGGGAAAGCTGCTTACTGACAGAGTTGCATGTTCACAGGAGTAAAGAAAAAGTCATGAATCATTCATGTAAAGGCATAAGCCGCTCTTAAGCTGCTTTCTCGCAATAAACAGCTTTCTGGTGTCCATGTTAACGAGCTCATGATCTACTGTGCTCTTACCTGTTATAGTATGTCTTTTTATAAGTAGGCTATATCATGTGAGAACTAGAATTACATTTCCAGAAGTGCTTAAGTAGTAAATAAATATTGCAATTCTGATTTTAGCCTTTTCTTGGGAATAAATGAAGTGCTCTATCAGATCCACTTTGCCTTTGTCATGAAAATCAGCACATCTCTTTTCTGTTGGCTGCTATTTTAGTATGAAATAAAGTCAAGACCAATCACAATTTAGTATGCAAAATATCTGTTAATATATAAACATATCAAAGATCAGTATGCAAACATTACAGTGTTGTCATTGATTTTTTTTTCAATGATTCAATCATTCATACAATGCAGTTCTATGGGGGAATTTTAAAATTTTAAAAGATTAAACAAATTTAATCTTAGGCACACACACACACACACACACACACACACACACACACACACACATATATATATATATATATATATATATATATATATATATATATATATATATATATATATATATATACATACAGGTGCTGGTCATATAATTAGAATATCATCAAAAAGTTGATTTATTTCAGTAATTACATTCAAAAAGTGAAACTTGTATAATGTATACATTCATTCCACACAGACTGATATATTTCAAGTGTTCATTCCTTTTCATTTTGATGATTATAACTGACAACTAATGAAAACCCCAAAATCAGTATCTCAGAAAATTTGAATATTGTGAAAGGTTCAATATTGAAGACACCTGGTGCCATATTCTAATCAGCTAATTAACTCAAAACACCTGCAAAGGCCTTTAAATGGTCTCTCAGTCTAGTTCTGTAAGCTACACAATGATGGGGAAGACTGCTGACTTGACAGCTGTCCAAAAGATGACCATTGACATCTTGCACAAGGAGGGCAAGACACAAAAGGTCATTGCTAAAGAGGCTGGCTGTTCACAGAGCTCTGTGTCCAAGCACATTAATAGAGAGGCGAAGGGAAGAAAAAGATGTGGTAGAAAAAAGTGTACAAGCAATAGGGATAACCGCACCCTGGAGAGGATTGTGAAACAAAACCCATTAAAAAATGTGGGGGAGATTCACAAAGAGTGGACTGCAGCTGGAGTCAGTGCTTCAAGAACCACCACGCACAGACGTATGCAAGACATGGGTTTCAGCTGTCGCATTCCTTGTGTCAAGCCACTCTTGAACAAGACACAGCGTCAGAAGCGTCTCGCCTGGGCTAAAGACAAAAAGGACTGCTGCTGAGTGGTCCAAAGTTATGTTCTCTGATGAAAGTAAATTTTGCATTTCCTTTGGAAATCAAGGTCCCAGAGTCTGGAGGAAGAGAGGAGAGGCACAGAATCCACGTTGCTTGAAGTCCAGTGTAAAGTTTCCACAGTCAGTGATGGTTTGGGGTGCCATGTCATCTGCTGGTGTTGGTCCACTGTGTTTTCTGAGGTCCAAGGTCAACGCAGCCATCTACCAGGATCTCCTGCTGCTGACCAATTTTATGGAGATGCAGATTTCATTTTCCAACAGGACTTGGCACCTGCACACAGTGCCAAAGCTACCAGTACCTGGTTTAAGGACCATGGTATCCCTGTTCTTAATTGGCCAGCAAACTCGCCTGACCTTAACCCTATAGAAAATCTATGGGGTATTGTGAAGAGGAAGATGCGATACGCCAGACCCAACAATGCAGAAGAGCTGAAGGCCACTATCAGAGCAACCTGGGCTCTCATAACACCTGAGCGGTGGCACAGACTGATCGACTCCATGCCACGCCACATTGCTGCGGTAATTCAGGCAAAAGGAGCCCCAACTAAGTATTGAGTGCTGTACATGCTCATACTTTTCATGTTCATACTTTTCAGTTGGCCAACATTTCTAAAAATCCTTTTTTGTATTGGTCTTAAGTAATATTCTTATTTTCTGAGATACTGATTTTGGGGTTTTCAATAGTTGTCAGTTATAATCATCAAAATTAAAAGGAATGAACACTTTAAATATATCAGTCTGTGTGGAATGAATGTATACATTATACAAGTTTCACTTTTTGAATGGAATTACTGAAATAAATAAACTTTTTGATGATATTCACGTACACAAAATCCATGGAGAAAGCATACCTAAGGCTGAAATTGTCTAAGTTAAACAGTTAAAGCTAACATTTTTGAAAAATGTTTATGGAATATTAACATTAATGCAATTCCAACTTTAACTCAAACTATTTTGACTCTAATTCAAACGTTTTTTAATCTCTTTACTTTTTGAAGACATGTTTGATAGCTCACCATCTCTTAGTTTTCAGAAAATTTTGCATCATTAGCATTAGTAGCTTGATAAGCTTTATTGTCTGTTTTCATAAAACCAAAAACACTGCATGGTTTCAATGTTTGTCAACTCATTTTATTCTCATACATCTGTTCTGTAATCATCATCCTCTTTTTCAGAGTGTATGTTTATATTGAAAGGATAATTAAGCAGTCATTGTTCCATGAAAATGTGACAGTTGTCACAGTTTCAGTCTTGTAAGCGTGTCTACAACAGATCGCCAGCATGCCAACTTGGCATGGATTTGAGCAATGGAAGCATTATACGTGGCAGGGATTGATGTTTGCATAACAGAGTTTGCCTGTCACGAATCGATATTTCCAGCAGCAGAGGTGGCTCGTCTTTGCTCATCACCGCTGGAATGCTAATTAAAAGGAATGATGCTGTCATGAAGAAAGTATTTTTAAGACGGAGGCCTGACAGCAAGCTTTCTCTCCTCTCTTTCACTTTACTCATGAGGAGTTTTATCAGATAGATTAGCAGCTTATCAGTAACAAAAGATTTCCTGAAAACTAACCAGTAAAGTGGTTGCAATGAGAGATAAATAATTCTGAAGGTTTTCAGGAAACACTGGAGAAAAAAAAACATGCATTCATAAATATGTCTCTAGAGCACCTTATAGATAGACCTTTAAGACTCTAGATGCCTGATATATTTTGAAATTGGTGCACTGTTGGGTTCGTCTATTGTGAACATTCTGTACAGCTATTTACTATGTAGGACACTGCCAAATCAGTCAACTTCCTACTGGTCAATGCAGCTTATTCGTATGTATCCAATTCCCCAAACTTAAACCCTACAGCAAAATTGCATAAGGAAATTTATTCAGCACTCAATAAACATCACTCGAAATTCCTTATCATGCAGATTTCCATTGAAATGAATGTATTTTGCTGATTACATTTTGCCATGCAAAGGTTGAGGTGTCCGAGCCTTAACAGCACTGGGACGCATCGCTATTTTCATCACTCCACATGTAGCGTTTGCTGTATTTCAGACATAGCACGCTAGCTGTTGCTCATTTCAACGATTTTCATTTGAAGGACTAAAATAGACAAAAACCTGGCTGTATTGTGTCAAATCTAGTTCTTGCTTGTAGAACTGTGATCTTAAGGCTGAATCACAGTCACAATCATGCCGTGCTAATATTCAGTAAAACAGCACACTTACTCATGTGATATTCCTAAATCAAATATATATTTTTTAATGAAATTTAGGCAACACTTTAAAATACGTTTGCATTTGTTAAAATTAGTTAACAACATAATTTAACATTAACAATGAACAATGCTTTTACCAAATTTAAATTGTTTTTTCTTTATTTGACAAAATTTGTGCTGTGAGGTTCTGTATATAAGCACATCATCTGATAAAAAAATACAATAGTATGTTAAAAATGTATTGTTATATTTTCATTTGATAAAAATTTTAATACTTCATTCATTTATTTTAACACCATTTTGATGATTAAAAAAACAGGTATCAGATTATGTATTGGTGAGTTCTAAAAATTAATTATCGGTACTCTTACTCACATCCCTAAATGTATGTATAGTTTCAATGGGATTTTTTATCTGGCAATGGAAAATTGTTAGTCCGATCGAAAAAGAAAAGTAAAGAGCACCTCTGTTCATCTCCACAATAGTTGAGTTATCACGGCATAGTGCAATGCTTCAAATTATTATATATATATATATATATATTTTTTTTTTTTTTCAAACACCACTAATAATTCAAAAGCAAACTCTCAGTTCTTGAAACACAGGTCATTTGACTGTTTGTTGAAAGTCTAGTAACAGGACAACTTCAAATATGGTGCTCTAGCTGTACACACTATTGTGGGCCTACTAGGAAAGATTTTAAGATCAAATGTGTTGACAAATCAGGTACACCTAAATGTGCACTTCTTGACAGCTCTACCATCTCAATGTCTTTATCTTTCTAGAACCAGTTCATTTATTTATAATCCTGTACGAGTGAACAAAAACAAGATGATGGCAAGACATCTAGGAGAAGTGTTTGATTGTTTTTGGTAAGAAGTTCATGGCATCTGCTCTTGTGTTTGTGTGTGTGTGTGTGAGGGAGAGAGAGAGAGAGAGAATGAGAGAGAGAGAGAGAGAGAGAGAGAGAGAGAGAGAGAATGAGTCTGTGCCAGTCAGGGAGCTGTCATCCTTCTCAATGTAACGTGTGTGTGTGTGTGTGTGTGTGTGTGTGTGTGTGTGTGTGTGTGTGTTTGCAGTACCTTCTACACACACATATTGTATGCACATAAACAATTTCCCTTCCGACTTACAGTCACTGATACCTGTCAGAACCCTAAAACAGAGAACAGCTTAATCTTGCTGAGGTTAAAGTTTCGTAACAAGCCAGCAGTGCGTATTTGGATGTATAGAATGTTTTCATCCGTGCACCTCATCGCATTTCTCACTATATGATCTTGTAATGTGTGCCAAGCTACCTGAAATACTGAGCAAGAATGTACATTTGCACCACACACTAATACCTATTTTTGGACTGCCTAGTTCAGGATTTTTATGTGGTGTATGTTCAAGTTCCTGTTGTTTTACTCAGCATCACTGACTTCCCAGATTTTTTTTCAATTAGCAGGTTTGGACTGACCTCTCTCTCTCTCTCTCTCAGTTATATCCACAGAGGTGGGTTGGACAACTCAGGACAACATTTTCCTCTTAGCAAACATCATGGACTTAACCGGCAAGCTATCATGCAAAAGTAATAATTAGATCTGCACTAATGAGCTGCCAGACACACACACATACAGCAAAATGAACAAGCAATAAGACAAAAATGCAGTGCTGTAGCTGGATGTGTAATGTGTGTCCTGGATCTAGTTTAATGGAATAATTCAGCCAAAACAAATTCTGTATTTTTTTAACTCACTCTCATGTTGTTCCAAACATGTATAATATCATGTTGACTATGGAATGGAAAACCTTATTTTATTTTGTAAATATCCTGGTCTATATGAAAAAAGTGAATGCGGACTGGGTCTGTCAAGCTCTAAAATACCAACAAGTATCATAAAAGCTGTCCATACGTCTCATGTGCTATATTCCAAGTCTTCTGAGCCCTAGAGCTACTGTAGCTTTTTGTGAGGAACAGACTGCAAATTAAGTCAATTGTGGCATGGTGGAGGACGGGGCCAGGTCGTGTTGAGTCACGACCCGGCTCCACCCTCCACCGTGCCACATCAATATTCACTGAAAATATCAAATACGGTACCATTGACGTCAATGACAATTTGGCCTCTATTGCACTGAATGCTGTTGACAAGCCAGTTGTATAACCCATATGACTTTTGTAGTCAATTGTGAAGGAGCAGAAGATTTTCAGTGAATAATGATTTAAATTTCAGTCAGTTTCTCCCATAAAGCAATTGTTTCTCCCATAAAGCAATTTAGCTACTTTTATGATACTTATGGTGCTTTTTTTTTACATTTTGGAGCTTGAGATTTTGTTAAACATCTTTGGAACAACATGAGGTGAGTTCAAAATGACCATGTTCATTTTTGAGTGAACTATCCCTTTAAAACTCTGGTTATGTTCTGGTCACTTGTAAGAGTTAAAATTTAAAGTTAAAAGCAAAACTGTATCTTGCACTTTGTCAAAATTCTTGTTAATTTCCACACCAATGATTAAATGAATACTTACGGTAAAATGCACAGCATTTTTATGCATTTATATTTATGGAATGTCACTATGTTTTGTGTGGGTTAGGCATTGCTAGTGTGTCACTAGGTGGTTGCATGGGCATTACTAAATGGTTGTGAGATGGTTGCTTACTTGGCCAAGTGAAAAGGGACCACCTCAAGTCTATATGGCATCCAGTCCCCTAGATATGTGTGAGAACCTTTTCAATGGAAGTCTATGAATTTTTTTGCCCATTTTTCATCCACCAAGCAAACGTTCATATTTTAAAAAGAAATTCTGGATTTGCAATTTGTAAGTATTTTCAGTATATATATATATATATATATATATATATATATATATATATATATATATATATATATACTGTAAACGAACAGCACCACCATTGATATATAGATGGTGCTCTTTCCAGATAAAAAAAAAAGCCTATTTCAGTGTTCATGTTAATAAACAAAAGTGAGGTGTGCTTTATATCTACTGGTACTGTACTATACCGGATAACTTTTGACTCAAACTAAGTTGCAAATTTTCTACCAAAACAGAAGATGTAAAATAACCTGGGTACAGATATGGGTTCTTCTGAGACATTTTTCAGTCCTCCACATGGACAATCTTATTGGTGCCTCTCCTGGACATAATGTTGTCAATGTGTTTAGGCTTCTTGGTCTGTTGTATCAAAGCAAGATGGAGAAACATGGACATGCACGCACACATTTACACACACACAGTCATACTGCATCACAATGTTTTCTCTCTCTCTCTCTCTCTCTCTCTCTCTCTCTCACACACACACACACACACACACACTCTATATAGACATAATGATTTTTATCCTGTATGAACTACAAATTCTATCCCCTAGCTCTAACCCTACCCCTAAACTTAACCCTAAAAAAAAAACATAGTTTAGTATGTTTTTAAGTGCTTTGAATTATGAGGACACTAAGTCCACACACACACACACACACTCTCTCATTTGAATGTAAGGACACACACCAAATAAGGGGTTGATAAAAGGTAGCAGGACTGTGTTTTCACATTTACGATCTCAATAATTAAAGTGCATAAATTTGGGGGCTGCTTTAGTTCTGATTAATTATTCATTAACAACATGTTAATTGCATCCGCTTCCTGAATATTTAACAAAATGCAAAAACAAAAGAGGAAAGTGAAGTAGCTCTGCATCAACATTATGAATATTCAAGAAGTTAATGAACAAAAGCTGGGAAACGAAGAGAAACAAAGATGCGTTTTGAGGCAAGAATTTCACGTCCTGGGCAGGATTAGGCCATTTGAAAGATAAGTAATCTGCAAGACAACGCTCTGCATTTCCATAACAATTGCAAAAGAGAGGGAAAAGAAATAGAGGAAGGGCTCAAAGATGAGCGGTCGCCATATGAATTCAATGTCATATGAATTCAAAGTGACTTTAGAGTTGGAGGTGACCGGAAATCTCTGGGGTGAAACAAAAACCAAACAAAAAATGTTTTTTAAACAGAACCAAATGCAGCACAAAAATTCATACATTGAATTGACGTTGGAGTTTACTACAATTAATGCTGCCTTTAGATCTGCCTTTTAGTGCACCTTCTGAATTATTACGACATCACACATTCAAATCAATATGTAAAGAACAAAACTAAAACAAATAAAAACTGAATGATGGCTCTTTTTCTATTGTACCAGTGGACAAGCACAAGTGAATACAGCTGCATCACGTTTTAACAAACTATATGGTGTATTATGTAAAGAAAAGTGTAAAGAAAACATCTAGGTTACAGATGTAACCTCTGTTCCCTGTCTGTCGCTCACTTCGACGTTGTGTCGAAGAAGCGACACTAGGGGTCCAATTTAAATCACGCCATGCACTGAGCTGTGTACGTGTACTGCTGACACAGGAGCGGGCAGGTATTTTACGTGCCAAAGCGACCGGCTGTGCCAGGCTGCACATACCCTTCCCCAACGCCCCATAAAATCATCCAAGCCTTCTGGTTATTTACCCCCGAGAGGGGGGAACAAGGCGACGTGCCAAACATCGGAGCAGGCCACGCCTTTTCTCTCTCTATGTTTCTCGCATAGAGGTAAAGCGGCTGGGGCCATCTTAACGCTATCATACGCATCGGGGTAGGTGATCTTTCCCAGTTTTCATATTCTTTCAAGGGGAAAGACCCTGTGAAGACCACACCTGCCCAGACTGGGGGAGGTAAAGAGTAGTGAAATACATCACATGTGCTTTTAGGTCACATGTGGAGAGTGGCGCGGTGGTAGATCCTACATCATTGGTACAAACACGGCGACCGGGGGTCCATGAGGACTGCCCAAGAAGGACGTGGGTCCACTCACAAGGGGACTGTACCATGGAAAATACACACATACGCTCCATGTAGGAGCTCATCCTGTGGAGCACCTATTCCAGTACAGGGTAAATTTAGTACCCGCATTGGTCTTGGTCGGTGAATTCCTCCGCTGAATTCGTGGACCAGAGGGCTAGGGAGGAGTCATCCAGGGAGCCAAGTTAGTGGGATCTCCTGGGGTAAAAGCACACGGTATTACCTCAGCGGAGGGAAAAGGCACTAGGTGCAAGTGGTCCACCCGGTCAGTTGTCACCGCATTACTGAGTTTCTACCGGCTCGGACCTGAGAAAACACGGTACGAAACCGACTCAACCCTGAGATTGTAAAATCTCGTAAAGGTATTAGGTACCCAACCCGCTGGTCTGCATATGTCTGCTAGGGAGGTGGACTTTGGACAGTGCCCACGAGGATGCCCCACTTCTCGTTGAGTGTGCTTGCACTCGCAAGGGGGCGGGCATGGCCTGGGTGTGATAGGCCAATGCTATGGCATCAACGACCCAGTGGGAAAGCCTCTGTTTGGAGACAGCATTCCCTTTCCGCTGTCCAACAAAGCAGATTAAGAGCTGCTCAGAATGTCTAAAGCTCTGTGTGTGGTCTAAATAGATACGTAAAGCACGTTCCGGACACAGCAACGAAGGGGCTGGGTCTGCCTCCTCCCGAACCTTGGGCATGTAGCCCGGTCACGGTCTTAGGATCACGTGAGTGTCTGCCGGACCGAACTCCAGGCAGGTGTCGCTGACAGAGAATGCTTGGAGGTCCCTGACCCTCTTGATGGAGGCGAGTGCGATCAGGAGGGCCATTTTCAGGGAGAAGGCCTTGAGTTCGACTAGCGGCTCGAAGGGGGATCTCTGCAGGCCCGAGAGGACCACTGAGAGATCCCAGGAGGGGAACAGGCATGGCCTGGAGGGATTCAATCTCCGGGCACCTCTTAGGAACCTGATAACTAAGTCGTGCTTACCCAAAGACTTGCCTTCTACTGCGTCGTGGTGGGTCACAATTGCGGCTACATACACCTTCAAGGTGGAGGGGGACAGCCTCCCCTCCAACTTCTCCTGCAGGAATGAGAGCACTGACCCGACTACGCACCTCTGCATAAAATTGCCTGGTAGAGGGAGCTCTAGCCTGGTTGATCGTGTCTACGACAGTAGGTGGTAGGCCAGATAGATCTTCCTCATCCCGTCCAGGGGCCAAACGTGGAGGTTCTCGAGGACTGGGCGCAGATGCCAGAGAGTACACTGTCCCTGAGAAAGAAGGTCCTTCCTCAGGGGGATTCGCCAGGGCGGGGCTGTTGTGAAAAGCACGAGATCTGAGAACCAAGTCCTAGAGGGCCAATAAGGGGCCACCAGTGTGACTTGTTCCTCGATAGTAACTCTCGAGAGTGGGCCAGGATAAGCCAGACATTGAGGTAGTTGAGAATGCGGATGCCTGCTTCCCAAAGCGGGGCAAGGGCTGCCTCTGCGACCTTCGTGAAGACGCGAGGGGACAGAGACATGTTAAAGTGGAGGACCTTGAGGCCGTCGAACGCGAGCCATAGAAAGGGTCGATATCAAGGCAAAATCGAGATGTGGAAGTACGCGTCCTTCAGGTCTACCACTGCGAACCAATCTAGATGCCGGACGCAAGTTAGAATGTGTCTTTGCGTGAGCATTTTGAACGGGAGTTTGTGCAAGGCCCGGTTGAAAACTCAGTCCAAGTCCAAGATCGGTCGTAAGCCGCCACATTTTTTGGGTATGATGAAGTAAAGGCTGTAGAAACCCTTCTTCATCTCGGTTGGAGGGACAGGCTCTATTGCGTCTTTGAGTAAGAGAGTCGCAATTTCCGTGCGCAAGGAATTTGGCATCTTCGCCGTGTACTGCGGTAAAGTGGATGCCCCCGAAGGGGGGAGGAGGGCTGGCAAACTGAATTGCATAAACGAGTCGAATAGTCCTTGCCAGCCAGTGTGACGGATTGGAAAGTGAAAGCCACGCATCCAAGCTCCGAGCTAGGGGCACTAAGGAGACGATTACTTTTGACGTACCCGGCGGGGCTTCGCAGCGGGGCAGAGCAGGTAATACGGCGTCAGGAGGCAAAAGCGCATCCCGCGGCTCTGGTGCTGAGAGAAGACTCGAAGCACTTACATTGCTCTGCACACCTGGCAGGGGGCGGGACAGCGGCTGAGGAGGAGGTCCTGTGGAGGCGTCCTCTAGACTCGTCAGGACCGGCCGGCCAGGGGACAACAGTCGTGGGGCTGGAGGTGAGAGGTCTGCGAGCTGGGCCCGTGTTGAGGCGGAGCTGTACGTTTCTAGGGCACCGCAGGAGGATGCCCTCCGCAGGCAGTTGGGGCAAGGCCCGCGCCTCTGTGTATTTTGCTCTTTTAGAGAAAATAACTCTTTTAGAGAAATAAAGGAAAAACTCCTTTAACTGCGCTGTCAAAGCGTCCAGGGGCAAGCTGCACTGCTGTGCAGAGAAGGAGAAAGCCGCTGCTATGTGCCGTAGATCCAACAGCAATATCGCTCAGAGATGGGAGGAACAGACTGTGACTTGCAGCTTGCGGCATACACATCTGATCGGCTCCGAAGAAAATTTCTGAATGAACAGATGCATTTCCCTCCCTTTATACCCATATGTCCGGGGGGCGGGACGAGCAAATTCTGTCTGCCAATTTCTCATTGGCCTTTTCTCATGGATCAGAGATGCAAAAGGCTCTCAAGATAAACCCCTAGAGTCGCTTCTTCGACACAACGTCGAAATGAGCGACAGACGGGGAACCCCTAGTTTCTCAATGATAATTACAACTGAATTTATGTATCCTATAACATGAATATGATCATTTTGACTTGCCTGAACACACCATGTGCACATGAAAAATATAATGACACTCTCTTGTAATGTCCTTGATTTGAAGAATACATTTTAATGTGTGGCATTTAGCTGTAGGTGTGGTCTCGTAATGCTGGTGAAAGTGACTGATGTTGTCAGGTGACATTTCTCAGCATAGATATGCATCACACTTCCATCCCTGCTTTTCCATCCAAGAGCGATCAGAATACCACCTGACAATCATTGCCTGTCATGCTCATTACTGCCTCTTACTCTGGTAGCAGATGTACTGCATGTGCACATATGTTTCTGAAGCTTCTCTTGCCATATACCTACTTATTGGCCTTACAATTAAATTTTTTTTGAAATCCTTATGACTTTAATTCTTACATGGAACACAGAAGGATTTATTTTTTGCTGAAAATCCAGCTGCACTTTTCCATACAATAAAAGTGAATGGTGACCACAGCTGTCAAGCAAGTTTTTAATTAATAACGCCTTGAATTTCAAGTTTGTCTGTACCTCACACAAAGCCATTGTGCAGCTTCTGAAGACTTAAAATATATAACATGACTCATATTTACCATTTTATGATGTTTTTAGGGTGCTTTTTGATATTTTGGAGCTTGACAACCCCAAGTCTCCATCAACTTTCTTTGTTTGGGCAAGAGCAGCGTGAACATTCTTTAAAACTTCTTAATTTGATGAGACAATTCATATGGGTTTGGATGGACATTTTTAAGTGAATTATCCCATTAATTTGGCTTTGTTCTTGAGTTCAATTTCTCCCCTCTTGCCCCAGGCTGGGGGTAAAGGGGAGATGAGGAGACACATCAGTGATGACACCTTGTATAAAAACATTTACTGCCATGCTGGAGCACTAGAGTAGCCCTCTTTCAACAAGCTCATTAGTGTCACTTAATTAAAATGGCAGCTTTTGACTTTAATGCAAAAAAGGTGCCCATTATGGAATTAAAGGAATAGTTCACCCAAAAATCATCATTTACTCACCTTCATGCCATCCTAGATGTGTATGACATTCTTTCTTCTGCTGAACACAAATATAAAGATTTTTAAAAGAATATCTCAGCTCTGGAGGTCGATACAATGTTAGTGAGTGGTGACCAGAAATGTATAGCTCCAAAAACCACATAAAGGATACATAGAAGTAATCCAAATGACTCCAGTGTTTAAATTGTATGGACCTACAGAGCTGGAATATTCTTCTAAAAATCTTAATTTGTGTTCTGCTGAAGTAAAAAAGACAAACACATCTGGGATGACATGAGGGTGAGTAAATTATGAATTAATTTGTATTTTTGGGTGAAATTTCCCTTATAAGTACACATAAACTTAACCATATATGAAGAATACAGCAATGAACTGCAAAGGAAGGAAAAATGCATGTTAAAAAAAACTAGATTAAAGAAGGATTAAAGAAGAGGCAATTTTGCTGTTGATGAATTGCAGTACCCTGTAATGGAGCCAAATTAAACCGTTTCATGCAGCTTTCATAAAACACATTATTAAATGCACAGCAACTTTTCATAAGCAAAATTAATCAGCCTCTATGTTTGCAGTGGCAAACCATGACCCAAGCTTATCGATAATGGTAGACAAACGACTTAACTCAGAGAAGCGGCATATGGAACATTGTTTCGTGTATGGAGGATGAGAGAGAGAGAGAGAGAGAGAGAGAGAGAGAGAGAGAGCACAGACAGCATTGAAATTCAAGCGCCCATTCTGCACTAATTAAAGCTACAACTCCTGAAATGCCATAATAACTGTTAATTACGGGCTCCGCTTTTTCAACGTAATTTGCTAATTAGTCGCTACATTGGTGTGGTGTCTCCAGCTGGTTATTGGCAGAGCTGAGCGACAGCTACTTGTGACTGGGGTGTAAATGACACGATTACGAGGTCCAGCAGCACTAGTGACCTGCCAGAAAAACCTAATTGCTTCTAGAACAATCTGGCAAAGAGCAGGACCTTTATTTCGGTCCCAACATCCACAGCTTTGCCTCTTCTGTTCGTAAATGTAGCCATTACTTTGCAATGTTACTTGCTGCTTATTTCATAAATCGCGGTCCATATTTTTGCTAAGGGGGTTGCAGTTTTGCATACAATTTTTTTTATGCCTAACACCTTGTTCTAACAAGATTCCAGTGATAAGCATTTGTCCACAATGAACGCGAAACCTGGCACAACCATTGCTTTTTTTTCATTAATCGTGTCAAGTCTGGTTAGGACACAATATTAATCTACAGCTTTATTCCTACATCTTATCATTGTTGCCAAAAGAATATTAGTTTGACAGATATGTAATTCTAAAATGTTTTCATAAATGACAGACAGTAGGACAACCTCATTAAGATACATTCAAAAACACTCCCTGCTTCGGCCACTGGGGACAGAGTGTCAAAATTCGGTAAGCACAGACCGATTTTAACTTAAAAACTTTCAACCTAGTGTCACTAAATTCAGAGTGAGATCAGTGTGACTGAACAAGCCTCTCTGAAAATATAAAATATTAAAATAACGTTTTTACCCAATATCCTTGCAATGCACCATTGTCTCTTAAATCAATATGTTTGCAGCATTCTCTTGATATGTTTGCATTTCGTCTCACGTATGTAGCACTTCCTTGCAAATGTTTTTTTTTTTTTATTATTTTTTTTTTTTTATAAATATTTTTAATATTATAAACATCTCTTATTTACTATCAGTTGTTATGCTGAAAGAGCTTTGTTGTAAAGAACAGACAATTTGAACATTTCCTCTGCTGGTCTGTAAGTTTTCGAAATAGATGATCTCACATCATGCGTTTTTATTTAATTTTTTTGCCAAAAACAGTTTCTGTTTTTATAATAAGGGTGAGATTTATTTAAAAAGAGAACCCCCTCAAGCTTTGCTTTCGTAATGTGTTTCATGTTGTGACAGCCTCTTTAATGTGTTGTAACTGTAAACTGTCTCCATCTGTGTGTTGCTTTGCACCTTTCCTGAGCTTTACAAATGTTATTCAGATATTGGCTTCCAAAGCCAACTGCTTAAAACTAACTGTATAATGAACTAATCAACATTTCCTTGTTTCTCTTCTTCTTTATTATGTCCTGTGGGTCATCACTGGAATTTGCACAAACAGGTAGGAGCACATTTGTTTCTCTTAATGCTTAGAATGGTGTTGGGTTTCTGGAGAATTGAGTTTGGGAATTATTTTATAGTTCCTTTTTAACTGACAGGTTGACATGTGTCCATACGTAAATGTTCTGGCCAATTTTGGAGGTGCAGGTGTCGTTTAAGAGAAGGCCTTTTGTTTAATCACTTCCTGCTATTGGTTTCCCACAGTTTTGAAAAGCCCAGAAAAATAACAGGGAATTTTAAAATAGTCCTTTCCAGGTCTCGAAAAGTCATGATAATTAATACAATCTTAAAAAGTTGCATTTCTAAAGTGTAACATATGCATAGTATCCTTCATCAGTAATAAATTGTTCATGCAATATCTATAAAGTAATCTTAAAATATCCTCATCTAGTCATCACAAACAACTGGAAAAGTCATGGAAATTAATACAATCTTAAAAAGTAATGAAAAACCATGGACATTTTTCAGCCTGAGTTCATGAAAATCAGTTTTCCAGTGAAATATACAGCAGGGGGTGCCAAACGCAAGTACAATTGTGTCATATTCAGATGAGGTTTTGAGGTGAATTTTAGATGGATGTTTTTAAAACATACCTCCCTAGTGTAAAACTTTTGCCTGAACCTAACCAATAGTTTTTTTTAAATAAACTGTAAATGAGTCCCCCACTTACCTTATCAATGCTTTAACCTAACCATCAGTGTTTTAAAAAAACACTTTTTTTTTTTTAGAGCAAAAGTGTGTTGATTTCGTAAAATAGCAGGTTCTAAGTAATAGAGAGTAAAATTAAGTATTTATAAAGTCATAATCAGCCATTAAATTCATGATTTGAGTGAAAGTGAATTAAACACTTCTTGTTCTAGCACCTCTAGTATTCATTTCACCTGGAAACTGCTGGGAATTGTATCTGGAGACATGTGTAACAAGTTTTAGAAAAATGTATATAGAGTCAAGTTTTCACTATGAGACCAGGCTGACCTTTTATAGAGAGTGTAACATTTTTGTTGTTTTAGCTATGACAACTTGTCCTGACCCGATGCGATAAGATTCCAGTGACAAGCAATCTGTCTGTCCACATCAGGCGCGACACGATACCATGATGTTCGTATTCTAAAATGAGGATAATTGACAATAAATTGTAGGAAACAGCAATCACAGACGGAACACAGACATAGAAACCATTTAAAAAATAGAAAGCCCTGTCACTCATCGTGTGGCGCAGCTGGTTAGGACAAAAACTCTGATTAACATGGAAAGGATTGCATGTCACAGCGTCACGGTGTGGTTAGGACACGGTGTAAACCGTAAATGCTATCTCTGTAAAATAATCGTACAAATTCTCATCTGATAATGTACAAATGTCATGGAAATTAATAAAACCTTTCAAAATCATGGAAAATCACTGAAATTTCAATAGTGAGTGTAAAATAGTTACAGTATTATTGTTCAGCTAGAAATTGAACACAAATAAAGAAAGCTGGCTGCTTCAGTGTGGAGCTTTCTATCGTTTTTGTTACTTTGGTTTGTTTGACATGTTTTTTGTCACTGTTTCCTGATCAATTTCACCAGGGATGAACAGCTGAATATTCGGCAGAGCATACCTGATAATTTTTTGCCGGTGTTTGATTATTCAGATGTTTTGTTAGACAGCTTAGTTTAAGACGCAGCGGTGCTCTAAAAGCGCTGGAGGAGACGCAGGTGAGGGAAGTGTGCCGGCGTTCTTTTGAAGCTCTGTAAACTTTGCTGCCAAGTATTCCTTTGGCAAATGCTCACCTGGACACTCTTATTATTAATCTGGGAGATTTTAATAAAGCTAATCGCACCCGTGAACTGCCAAATTACAAACAACACATCCCATGCCCCACCAAAGACAGAAATATATTGGTCCACTGCTACACCACTGTAAAGGATGCATATCACTCTGTCCCAAGTGTGCTTTTTGAACACTGTCTGGTTCATCTTATCCCGAACTACAAGCAGAAACTAAAATCAGGTAAGCCTGCTAAATGCACTGATTGGAGTGTTTTTGAAGCTGCAGCCACAGACCTGGACGAGCCCCTCCCCCTCCCCCAACCATCCTGAACAGCACTGTGACAACAGGTTCCTGGGCTCTACCAGCTCTCAGGACCTGAAGTGGGACACCCACATAGACTCCATTGTCTATTTTGTCACTGAAGGCTTAGCAGAGTTTGAACTTCCTTTTCCAGCTGAGAAAGTTCAACCTGCCACAAGAGCTGCTGGCACAGTTCTACTCGGCTGTCATTGAGTCTGTCCTGTGTACATCTATAACTGTCTGGTTTGATTCAGCCACCAAATCAGACAGAAGGAAACTACAACAGACAGTCAGGACTACTGAGAGGATAACTGGTGCCCCCCTGCCCACCCTCCAAGACCTGTATGTCTCCAGAGTGAGGAAAAGTGCAGGTAGAATCATTTTGGACCACATAAACCTTACCCACTCCCTCGTTGAACTGTTGCCCTCTGGTCGGTGGTACAGAGCAATGAGTGCCAGGACATCCAGACACAAGAGCGGTTTTCACCCTCTATTTACCACATGAGCAAATTAAATTGCCTTCAGGACTACCCCACAGTGCAATAATGTAAATACATATCTCATGTACATATGTAAATTCACATATTTTATTCAATAACTGTACATACCCCTACCTTGCACATTTATTACACTTGCACATGTTCATACAACTTTCTATGTTATATGTCCTATTTAAAAAAATAAATAAAATATGTCTATTTATACTCTTAACTTGTTTTATATATTCTGTGTCTCACTTTAATATTCTGTGTACACTTGTTTCTCCTATCACCAAATAAAATTCCTTGGCACACTTGGCAATAAAATTGTGTGTGCAATCACTATTAAGAAATGTAAAAAATTCCTCATCTGGTAACCACAAATGACTGGAAAAGTTAATAAAATCTTAAATAGCAATGGATTGTTAATGTAAAATGTTTATAGTGTGTCATCAGATTTTTGAGAGAATAAAATAATCTTTAAAAAAATATTTATCTGGTAATAAAAAAGTTATTATTGTTTGGAAATTGTGGGAATGCTGTATTAAGCTGTATTAAGCGTAATACAATGCAAACATTACAATACTGATACACGTACATGTGTCTTTGACCACTGATGGTGTCATCAACACACACACATTCACTTTCTTAGTGTAACTGGAATGAGGTCATCTACCACGAGGCTGGCAGTTTGCTTACTTTATGGTTTTTTAATGACTCCCTCCAAATTCCTGGAGAAGACAGTGTAAAAGCAGGGAGCTTTTTGGTCGTCTGACTTTGCCCAGATTAACTCAAGCATCACCATGGTGGCTGGCCCATCAAATCAGGCAGTGTTCGTAGCTTATGCCATTCTCCCAGGCTTCATTAGCCAATGTAATCAATAATGAAGAAGCCTTCCCTGCCACCCCTGAACAGTCAGGGTTCCAATGTACAAACGTTCCCTCCCGTCTGTGCCCCCCTCAATTGGCCCCAACCATCATCCCATCATCTTGTTAATCAAATTACTCCTGAACCAAAATTGACAGTTTTCATTAATTATAAAGGATTATTCTAATTGCAATTCAAATTTATTCATTTAGAACAGACGGCATTCAGTAATATTTCAGCGCATTTGCATATTAAATGGAGAGGGCTGGTTATTAGCTATGCTAATGTATGCATATTTCCTTATTTTGAACTGGTGGGCCATATGTGAGAGCGGTGCGCAAGGCAGGTGAGGATTCTCCAACACGTTTAATTTGTTTGACAAACACGGCAGGGGCCGCAACATGTCCTCTGCCACCAGTCCGTTCACTCTTCTCTCTCCTACCCATCTTTTGGGTGAGAAAGACTCCCTGTTGTGTCAGCTGGCGCGAAAACCGCGTGGGTGACACCAAACTGCCAGCTCGCTGAACGTGTGCATGTGTATGTGATAGACGAAGACCGCGTGAACATTGATGTAACATATGATGATGTAATTTGTAACTTTTTTAACTCCTTTTGGCTTGACCCACAATTTGGAAAGAACACAAGTATCTTGTTTCAAAGGATGGTGTCTGAGTGGTTGTTTTTTGATATGGCTTCCTCTCCACCCCCACTCCACTTGTCTTTTTTAAAAGACATGATGATGTTATTAGTCTGCATTTCTGTGATGAAATTGGCCTTTTCAAATCCTTAAAGCTCCCGTCGAGCTTCCATATTTTCAATGTTGTTCAATACTAGAGGGAATGCAAAAGCAGAAAGAGGAAAAACTCACATAAAGAACAAAATTCATTCTCCTCAGGTCTTGCCAGGCACCAAGAAATAGTTTCAGGACATGGCACCTTATAAAATGCTTCACACATTTAATATACTATATCATTATTTCTATTGCTCACACTTAGGGTCAGGGCTGTAACTGCCATTGGCATTGAGCACATTCTTACACTGATTATTCTTAATAAGCCGATAGCATGTTAGATGTAAACGCCATGAATATCATTCCTTTTTCAGAGTAAGATCATAAACTAATTAAGCATAAACTGGCTGACACAGGTCTATTTATGCCCATTATCACAATTTTGTATGTAAACACCTTTAGCTGCAATTTTACCAGCTTTTCCAATTCATGCAAGTGTTGTACGAAGGCCTGTTTTCGTTCTGACTTCAAAAACAGAAAACAATCTGATGATTTCCAATCTCATTTGAATGTGGTTTTCTTGTATTGTTACATTGTTTGGGTTCATTTTAAAGGCGTGGTCAAATTTAACTTTGCACTGTGAAATTCCGCAGGTGAAATACAATCTTCTCAATGGCAATCCAATTGTTAATTTCACATGATGGACTTCCTAACGCCTTTTGTTATTTAAATTAATATTCCAGGTTCAATACAAGTTAAGCTCAATTGGCAGCATTTGTGACATAACCAACACATTCTCACACCAAACTCGTCACATATTGACGCTTTTGACAGGACCCCTTGGCGTCATATTTTAACGCCCTGGGTATACCTTTGGCGTCATTTTTCGATGCGTGCCTCACTGGAACCCAGATTTTTTATTTTTTAAATAAAGGAGGGACAAGTCAAAATTATTTTTTTGTGGTAATAAATATTATGTCACAAATGCTGTTCATTGAGCTTAACTTGTATTGAACCCAGAATATTCCTTTAAGTCTAAGGCTCTTGCGTTGTATGATACTATATATACAATAGTAGTATAATTGTCATATAGTCATAATTGCACATTCCAAGTCTTTTAACCCGAATAGGCTTGAAAACTCTGAACATCCATACAATGTTCAATTGATTTCCCCATTAAGGCTAAAAAATGTTTTTTGAGAATGTTTGCTATACTTTTGGCCTGATTTATTCAAAAACATAATGACATCAAATATACTGTAAACACAACTGGTTTAACTGTGACCATTATTATTGATCAAGAAGACAAGCATTGCTAAATTCTAGCCCGTGATTCAGATTTAAATTTCTGAAATCTTTCATTTGTCTTATTCTAATCCTAATGACTATTATGCAGGAAGTGTTTTCTGAATGGGTTTTACTCTGATAAGTAACACAATATTAGTCTACTCATTAATACAGTAACAATCTTGAAGTGTCCAGTCACATTGAGTCCTAACAGCTCTGTTTGTCACTGTCAGCCATGGGTACTGTATAGCAGGGCTGTGGGGGTGGTAACGCTGAAAATGAGCCCCTCTGCTGGGTTTGTGACTCTTGCAGAAACCCCCTCAGAGTCAGATTGGCCCCTGCTGAAATTAATGAGCTGTAGACCAGAGGAAAATATAGTTCTGGCCTCTTGTCAGTGTTCATATTCAATGTTCCACACTTCTTTTGCTATATAATTTTCTGTCTTTTATACTGGCCTGCATTTTTCTGAATTGTTATTGTAATTAAAGCTGAAGTGTGCAATTTTTTCCATATTACAATTCTCCCATTCCATCTTGATGTGCAAAAACAACCGTAAGTCAGCCATTTGTAGAGTGATTCCCCTTTAAACTGTTAACACTGTGACTAGGGCTTTCAAATGTTGCTCTTTTTATTTGGGCATCCCGAGCAGCCCAACAAAGCAACAACAAACCAATAGCATGATTTTGGGATGGGGCTATCTGTTTGTCGACCAATAGTGGATGCGAGACATGTTTGGAAAAAACTATTTGAAAAGAATCATATTTTTACAATTATATTTGGTGATGCTAGTAAATGACACACTACAGCTTTACATGTATTTATTAGATATTATGTATATTTATTAATGGGTCCCATGGACTTACACACTTGGTCTATCCCACTAATATAGTGCTTGACCAAACGCCTGCTTTTCCTGTGTCCAGCAGAGGTGAGTAGCAGAGGCGGAGCAGGGTGAACAGGTTCAGAGTGCATTTGTTCTGAGAAATATTTAAAGATGACAGGGTGTTACAGGACACAAGTGGTATTAGACGAGAAACATGCTGCCATGAATATTTCATGACACTAAGATGTTGTGACTAAATAAAAAATTTAACCTGAAATAGAAATGAGCATCGTGCTGAGGCCACTCTTTCTGACATAAGCCTGAGACTCCCACAGCGAGATGATGCTATCATACATCTAACGGGCCGATACATTTATCATGAAGCTGCACACACACAGATATACATATCCACTCAACACCTAGCTTGAATTTTTTTTTTTTCTGTGGAGCAAAAATGAAGATGCTAGGCAGAATGTTAGTCTCAGATAGCATTCACATTTATTTTATTGAAAAAAAATAAAAATAAAGATGCAATGAAAAAAATAAAATAAATAATAATAAAAAAATAAAATAAATAAATCTCTCTCTCTCTCTCTCTCTCTCTCTCTCTCTCTCTCTCTCTCTCTCTCTATATATATATATATATATATATATATATATATATATATATAATTTTTTTTTTATTTATTTTTTTTTTGCCTATCTTTTCAGAATAGACTTAAGTCGAAGCCTAGCCAATGTGTTGAGCTCTCTCAGTCTAGACTGAATGTCTGTACTGGTCTGTGTATTATTAATGACAGTTTGGCCTCCCCAGGGGTCTGCCATGGCTGTGCTGTTGGCACGAGATATAGAGCTCCATCTATCACCTTAAAGAGCCCGCAAGCATGGAGAGAGAAAGAGAGAGCAAAGGATGTGTGTTAACAACAAATATGAGCCCTTTTGGTCCAGTTTGTGTTGTCATTGATGTATGATTGCATCAGATGTATTCAGAGAACGTGGAAGCACTATTTAACACATTTTACAAGTACGCAAATGAATGACATCTGTTTGCTGTCATGCTGATTATTATACAGGGCTCTCTATGGGGTCGTGACCCCAGATCTCTGAGGTCAGAGCTGACCTCTTGCGATGCACACCACAACATGTGCTCACTTTTCTCTTTACCATGTCCTTCCTGAAATCATGTTGCAAAGGAAACCAACCAAGCAAATATTTTCACACTGGCACCGGAAATGTGTTCCTATTCATTCTGACAATAGACTTTATCGCACATTATCACAAAATAGCTATGTTCAGAATTAAATACTATAGCTTATTACTTAGGGGATTCTCAAGAAACCTGTCAAGAAAATGCCCTGGTCGTATTTAACCCTAAATCAATAAATCAGTGAATAAATCAATGAAAAAATCAATATAAAATGTATATATATGTATATATATTTCATGTTGCGGTAGTGAGAATATCATGATGACCATTTTTAGCATTGCAGTAATGATATTTGGGGGTTGCAATGTGTATAATCATCATGAAAATGTCACAATTAAAAAGAAAAAAAAAACAATTGGTTGCATTTTATTTGACAGTACGTGTACTCTCAGTATAGTAATACAGTGTATTTAACCAAGAAAGTACTGAACAATATTGGTGACTACATGTACTTAATATGGGTTAAGGTTAGGGTTGGGTTTAGGTTTAGGGTTAGTATCTAATAATTACTGTAGTTGTTGTAATTATATAGTACGTAAATGTGTAACAGTGGGAACCAAAAATTCTTAAGGGCCCTAAAGACTTCATTTAAATATGAAAAAGGTAACTGGGCCAACCAGTAGATGATAAGAGTGTGTGTGTAAGTTTTGCTTTAGTCTCTGTGTTTTGTCGGACAATACCTGATGCAGATGTAGCTGCCTCGAGGCTGTGTAACACTAGACCTGCCTGCTCTGTTTCCCAGGATAGATTACAAACAAACACACACACACACACACACACACACACACACACACACACACACACACACGTCATAACGTGGATCATTGGTTCTAGTAAAATCCCACGGTCCTCCAACCATCCCTCTCCTCTTTGCAGATGGGATACATAATTCCCTTTCTCTCCCTGAATGTATGTTGTTCCAAAAATGGATGACTTTCTTTTTTTCTGAAAATGATTTAGCGCTGAATGTTATCCTCAGTCACTATTCACTTTTATTGTATGGAAAAGTATATTTACAGTATTTCTATGCTATAAATACTGTAAATAATACAATACACTACCCTCATGGCCATTTATAATGAACTGCGGTGGTAAAGAAGAAGAAGTCTATACTGGAACACTGCTAACAAATTAGATTATCACAAAGAATTTTTTTTTTTCCTATTGTTAATACTTATTACAAAGATGACAATTATGTTATCTTTGTTAAGGGTTTATAAAGGGGCTTATTAATGCAAAATAAGTTCTATATATTTATATATACAGTGTACATACACATACATCATGTTCATGGCTTTGATGTAAACTAATGGCAGTTGGCTCACTCCTTTTTCAATTGGAAACATATCATCGCAGGAAAGAAGACTGCATTTGACAAGCCAGTTTATGGGGACTTTAAATAGTGTAAATGTCTTAAAGTAAGGAACTGTTATTCTTGAGAACAACTCGTGATAATTTCCTTTGAAAAAGTAGGTTGAAATAGTTACCTTATCTGCCTGGCTTTCTTCAATCAATAATATGGCCTGCCAGTAGCCAAATACCCTTTAAAAGGCTGCATTGCTTTTTAGCTTAATTTGAACTACGCATACCCTGAATCTGGTCCAATCTTTCATCACATCACTTTGGGCCTTTGTCCTGAAAAAACATAACCCTAAATCTGCTTTGTATTGCATAATAATGGCCATATTTCATTCTGAGACTAAGCCATATCTGAGGGTGGGAAACTGACTTTTATAGTTTTGGGAACATGGACATGCAAACCATTTTTAATGCTGGCATGTGTAACATTAAGTGCATTTAAAATGAACCTTGACATTTTTAGTGGTATTTGTTGAAGCAAGCACCGCTATTACTATTGCTCATACTTGGGGTTAATTTGTATTAAAACTTGGTACCTAATTTGTCCTGCACCATTTGTGCTTCAGACATTAATCATATCTCAAATCATGTGGTTGATTGAGGAGAGGTGTGCTATAACTTTTCTAAGTAATCAAAATCAGAATTTCGCCTAGCAGATGATAAAACGAGGAAAAAATTCATAGATCTTCATTGAAGGTGCCTATTTGGGGCTCTTTTAATGTAAGCAAACACCCAGAAAATTCTAGCAACTGCACAGCGTAGTGATGCGCTAAAAACAGTAGAACACCTTAGTAACCGCATAGCTTTACCCTAGCAACCAACCATAACATTCTAGCATCGTGGTGGCGACTTTTTCCACAGGTAAGCACCACACATATTGTCTTCAGAAAATGCTAAAATATATATTTTTTCCTTTAATCCTGTAATCTATTCCAACTATAATTGAACTCCAATTGTTCCAATAACGAGTCCACTGATAACTTATAGTATTTCAGTTAAATGATCCTGCTAACACACTTCACATAATATTCTGTATTCAGTCACTGGAAAAATATACTCATATCCCACATCCATAAGAGCTACCTCTCAATGTGACCCATCCTCAGTAATTAAGCCTTAAAAAAATAAGGTGATAGTATCTCTGCTTGCAAAAGCAAGTCTTTGCCATGGTTCTGGGAGATAGTCAGGAGATTTTCTCTGTCTATTATTCTACCTAATCTCCATCTGCTAATTAACTAGCACTCTCGAAGCTAGATTGGGAAATCTAATGCAGTTCAACACCATTCAGAGCAAAGAGAAAGTGAACCAGAAAGTCCAAATAAGAGAGATGGAGCCAACAGAGGGATTTTGTGAGGGGATATGTTTAGTAACTCATGCCAATCAAAGCACTTGTTCAAAGAATGTTAACATGATTAGAATCACAAAGCAGTTTATTTACTGAGTATGTTACAAACATTTAAAAGGAATTTGACTTGATGCGTTGATCCCAAGACAAATATCAAAATAATATGCAATACAAATCCAACGTGAACAATTTCAAGGTATAGAACATACTGTAATTTATTTGAAAAGCTGAATGACTCTCATAGAAGCCTCACAAACGGCATCGCTATTTCCTCTTTTTCTGCGGCTAAACAAACCACTCCCAAAACAGATCACATGGACCATAAATGAGGTCATCATACTGAGAAACCGTCTTCATGTCCTTTTATTTGTCCCTGTTGAAGACAGCATGAGACAGGTGGATGCGGTGGCTGTCAGTGTGAGTTCTCAGCATTTTGACTTCTCTCTGCTGTCTATTAATTTTTTGTGTGACCATTGATGACAAAAGGAATTTTTTGTCAGACATCATCTCCAGCTCTTTTGATATTTGCGAGAAGAATGACGTGGAAACGAATCCGCGAGTATTCGTACAGCTTTACACACACACACACACACACACACACACACACACACACACATCTATGCCTTTGATATGTGGAGATAGGCATTTGATTTCTCGCAGAGATGGGAAAGTGCCTCTCAGTGTTTTGTAAGCTGTCTGCTGACACATTCAGAAAATCGTTCACATGCCTGAAGCGCAGAGAGGGTTCACTGGCTTGTGTTGTAGACTGTGCGAGATGGTCTCTGTGTACACTGTAGTCTTGTTTTGGTTCTTTAATCATTGCTTGATACACCGTAACAAGATACAATATTTCACACTCAAGTTGAGGTAAATTGCCTTTCTCCCTGTGTAATTTGCAACCCCTTTTCAAAATATGAATACTAAAGCATGATTCAACTTAGAAAACTACATGACCTTAACTGGTACAACATGATAACATAGGAAGTTCCGGAAGTACCCTAGTGACAGTATGCCAACTCACTGACATGCAACATTTCCCACTCACATTTTTGCCTCGGTTTTTATGTGCTTGCCTTCCCAGTGGCTTGTCTGGCAGCTCGCTGTCTCAGCAGTGTGAGAGACCTGGGTTCGTATCCCTGTTGAAACTAGGAAGTAATCACATTCACTTAATCAGTGACAAGTGTGAATTGGAGGTTGCACTTTTTCCCTTCACAATTTATTTTTACTCCATTAATGTTTAGGTTTAGGTTTGGTTTGGCATAAAATATGCATTCCTCTTTACTGTATTGCATCCTGCACAGCTGAAAGGAACTGCATTCACAAGTGGATTTTTGCAACCTCTCCTGGACTTAAAAGGAACTTACACAGGCCTATACACCCTGTAGCACTTACCGCTTTGGCCACTGGGGGCAGTGTTTTAAATTTCGGTATGCATATAACGATTTTTGTTAAAGAAAAGTCAACCTACTTTTTCTGATTTTACTGTGAGATCAGGCTGACTGGTAAACATGACTAGACTTGACTATGGAACAAAAAATATGAAAAATGTCACCAAAACGTCTCACCAAAATGATTGGGGAAATAATATTCGATAAACAATGCTGCCTTCAGGTCTTCCTGGGAAGTTTCTGCTTGCACCCAGTCTACACCAGATGCAAGAGGCACGACGTGATGCAACAAAAGCAAATCACTGTATTATAATTAGTTATGCACCGATCAGGACTGAATTTTTAACATAGAGATCTACTGATCCGATCACCAATTTTTTATTTAAAGTGCCCTTTGCCCCTCTTTAACAAGTTATAGGCTGCAGTTATATGTTTATGCCCCACAATGTAAAACTACATTCAATTTACACTGATTGTGAAATGTTAACATTTATTAATATAAAACAGGTATGAATAGTTATGTTGTTACTTTTAAAGATCATTGTGACATACTCCAACCAGTAAACAACATTAGAGCATCACACACAGCAGAGATACATTTAAAAATAAGAGAGATTTACCCACTACAAGCTACAAAACCACTTCAGAGAGAAATCATTAGGATCTATCCTTTGCATTTTGTTGTAAGACAAATCATTAACTTATAAGTAACTGCGTGAAAACGTGCTGCCGTAATTGAAGGTTATTAGTGTAATCGTAACAAACATATATCTCTGATTTAGTCAAAATAGTGCTTGGATGAGTGACTGATGAGAGATTGAGAGCACCTGGAGTGAAGAGCATGCATGTTGGAAAGTGAAACCAAAGGCACGCGTAATCAATCTCTCCGCATTGCTCCACACACCTTCTAGCTGTCATGACTCACGTTATATCACACAAATTTTTCATTCGTGTTTACATCTGTTTGCAGCATCTTTCTCGTCTCCGTGTCTAATTGTACAGTGAGTCAGAATTACTACCGCAATGACTCTTGAAAACAGGCACCTTAATATTCATACACATGTAAGTTGTAAATATTTTTAAAACAAACCAGCATATTAATCGAAATTACAACATGTCTGAAAGTGTCAATTTGTGAATGCTTAGTCATTTGCCAGTATCTCACCCCCCAGTGCTGCAATGTCATGATTTGAGGGCTGAGCAAATGCTCATTCATTAGAGTGACAGAGTCACAGTGTTTGACTTTGTGCATGTAGCAATTATAAAAAGATTGGTCCTTAATCTAGGCACGAATCGCCAATCACATATTTAAGATGAAGATTGGCCAATTTAGATCGGCAGCTGATCGATCAGTGCACCCCGATTATAATCAATGATGCAGTCTACACTGGATACGTCCATTACATCGACAGTAAACGACTGCCCCATTGAATTATGCGCTACACGTGCTGGCGCTACTCCTTCACACAACACAAAAAAATTGTTTAAAAAGTTCACGTTGATGCATCTAGTGTAGACAGTTGAAGGCAACAAAAATAAATGGTAAACAATAAGGCCATATCTTCAAAAATGCTATTTTATTTTTTTTTTTCAATTTCTTACAATTTTACAACATTAAGAAAAAGCAGCCTTGCTCTCTCGAAATCGAGGCCTGGCAGGATCCAATGTAAAGTACATTGCAGTAATCTAAACATGATGAAATAAAAGAATGAATCACTTTCTCCAAATCATTGGCTGAAACAATTCGCTTAAGTTTAGCAATTGCTCTGATTTGGAAAAAGCACCTCTTAACCACAGCATTTATCTGCTTCTGTAGTTTAAGATCCGGATCAAGGACAACCCCCAAGTTTCTAACTTGACTCTGAAGATGGGCTGATCATGGACCCAGATTTGGAGCAATGTTCAATGCTCCATTGGCTGAATGTTCCTGTACTTTGTACTTGACCCCATTCTGCTGAATTACTGAGAAGCATTACTCATCTGACATTTTTTCATCAATTCAATTGGGTTTACCTTTTCTTGTGGTGCAACTGGTTTAGGGTTTGGGTCTGGGTTAGTGTGTATGCTTAATAAAATACAGTATGCATAAATTTTTAATGTATTACATCATTAACAACTAAAAATTCTTGCTTAACAACATGCTTTTGGCGTCACTCTGTGGACATTTTACCTGGAAACTGGAGCTAACACGTGCTCAACAACACATTCAGCTTCGGCCTCTGGGGGCAGTGATTTCGGTATTTCGGTAAGCACTTACCGAATTCAGCTAAACAACTTTTGACCTTCTGTCTCCGACTTCACAGTGAGATCAGTCTTAGCAAAGACAGGAAACAAGATACTTCCAAAATATGAGACTAAATGAATTCAAATGAAAGTCAAGAGCATGAGACAAGAAAACAGAACAAAAATAAACAAAGTGCTTTGTTTTCTCGTTTTCCACATTTCTTCCTCTTTCTTCACTGCCCTGGTGTAACCCATCACTCAATCCAACTCCCCAGAGAAGACAAACAGACAAAGAAGAGGAGGTATAAAGCCAGTGTTTGTGTGTGAGAAAACAAAAGTAGTAAATCTGCCAGCCCCCCAAGGTATGGTACCCTCCCAGCTCTGCTAACCGTTAATCAGCCCTTCATCTGTGAGTGTGTGTATGTGTGCTAGTGGGGCTAATGATTTTGCAGCTAGAGCACCTCACCAGCCTCCCTGTGACCCCCTGAGCTAGCCCCCAAAATCAATCTTGCTCTTATGAATTATTGAGTTGTTTGCCTTCAGCCTTTTACAATAGACACTAAAGGAGACCTGTCTTCCTCTTTTACCCCCCCTCCCCCCCCCCCCATCTCTCTCTCTCTCTCTCTCTCTCTCTCTCTCTCTCTCTCTCGCTCTCTCTCGCTCTCTTTTTTTCAGTTCTATCATTGGGTTTGTTGGGGACTTAATTCTGAAGAAAGAGGTTTCCAAAAGTCAGGTCAAATTTCTTGCCAAGTGAAAGCATGAGTATATGTGCTTTTGGCAAAAGAATCAATTTCCTGTTGGATCAATGCAATGCTGCTGAAATCGGTCTGTGCTTACTGAATTCAAATCACTGCCCTAAGTGGCCAGAGCCTGAAGTGTTGTTCAATGTATGAGTACTTACGAGCTCCAGTTTATGGGTAAAATGTCCACAGAATGGTGAAAGTTGTATTTTTAGTTGTATGTTGCATGTTAACCCAAACCCCAACCCTAAACCTAACCACCAGTGGGGCAAAAATGTAACTTCAGAGCAAAAATGCAACCTCTGAATCAGACACACCATTGCTTATGTGAACGTGATTACTGATTACATGGGACCAGAACGCATGTCACTGAGGTTCCTCACGCAACTCTCCAAATAGTGCAACAGGGAACGACAAATGCATTTGAATAAAAGCGAAAATGTCTTGTGGGGATTGCACTTGTTGGTAACTTGGCAGAATGGGGTTGATTTAAGGGTACAGGTACATGTCAATTTCCCATGTTCCCATGTTGCCTCAAACATTCTGCTTTATATATATATATATATATATATATATATATATATATATATATTAATCTGGAACTCTGCTAATCTTTTGCAATTAATTACACTCTTATGTTAACTACTTAACAATCAGGCTTGATTCATACTGTTTTTATTTCATACTTCATGCTATCTATTTTATTTTTATTTTATTTTTTTGCACACAATACTTTCTGAAAAGAAAATCTCCCTATTGTCTTACAGTGATTATTATTAAGATTTAAAATATTTGAACAATTACTAAATTGTGATTTGTATTCTTTCTTGTTTGCATGCTGAATTTGATCAACTTTGGGCATTGTTTTTGGTGGTTTCAAAGAACACTCACTTATTTTCAGATATGATATCATTGTTTTTTTTTTCATGGACAATTTTTAAAATATCCTCACTCTGAATTTTCGTATGCCTGTACATTTTTTATATCAGTGTTATGGTCTAGTATAAGATATTACCATGCTTAGGGTACAACGTGGCTAAAGGCTCCATTGATTTTATTTTTTCCCAAAACACTAAATAGCAACGCAACCACAGCACTTTCCTAAACACCTGTTTGTCACTATGCTCTGCTAAACTTTGCTGATCCATGAAATCTTTGCATGTGTTGTCTAAATGTTGAGTTTGAGGCAATTTGATCTAATTATTTATATTTCTTAAAATGTTGCAAATTTGTGCAGCTAAAGAAAATCCCTGAAATTAACACATTTAGAGACAAAATAATTATTTATCCTTTTCAGTTTTGTTTAAGTTCATTAAATCAAACATTTTCAATAACTGTCCAATAAATGTAAGGATAGTATTTGGGGTAAACAGTAATCACAAATAACAACATCATCATTACTACTAGTTCATCAAATACTTGCATTGCTCATTCAAGCAGTATTCATATTAGCACCAAAGAAAATGTAGTTGAACTTAGCAGTCCAACAAGATATCATGTTATTGAATAATTGTGTCTACAACAATGAATATAAGCATGAATATGATCGAGTTGAACCAGTCATCAACTCGATTTCCATATCTCCAGAGACCTCTCAGTTTGATTGACAGCCCTCTGTTTCCACACTGGGATGAGCAATTACCAGTCCTGCATATTAAGACAAGCTTGTGTAAAATTATGCTCCTGCGTGTTTTTATCTTGCAGTGTAGCATGTAGTTTATGGGAAGAGTCTGTGTTCCATATACAGTATGCATATTTGAAAGAGTGTGTGAGGAAAATATGCAACCTAGTCACATAATAACAAGAGTTAGAGGTGAGTCTATCCATTTCACTTATCCAATCACAGCATGACATCATCATTGTACAGAATGTTTGAGTGATACAACATTTAGTAATCTTGTCACACCCATTTTTGAGTCACAGCAAAGTGAGAGAAGGGCATTAATAGATAAGTTCACCCAATGATGAGAATTCTGGCATGATTTACTCACCCTCATATTTTGAAGAATGGTCACGCTCTTTCTTCTGTACAATGAAAGCATATATTGGCCAGGGGCAACGTGAAAAAATGCACCATAAAATATTTTCATAGCTTGCGTACATTCAAACGTGTCAGGATGCATTGCGATTTGGCATGACACTTAAGAACCAATGTTTGATGGGGGCCTGGGTAGCTCAGGGGTAGAGTATTGACACTGACTACTACCCATGGAGCAATGAGTTTGAATCCAGGGCGTGCTCAATGACTCCAGTCAGGTCTCTTAAGAAAACATATTGGCCTCGTTGCTAGGGAGGGTAGAGTCACATGGGGTAACCTCCTCGTGGTCGAGATTTGTGGTTCTCGCTCTCAGTGGTGAACGTGGTAAGTTATGCATGGATTACGGAGAGTAGCATGAGCCTCCACATGCTGTGAGTCTCCGCGATGTCATGCAAAACAAGCCACATGATAAGATGTGAGGATTGACCTCAGAAGCGGAGCTAATTCATCTAATCTTGTCAATCATTATGCTTGACTGGTCTCGAACTGTGGAATTCCGAGTCCAAGGTGTAAATGTGTTGAATCTGTAATACAAGCGTTAAAATGTATAGTTTTTCAAATGATGCATAATAGTAAAAGTTTTATGATATTATAACATAGCAGTGTGCGAGTAATAGTTTGAAAAATACTTGTTTTTAAAAAGTCATAATCATCATTATATGAGACTAGGATAACTATTAACTATTCCTTAATTCTATATAACACTGTTACAAACATGACTAAAAATGCAATTAATGCAATGTTAAATTGGGGAGTCTTGAAAGGGAGTATTTTAACCTGTTAAAATCTAAATCATAAAAAAATAAGAGTGACATTTTTTTAATATTTAAGTTCAGTTGGAGAGGTGGGAAACTAGAATGAATGCGTGAAGTGAGAAAGAGAGATATATAGAGAGAGAGACAGAGAGAGAGATCCAAGAAAAAATACAAAGAGTTTATAGGGATGACCCTTCTCTCTCTCTGATTCACTTGGAAGTATGCGTTAGCCCTCATAAAATATTAATGTTGGTTGTGCTCAGAGCCATAATTGCCATCTCAGCCTGTGAATTATTTATGCTGTTGTGCTGTTCACATGGGCTCTTTTACTTTTGGTGTGACTCGCACCATACAGGATTATGGCACAGACAGCTATGGACGGTGTTTTGCATTTAGTAACCAAATTAGATGACCTCACTTTTTCTCTCATTCACTCTTTTCCTTCTTTTTGGAGAGGATCTGTCATATTCAGCAAACATTTATTTCAAGAAAGAATGGCAATAGATATGGACAACTGAGTGTTTGTTTACAGAAATGCCAATGAGTAGAAATTTTAACAATCACTTTCAGAGTATGGTGATTTTCCCTCAGAATAGTCCAATATGTACACTGACTCTTTGGAGGACAAGAGTACATAGCAGAAAATCTTAATTTTCTACAGTAGAAAAATCAAATATTCAACTGTGTTGATATTGGCCTTGAGATAAGAAATTCATGCATAGTAGTTTGCTCTGTCATGCTTTTTATGCTTTTGAGTGTGAGTGCATGTGCATATATTGTGTTTATGTTGTGTAGTTCTAGATGGTACCTACAGAAACAGATGTGGTCGAACAGTCTTCTGTCTCCCTGCTTTCTTATGACTTTCCCTGACTCCTCACACCCTTAACCTACTCTGACAACAGTTCATATTGACTGATTCTTCTCTGTTGCAGCAATATACTGTATACTGTACCATAACTCATATCTAAAGGAAAAAGATTTCCACCAAATTTGTAAGCTGTCATTTACAAAGTTCTTCATCGTCCCCATTCCTTTCATGAAAAGGGGACATTTGTATTTTCTACACCACTAGTGGTGCCAAACAGAATTGCATAATCATTTCCAAACAGGTTTCCCAAACACTCCTACCAACCCTTAAGCCTCGCCCATTGACTTGCATTAGCCAATCAGAGAGTCTAACTTCAAACTCATGCCATTGAATGAGCCAGAAGTTGATATGTTGGACCATTTAAACAAAACAAACTGTGTTTTGAAGTGCCACCAAGTCAAATATGCTCATCAGAAAGTCAACTTATTAATTGCTTACTTATTGTTCTCAAAGAATTTACTGCTTCAGGTCTCATTTATGAATTTCACTTATTTAATCAATGCTTTAAAGACAAGGGAAGCACAGATCACTCATTATCAATACTTATATGTTGACTCCAGCCAGGTCTCCTTGGCTCGGTTGCTAGGGAGGGTAGAGTCACATGAGGTAACCTCCTCGTGGTCACTATAATACTGTTCGCACTCAGTGGGGCACTTGGTGAGTTGTGCGTGGATGCCGCGGAGAATAGCATGGGCCTGCACACACGCTACGTCTCAGCAGTAATGCGCACAACAAGCCACGTGATAAGATGCACGGACTGACAGTCTCAGATGCGGAGGCAACTGAGATTCATATTTCGCCACTTGGACTGAGGCGAGTCATTATGCCACCACAAGGACATTTTAAATTGGAGAGGAAATGGGAGAAAAAATACTTATATCTGTTAAAATTATTAGTGGTGCTTGCAAAGCAACACTATTGTAATCTCACATACTTATTAGTGGTGCTTGCAAAGCAACACTATTGTAATCTCACATACTTATTAGGTTGGCTTGAGAAAGCCAACTTACTGAAATCCTATTTAAACTTATTATTATTATTATTATTATTCTGAGACTAAATTTCTAAATGTAACTCCTCCTAGAGCTTTTAAGCTACATGCACCAAACTCGGCACAGACCTTCAGACTAATCCCGAATAGTGTGCTATATCTTTTCTAACTGATCGGACTTACGGTTTTCCTAAAAATGACGATCAAAACTCGGAAAAACTCCCATTGATTAACATTGCGGAATGTTCAGAAATTTAAATCCCAACTGACGTTTTCACACACACAGACGAAAAAGGGCCTGTCAGCCCTGCGTCTCTCCTTCTCTCTCTCCCTCAGAGGATTTCTTTTATCAAGCAGCCAATAAGTAATGACCTAAAATCTTCATAGCCACAGTATAGTAGCTTCCAGGTTGACTTGATTCACTCAGTATGGAAAGGAGGCTTGATAAGTATCACCCTGGTAACTGCATAGCAACCAGACAGGGTTACCCTAGCAACCAAATAACAAATCACATATTTCTGCACCAGAAAATCATACAGACATCCTGTTTCACTTATTTCACTCAGGATGGAAAGTAGCCTTGATATGTATCACTCTGGTAACTGCCTAGCAACCAGATGGGGTTACCCTAGCAACCAAGTAACAAATCACATATCTCTGCACCAGAAAATCATACAGACTTCCTGTTTCACTTATTTCACTCAGGATGGAAAGTAGCCTTGATATGTATCACTCTGGTAACTGCCTAGCAACCAGATGGGGTTACCCTAGCAACCAAGTAACAAATCACATATTTCTGCACCAGAAAATCGTAGTGACTTCCTGTTTCACTTATTTCACTCAAGATGGAAAGTAGCCTTGATATGTATCACTCTGGTAACTGCCTAGCAACCAGATGTGATTACCCTAGCAACCAAGTAACAAATCACATATCTCTGCAACAGAAAATCAGAGAGACTTCCGGGTTGACTTATTTCACTCAGGATGGAAAGTAGCCTTGATATGTATCACTCTGGTAACTGCCTAGTAACCAGATGTGGTTACCCTAGCAACCAAGTAACAAATCACATATCTTTGAACCAGAACATGGTACAGACTTAGGGGTTGACATATTTCACACAGGATTGCAAGGGGCCTTATGAGTATCACTTTGGTAACTGCCTAGCAACCAGATGTGGTTACCCTAGCAACCAAGTAACAAATCACATATCTTTGCACCAGAAAATCGTAGAGACTTCCTGTTTCACTTATTTCACTCAGGATGGAAAGGAGGCTTGATATGTATCACTCTGGTAACTGCCTAGCAACCAGATGTGGTTACCCTAGCAACCAAGTAACAAATCACATATCTTTGAACCAGAACATTGTAGAGACTTAGGGGTTGACATATTTCACACAGGATTGCAAGGGGCCTTATGAGTATCACCTTGGTAACTGCCTAGCAACCAGATGGGGTTACCCTAGCAACCAACTTACAAATCACATATCTCTGCACCAGAAAATCGTAGAGACTTCCTGTTTCACTTATTTCACTCAGGATGGAAAGTAGCCTTGATATGTATCACTCTGGTAACTGCCTAACAACCAGATGGGGTTACCCTAGCAACCAAGTAACAAATCACATATCTCTGCACCAGAAAATCGTAGTGACTTCCTGTTTCACTTATTTCACTCAGGATGGAAAGTAGCCTTGATATGTATCACTCTGGTAACTGCCTAGCAACCAGATGTGATTACCCTAGCAACCAAGTAACAAATCACATATCTCTGCAACAGAAAATCAGAGAGACTTCCGGGTTGACTTATTTCACTCAGGATGGAAAGTAGCCTTAATATGTATCACTCTGGTAACTGCCTAGCAACCAGATGTGATTACCCTAGCAACCAAGTAACAAATCACATATCTCTGCAATAGAAAATCATAGAGACTTCCGGGTTGACTTTATTCACTCAGGATGGAAAGTAGCCTTGATATGTATCACTCTGGTAACTGCCTAGCAACCAGACGGGGTTACCCTAGCAACCAAGTAACAAATCACATATCTCTGCACCAGAAAATCGTAGAGACTACCTGTTTCACTTATTTCACTCAGGATGGAAAGTAGCCTTGATATGTATCACTCTGGTAACTGCATAGCAACCAGACAGGGTTACCTTAGCAACCAAGTAACAAATCACATATCTTTGAACCAGAACATCGTAGAGACTTAGGGGTTGACATATTTCACACAGGATTGCAAGGAGCCTTATGAGTATCACTTTGGTAACTGCCTAGCAACCAGATGTGTTTACCCTAGCAACCAAGTAACAAATCACATATCTCTGCACCAGAAAATCATAGAGACTTCCTGTTTCACTTATTTCACTCAGGATAGCAAGGTGTCTTGAAAAGTATCACTCTGGTAACTGCCTAGCAACGACAAGGGCTTACCCTAGCAACCAACTAACAAATCACATATCTCTGCACCAGAAAATCGTAGAGACTTCCTGTTTCACTTATTTCACTCAGGATGGAAAGGAGGCTTGATATGTATCACCCTGGTAACTGCATAGCAACCAGACAGGGATACCCTAGCAACCAAGTAACAAATCACATATCTATGCAACAGAAAATCATAGAGACTTCTGGGTTGACTTAATTCACTCAGAATGAAAAGGAGGCTTGATAAGGATCACCCTGGAAACTGCCTAGCAACCAGATTGGGTTACCCTAGCAACCAAGTAAAAAATGATGTATCTATCTGTCTATCGATCTATCTATCTATCTATCTTTCTGAGGGTCAATATCTATCTATCTATCTAACTATCTATCTATCTATCTATCTATCTCAGGGTCAATGACTATCTATCTATCTATATAGATCTGACGGTCAATATCTATCTAAGGGTCAATGACTATCTATCTATCTATCTGAGGCTCAATATCTATCTATCTATCTGAGGGTCAATATCTATCTATCTATCTGAGGATCAATATCTATCTATCTATCTGAGGATCAATATCTATCTATCTATCTATCTATCTGATGGTCAATAACTATCTATCTATCTATCGATCTATCTATCTGATGGTCAATATCTATCTATCTATCCATCTATCCATCTATCTATCTGTGGGTCATACTCTATCTATCTATCTATCTATCTATCTATCTGAGGGTCAATATCTATCTATCTATCTATCTATCTGTGGGTCATACTCTATCTATCTATCTATCTATCTATCTATCTAATCTATTTGATAGACTGAATGGTTTTATAATCTCTAAACTTTGAACTTTGAAAACTACTACTTATAATTACATCAAACTAGAAACCGTAAATCTTCAAACTTTTACAACTACTTCAAACTTTATGCTAGGCTTTCTCAAGCCAACCTAAAGTTTGTACTCAAACTTTTTAATCTAGTTTTTCTTCTTCTTCTTCTTCTTCTTCTTCTTCCGTACAAAACTTCGGCACCTAACTCGTCCCGCACCTTTTGGCGTAGACCCATGAATGAGGTGTCAAATCGTGCGGCTCATTGAGGAGAGGTGTGCTATGACTTTTCTAAGCGATCGGGTGTACGATGTTCGAACAGCGGACGAAAAAGAGGCCAAAAAAGTCCCATTGACTTTACATTGCGGAATGTTCAGAAATTTAAATCCCAACTGACATTTTCACACACACAGACAAAAAAGGGCCTGTCAGCCCTGCGTCTCTCGCTCTCTCTCCCTCAGAGGATTTCTTTTATCAAGCAGCCAATAAAAATCTTCATAGCCACACCCTAAAACATGCTAAAAATGTGCTAGCATCATGCTAACATATGCTGGCATCACCTAGCGAAGTGCTAAAACATGCTATAAACGTGTTAGCAACATGCTAACACATGCTGGCATCGCCTAGCGAAGTGATAAAACATGCTAAAAACATGCTAGCTACATGCTAAAACATGTTGGCATCGCCTAGCGAAGTGCTAAAACATGCTAAAAACGTGCTAACAACATGCTAACACATGCTAGTATTGCCTAGCGAAGTGTTAAAACATGCTAAAAACGTGCTAGCATCATGCTAACACATGCTGGCATCACCTAGCGAAGTGCTAAAAAATGTTAAAACATGCTAGCATTATGCTAATGCATGCTGGCATTGCTTAGGGGATTGCTAAAACATATTAAAAACATGCTAGCATCATGCTAACACATGTTTGCATCGCCTAGTGAAGTGCTAAAACATGCTAAAATGTGTTAGCATCATGCTAACACATGCTGGCATCGCCTAGCGAAGTGCTAAAACATGTTAAAACGTGCTAGCATTATGCTAATTCATATTAGCATTGCTTAGGGGATTGCTAAAACATGCTAAAAACGTGCTAACAACATGCTAACACATGCTAGTAGTGCCTATCAAAATGTTAAAACATGCTAAAAATGTGCTAGCATCATGCTAACACATGCTGGCATTGCCTAGCAAAGTGCTAAAACATGTTAAAATGTGCTAGCATTATGCTAATGCAGGTTAGCATTGCTTAGGGGATTGCTAAAATATGTTGAAAACGTGCTAACATCATGCTAATACATGTTAGCATCGCTTAGCGAAGTGCTAAAATATGTTAAAACATGCTAGCATTATGCTAATGCATGTTAGCATTGCTTAGGGGATTGCTAAAACATGTTAAAATGTGCTGGCATCATGCTAACACATGTTAGCATTGCCAAACAAAGTGCTAAAACATGCTAAAACGTGCTAGTATCATTCTAACACATGATAGCTTCACCTAGTGAAGTGCTAAAACATTCTAAAATGTGCTACCATCATGAAAAACACATGTTAGCAACATTCTATGACCTTTATTTTAGTGCTTAGAAACAAGTTAGGAAATGCTATTTGACGAGTTTTGCCACGGCAAGCACCACTCACATTTTCTTCAGGAAATGTACATTCTAGTTAGTGGTGCTTGCAAAGCAACACTATTGTAATCTCACATACTTATTTTTCTTCTTCTTCTTCTTCTTCTTCTTCTTCCGTACAAAACTTCGGCGCGTAACTCGTCCCGCACCTTTTGGCGTAGACCCATGAATGAGGTGTCAAATCGTGCGGCTCATTGAGGAGAGGTGTGCTATGACTTTTATAAGCGATCGGGGGTACGGTGTTTGCCCCAGGGGCAAAAAATTGGGCAAAAAATCCCATTGACTTAACATTGAGCTGAACTTTGACGAGTCATAGCTCAGAGCGAGGATTTCGCAGAGACGTGTGATTTACCACATTTGAAGAGGCTGACAGGCTCTGTGAGAACATACCTCACAATGGGGTAAAACTTTTACCCCTGGGGGGCAGGAGCTGCCCAAAGTTGCCCCAATGTAAGTCAATGGAATTTTTGGCAAAATTTTTTGGTCACAGACCCACGAATGAGGCATCAAATCGTGCGGATTATTTGGGAATGGTGTGCTATGACTTTTATAAGTGATCGGGGGTACGGTATTTGCCCCAGGGGCAAAAAATTGGGCAAAAAATCCCATTGACTTAACATTGCGCCGAACTTTGACGAGTCATAGCTCAGAGCAAGGATTTCACAGAGACGTGTGATTTACCACATTTGAAGAGGCTTACAGGCTCTGTGAGAACATACCTCACAATGGGGTAAAAGTTGCACCCCTTGGGGGCAGGAGCTGCCCAAATTTGCCCCAATGTTAAGTCTATGGTAGATTTTGTATTGAACATAACTCTGGATCACAGTGTCTTAGAGACAAGGGGGCAGGCTCATTTTACTCAGACGACCAATCAGTCTCTCAGGATCATTGTGAAGCTATCAAGCCACGCCCTAGCAACCATTTACAGTACCTTAGCAACAAGTCCCATAGACTTCCATTGAAAGAGATCAAAGGGATTTTTCTGGACTGAATTACCATAGAAACACAAGGGTGGTCTCGTTTGACTTGGGCCAGTAAAACAGCCAATCATGAATCCCCTCAACACTTCCTAGCCCCTCCCTAGCAACCATTTTCGAGCACCTTAGCAACCAATATCCAAAGAGAGATATCTTCCATTCTGAATGTCACAGAGGCATGGGAGTTGGTTTATATCATTCATACTGACAAGCAGCCTTTGGAGATTCATCATTGGCAGCTGCCAAGCCACTCCCTAGCAACAATTTAGAGCACCCTAGCAACCACATTTATTGATTTCAATTACATTAAGATATCTTCAGATCAGAATGTCCTAGAGACATGATAGTTGCTTTGTTTTAATTGGGTGAGTAATCAGTCTTCAGCTTTCATCATGTGAACTACTTAGCCACGCCCTAGCAACCATTTAAAGCACCCTAGCAACAAAGAACCATTGACATCCATTCAAAATCACTAAGATGTGTATCTTGGGATCAGAATGACGTAGAGACTTCCGGGTTGACTTATTTCACTCAGGATGGCAAGGAGCATTGTTCCCTGTCACCTTGATAACTGCCTAGCAACCAGATGGGGTTACCCTAGCAACCAAGTAACAAATCAAATATCTTTGAACCAGAACATCGTAGAGACATAGGGGTTGAAATATTTCTCACAGGATTGCAAGGGGCCTTATGAGTATCACGTAGGTAACTGCCTAGCAACCAGATGGGGTTACCCTAGCAACCAAGAAAGAAATCGCATATCTCTGCACAAGAAAATCACAGAGACTTCTGGGTTGACTTATTTCACTCAGGATGGCAAGGAGCATTGTTGGCTGTCACCTTGGTAACTGCCTAGCAACCAAATGGGGTTACCCTAGCAACCAAGAAACAAATCATATATCTCTGCACAAGAAAATCACAGAGACTTGCAGGTTGACTTATTTCACTCAGGATGGCAAGGAACATTGTTGGCTGTCACCTTGGTAACTGCCTAGCGACCAGATGGGGTTACACTAGCAACCAAGAAACAAATCACATATCTCTGTACTAGAAAATCACAGAGACTTCTGGGTTGACTTATTTCACTCAGGATGGCAAGGAGCATTGTTGGCTGTCACCTTGGTAACTGCCTAGCAACCAGATGGGGTTACCCTAGCAACCAAGAAACAAATCACATATCTCTGCACAAGAAAATCACAGAGATTTCCGGGTTGACTTATTTCACTCAGGATGGCAAGGAGCATTGTTGGCTTGCCCCTTGTTAACTGCCTAGCAACCAGATGGGGTTACCCTAGCAACCAAGTAACAAATCACATATCTCTCTACTAGAAAATCGTAAAGACTTCCGGGTTGACTTATTTTACTCAGGATGGCAAGTAGCATTGGTGGCTGTCACCTTAGTAACTGCATATCAACCAGATGGGTTTTCCTAGCAACCATGGAACAACACCAATATCTTTGCACAAGAACATCCTACTGTCATGGGGGTGGCCTCTTTCAACTTTGGGCAGTAGGTGGGACATTATGGTAAGAAATTTTGCCACGGCAAGCACCACTCACATTTTCTTCAGGAAATGTACATTCTAGTTTTTCTTCTTCTTCTTCTTCTTCTTCTTCTTCTTCCGTACAAAATTTCGGCACCTAACTCGTCCCGCACCTTTTGGTGTAGACCCATGAATGAGGTGTCAAATCGAGCGGCTCATTGAGGAGAGGTGTGCTATGACTTTTATAAGCGATCGGGGGTACGGTGTTTGCCCCAGGGGCAAAAAACTGGGCAAAAAATCCCATTGACTTAACATTGAGCCGAACTTTGACGAGTCATAGCTCAGAGCGAGGATTTCACAGAGACGTGTGATTTACCACATTTGAAGAGGCTGACAGGCTCTGTGAGAACATACCTCACAATGGGGTAAAACTTTTACCCCTGGGGGGCAGGAGCTGCCCAAAGTTGCCCCAATGTAAGTCAATGGAATTTTTTGCAAAATTTTTTGGTCACAGACCCACGAATGAGGCGTCAAATCGTGCGGATTATTTGGGAATGGTGTGCTATGACTTTCATAAGCGATCGGGGGTATGGTATTTGCCCCAGGGGCAAAAAATTGGGCAAAAAATCCCATTGACTTAACATTGCGCCGAACTTTGACAAGTCATAGCTCAGAGCGAGGATATCACACAGATGTGTGATTTACCACATTTGAAGAGGCTGTCAGGCTCTGTGAGAACATACCTCACAATGGGGTAAAAGTTGCACCCCTTGGGGGCAGGAGCTGCCCAAATTTGCCCCAATGTTAAGTCTATGGTAAATTGTGTATTGAACATAACTCTGGATCACAGTGTCTTAGAGACAAGGGGGCGGGCTCATTTTACTCAGACGACCAATCAGTCTCTCCGGATCATTGTGAAGCTATCATGCCACGCCCTAGCAACCATTTACAGTACCTTAGCAACAAGTCCCATAGACTTCCATTGAAAGAGATCAAAGGGATTTCTCCGGACTGAATTATCATAGAAACACGAGGGTGGTCTCACTTGACTTGGGGCAGTAAAACAGCCAATCATGAATCCCCTCAACACTTCCTAGCCCCTCCCTAGCAACCATTTTCGAGCACCTTAGCAACCAAAATCCAAAGAGAGATATCTTCCATTCTGAATGTCACAGAAGCATGGGAGTTGGTTTATATCATTCATACTGACAAGCAGCCTTTGGTGATTCATCATTGGCAGCTGCCAAGCCACTCCCTAGCAACAATTTAGAGCACCCTAGCAACCACATTTATTGATTTCAATTACAGTAAGATATCTTCAGATCAGAATGTCCTAGAGACATGATAGTTGCTTTGTTTTCATTGGGTGAGTAACCAGTCTTCAGCTTTCATCATATGAACTACTTAGCCATGCCCTAGCAACCATTTAAAACACCCTAGCAACAAAACACCATTGACATCCATTCAAAATCACTAAGATGTGTATCTTAGGATCAGAATGTCGTAGAGACTTCCGGGTTGACTTATTTCACTCAGGATGGAAAGTAGACTTGATAAATATCACCCTGGTAACTGCCTAGCAACCAAATGGGATTACCCTAGCAACCAAGAAACAAATCACATATCTCTGCACAAGAAAATCACAGAGACTTCTGGTTTGACTTATTTCACCCAGGATGGCAAGGAGCATTGTTGCCTGTCACCTTGGTAACTGCCTAGCAACCAGATGGGGTTTCCCTAGCAACCAAGAAACAAATCACATATCTCTGCACAAGAAAATCACAGAGACTTCCGGGTTGACTTATTTCACTCAGGATGGCAAGGAGCATTGTTGGCTGTCACCTTGGTAACTGCCTAGCAACCAGATGGGGTTACCCTAGCAACCAAGAAACAAATCACATATCTCTGCACAAGAAAATCACAGAGAATTCCGGGTTGACTTGTTTCACTCAGGATGGAATGTAGACTTGATAAATATCACCCTGGTAGCTGCCTAGCAACCAGATGGGGTTATCCTAGCAACCAAGTAACAAATCACATATCTATGTACTAGAAAATCACAGAGACTTCCGGGTTCACTTATTTCACTCAGGATGGCAAGGAGCATTATTGGTTGTCACCTTGGTAACTGCCTAGCAACCAGATGGGGTTACCCTAGCAACCAAGAAACAAATCACATATCTCTGCACAAGAAAATCACAGAGACTTCCGGGTTGACTTATTTCACTCAGGATGATAAGGTGCATTGTTGCCTGTCACCTTGGTAACTGCCTAGCAACCAGATGGAGTTACCCTAGCAACCAAGAAACAAATCACATATCTATGCACAAGAAAATCACAGAGACTTCCGGGTTGACTTATTTCACTCAGGATGGCAAGGAGCATTGTTGGCTGTCACCTTGGTAACTGCCTAGCAACCAGATGGGGTTACCCTAGCAACCAAGAAACAAATCACATATCTCTGCACAAGAAAATCACAGAGACTTCCGGGTTGACTTATTTCACTCAGGATGGAATGTAGACTTGATAAATATCACCCTGGTAACTGCCTAGCAACCAGATGGGGTTATCCTAGCAACCAAGTAACAAATCACGTATCTATGTACTAGAAAATCACAGAGACTTCCGGGTTGACTTATTTCACTCAGGATGGCAAGGAGCATTGTTGGCTGTCACCTTGGTAACTGCCTAGCAACCAGATGGGGTTACCCTAGCAACCAAGAAACAAATCACATATCTCTGCACAAGAAAATCACAGAGACTTCCGGGTTGACTTATTTCACTCAGGATGGCAAGGAGCATTATTGCCTGTCACCTTGATAACTGCCTAGCAACCAGATGGGGTTACCCTAGCAACCAAGAAAAAAATCGCATATCTATGCACAAGAAAATCACAGAGACTTCCGGGTTGACTTATTTCACTCAGGATGGCAAGGAGCATTGTTGGCTGTCACCTTGGTAACTGCCTAGCAACCAGATGGGGTTACCCTAGCAACCAAGAAACAAATCACATATCTCTGCACAAGAAAATCACAGAGACTTCCGGGTTCACTTATTTCACTCAGGATGGCAAGGTGCATTGTTGCCTGTCACCTTGGTAACTGCCTAGCAACCAGATGGGGTTACCCTAGCAACCATGGAACAACACCAATATCTCTGCACCAGAACATACTACTGTCATGGGGGTAGCGTCTTTCAACTTTGGGCAGTAGGTGGGATATTGTGGTAAGAAATTTTGCCACGGCAAGCACCACTCACATTTTCTTCAGGAAATGTACATTCTAGTTATTATTACTATTAATATTTTGGTGTATGGAATGTTGCTCCCAAAAGCTTTTCAGGTGGGACAAAAATGCATTGAAAATTATATTATTCTATAGAATGTGCATCTACTGTTTTCTATGGACATATTCATGTAGGAAAAACGTGAAGTACGTTACGTTAATAAATAGTATAATTGTTTGCTATTTTATACTATATACTATAATTTATACTATATATTTATATTCAATGAAGTGAATGTGACAATTATTGCAATATGGGTTTTACGTGGGATTTAAATTCTGCTTGTGTTTCATGAATAAGTCCCAATTAAGAGTGTACTCTCATCTCTGTTTGACACCATATTTAAATCCATTTCACAGAAGTCTGTAGATTTTCCCCCTCAATCAGCATAGAAAAGGCATTATATCCAACACAGACTCTGTGTTCAGCATGCTCAAGTATTTTTATTTTATTATTTTCCACACTTTCTTTTGCCCATTCTGCTATAAGTAGGTTTGTTATTTGTTGTACTTCTCTGGGCTTCATCAGCGGTGATGTACTGTGATCTGTAGTGTTATAGAGAGGTCACAGGTGTGTCAGTGTAAGCATGTGTAAGTAAGTACGGCACCTCCACACTCAAACCCTAGTAATTAGCCTTCATTGGAGTGCTCTTAACTGAAGACGACAGAAAGCTCCTATCAATTATGGAAGCATAGTGTGACTCTGAGTGTGTGTGTGTGTGTGTGTGTGTGTGTTCATGTGATGATTTACACACACCTGAGTGCTCTTCGCTGTATAACTGGGATTGTCAGGCCACATTAGGTCAAAGTATCTACCAGCCTCCTGATATTGACCTGATACTCCAAAAAAAATCACGTATTAAAAATGGATACACACACACACACCACTAAGGTATATAGTATTTTACGGTATCATAGCCAATTCCCAAAGCACTCTATATCCTCGTGGTGGCATAGCAACTCGCCTTAATACAGATGGTGGGGGACAAATCTCAGTTGCCTCAGCGTCTGAAACCGTCAATCTGCATATTTTATCACGTGGCTTGTTGCAAGCGTTACCGTGGAGACCTAGCGCTTATGGAGGCTTCTCACTATTCTGTATCCCCACACAACTCACCACGTGCCCCACCGAGAGCGAACCACATTATAGCGACCATGAGGAGGCTAACCCAACATTACTCTACCCACCCTAGCAACCGGGCCAAGTGGATGGGAAGCCTGACTGGAGTCACTCGGCAAACCCTGGATTCGAACTTGCGACTCCAGGTGTCGTAGTCAGCATCTTTACTTGCTGAGCTACCCAGGCCCCCCAGATATCCTAATTTTGGTCAAAACATTTAGGATCGCATGTATCCTTTGAGTGGAACACAGGAAACCCTAATAAGTTGACTGTACTCAATTGAAATGAGTAAACATGTTCCATCAATTTAATTAAGTAGTGGCATCTCCAAAACATGTGCAGTTATGTTCCCTTAACTTGATGTTCATAAGTTATCACCTTCTTAAGTCTATAGATTTTTAGGATGAATAAGTTAATGGAACTTATGAGCCCAAAACTTGAAATTTCTAGTAAAGTTTAATTAGGACAACTTGATATTTCCAGTAATAACAACATTAGGGTTTACAGTAAAGGCAATCTCGATGTATTGGTCTCCATTTTTGTGTGTTTGATCCAGAAAGAGCGAGTGAGCAAAATAAAACACAACTGATTCTGTATAACACATTCAGTATCATATTGACAAAGGGGAAAGACAGAAGTGCAGAGAAATACATTAAAACAAGGTCCTCACAGATGGGTATGTGCAAAGGCATTATTCAGTTATACACACACACACACACACACACACACACACACACACACAGAGAGATTTTCCATGCCAGTCAGAGCAGCTGGTATTGTGCTGTTACCGCTCTAATGCCAGTCTGTGACTGAAGGATTTGTTTTAGTGCCCATGGATATGCCCGCTTTCTGCTTCCCATGATTATGAGACAGTGACAGACGTGTTTTTCTGTTTGGATGGGAGTCTTTCTCTCTCTCTCTCTCTCTCTCTCTCTCTCTCTCTCTCTCTAACTGTGTATTTGAATTAGTGTGCTTTCATAGCAGTCTTTTCTCATGCGACAGATGGGCGCTCCAAATTTCAACACACTGCCTGTTGCTGTGTTTGTGTGTGCATGTTTACTTTTAGTATGTTTAAATGGTCATACACTCTTCAAAAGAAATGTTCTAAAATGGTTCATATAGACTGATCTCACTGTGAATTCAACAACAGTAGGCCTGTGGTTACTGAATTTCAAATCACTGCCCCCAGTGGCCATAGCTGGAAGTGTTATTGGATGTATGGACACATGTGAGCTCCAGTATCTGGGTTAAATGTCCACAGGGTGGCACCTAAAGGAAGTTGTATTTTTAGTTTTAAATGATATAGTAAAGTCAACAGGAATGCATATTTTATTAAATCTACCCTCTAATCCAAACCCTAAACTTAACCATCAGTTTTAGAGCCAAAATGTAACCTCCGAATTGTTACCAATTACTTCCTGGTTTCAAAGGGAACAGAACCTGTGTCTTGGAGGTTACTCAGTTGTGCTAGAGGGAGAGGTGAAAATGTTTAAATTATACAAAAGTGTCTAATGGGGGACCGCACTTGTCAGTAATTTGGCAGTATTGGGTCACTTTCATTGTACATGAACATTTGGAAGCAACAGATCAAATTCCTGTGTGATCATGTTGCATTATGAGGTTTTAAGTTGGTTGAAGGGTTCTTTAGAGACTTCAAACGTTTTCATAACATCAGCGTTTTGGTTTCTGATTTTTTTAAGACCTTATAAAATAAAACAATACATTTTTGCCTTTATTTCATGCCTTTTAGATTTGAGGACATCTACAGTGCTGCATATGCTAGAGTACTCTTAAAAGTTTGCTAAATAAACCTTTAGATGCACGCTTTTAAACTTCACACTCTTTCTATTCTGACGAAATGGACCACAAATACTGAAGACTCATCTTGTTAGCATGGGCGTATAGAAGTTTTTATCCAAGCAAATGCTTTCTATAATGAGTGTGTCCTTCCCCCGTAATACTACCTGTCTCCGACTAGTTAAAACAAGTATATAATCATGATTTTGTCAGTATGCGGTGTAAACCAATTGTTCTCAATTTGCTTTGTCAATAGATAATGTCAATGAAGAAAAGATCATTTAATTCATCAAACCATTTAATGGATTTCAGTACCAGTATGTAGATGGCCTCATCCTAATCTCATGAAAATTATGTGATTGTGGCGAATTTATATCAGGTGGTTAACTACAAGGATCATTCTAGTTTTATATCAACAAAACCTACCTCCTATCCCTAAACCTTAAACCTAAACCTAACTGAAACTGTCATAAGCAATATGAGATGAAAAATTAAATTGCTGAAGCAACCATGTCATATTGTGGTGCTTTTATGGCACTTTCAGCTCACTTATTGCATGTTCTTTTGGACACAAAGCCCAGTCCTTTGAATCGCAAGTGCAACACTCTATCAGTTGTGCTACCGCACAATTTGATCACACTTGAACAAGCTTGTAAATGTAGTTGCTTATGTAATGCAAATGTTAAACTTTATTGCCTAATAAGTCGTGCACTAGAGTAAATGTGTTTATATGAAGTCTAGTGTTCATTTCACCAGGAAGCTGCTGTGATACATACAATGAGCACGTAAAATTTTGCAGAAATGAAGGTATGGATAGTAATGTAGTTCAATGAGAACAGGATGGATGGTTTTCTATATAAGTAGAGAATATCTACTAGGTGCTGGTCATATAATTAGAATATCATAAAAAGTTGATTTATTTCAGTAATTCCATTCAAAAAGTGAAACTTGTATAATGTATACATTCATTCCTCACAGACTGATATATTTCAAGTGTTCATTCCTTTTAATTTTGATGATTATAACTGACAACTAATGAAAACCCCAAAATCAGTATCTCAGAAAATTTGAATATTGTGATAAGGTTCAATATTGAAGACACCTGGTGGCACACGCTAATCAGCTAATTAACTCAAAACACCTGCAAAGGCCTTTAAATGGTCTCTCAGTCTAGTTCTGTAGGCTACACAATCATGGGGAAGACTGCTGACTTGACAGCTGTCCAAAAGACGATCATTGACATCTTGCACATGGAGGGCAAGACACAAAAGGTCATTGCTAAAGAGGCTGGCTGTTCACAGAGCTCTGTGTCCAAGCACATTAATAGAGTGGCGAAGGGAAGAAAAAGATGTGGTAGAAAAAAGTGTACAAGCAATAGGGTTAACCGCACCCTGGAGAGGATTGTGAAACAAAACCCATTCAAAAATGTGGGGGAGATTCACAAAGAGTGGACTGCAGCTGGAGTCAGTGCTTCAAGAACCACCACGCACAGACGTATGCAAGACATGGGTTTCAGCTGTCGCATTCCTTGTGTCAAGACACTCTTGAACAAGACACAGCGTCAGAAGCGTCTCACCTGGGCTAAAGACAAAAAGGACTGCTGCTGAGTGGTCCAAAGTTGTTCTCTGATGAAAGTAAATTTTGCATTTCCTTTGGAAATCAAGGTCCCAGAATCTGTAGGATGAGAGGAGAGGCACAGAATCCACGTTGCTTGAAGTCCAGTGTAAAGTTTCCACAGTCAGTGACGGTTTGGGGTGCCATGTCATCTGCTGGTGTTGGTCCACTGTGTTTTCTGAGGTCCAAGGTCAACGCAGCCGTCTACCAGGGATGCAGATTTCATTTTCCAACAGGACTTGGCACCTCCACACAGTGCCAAAGCTACCAGTACCTAGTTTAAGGACCATGGTATCCCTATTCTTAATTGACCAGCAAACTCGCCTGACCTTAACCCTATAGAAAATCTATGGGGTATTGTGAAGAGGAAGATGCGATACGCCAGACCCAACAATGCAGAAGAGCTGAAGGCCACTATCAGAGCAACCTGGGCTCTCATAACACCTGAGCAGTGCCACAGACTGATCGACTCCATGCCACGACGCATTGCTGCAGTAATTCAGGCAAAAGGATCCCCAACTAAGTATTGAGTGCTGTACATGCTCATACTTTTCATGTTCATACTTTTCAGTTGGCCAACATTTCTAAAAATCCTTTTTTGTATTGGTCTTAAGTAATATTCTAATTTTCAGAGATACTGAATTTGGGATTTTCATTAGTTGTCAGTTTTAATCATCACAATTAAATGAAATAAATATTTGAAATATATCAGTCTGTGTGGAAGTATACATTATACAAGTTTCACTTTTTGAATGGAATTACTGAAATAAATCAACTTTTTGATGATATTCTAATTATATGACCAGCACCTGTATGTATATATATATATATATATATATATATATATATATATATATATATAAATTTTTTTAGAGAAGTTAAAAAGGTTCTTAAATGGCATCAGGGTGTAAAAACCCTTTTTGTTCCTAACTGAAACTTTCTAATTTCTAAGAGGTTTTTGTCAAAGCAAACTGGAGACTCCCTGCCCATATACTCTATATAATAATGTTTCAGAACATTCAGTAGATTCAGTCTAACCCTTCATTTCTGTTGTCTTGCAGGTTTTTTCTAAAGTTTTTCCTGAAATGCAATCAGAACTGCCTTAAGAATGCAGGCAACCCACGGGACATGCGACGCTTTCAGGTAAAGCATTTATCTGTTTTTCTATAATTTAATTCATCAATTCTGCACACTCTTCATCCATTCTTCCTTAAAACTCTCTTTTGTTTTTCTCTCTTCATCATCAGACAATATTAAAAATCTAGCTTAGAGCCAGCAAGCACACTCATATTTGCACAATGGTGTCACTTACAATGTGTGTGCTCTTGTGCAGAGTAAATATCCTATCACTGCTTTGCAAGAAACACTAAACCTTGACCTCCAGTCTTTCATTGGAATGTGTCCCCATGATTCATCAGTTCACATTATCCACTGATATAACAATATAACCAACATAAGTTTTCAATCAGAAGTTTAAGATGTCAATATGGATGCAAACGTATCTCATCAAATTTAAAACAAAGTTGTCTAATCTAATGATTTTGTAATGTTCTACAAAGTAGATACGTTTATGAAATGTTTAGAAATTAAATGGGGATTAACTGATGTTCTGGTGTTATTGAGCTAGCAATTGTTTCCAAGGTATGAACCTGTTTTGAATCAGCTTTGAGTATTAAAAAAATACATTATCTCAGCATCTGTTTATGTTGTGCTGTCTTTAAACAAATCATTTGCACCACACCACACTACGAGTGAGCCCACAGCGATTGTGCGATTAGCAGCTGAACGCACTCATATTTTACACAGCAAGCGTGCAAGAATGCATGAGAGATATTTTCCATCCCAGACATACACACAACGCAATTAAACTATTATAGCACGATGACGCAGAGAATTTCCACCTGAATTTCACGCAAAATCTCCTCAGAATTTCTCCAAATTGTGGAGAGAAACATTTCACTAAACGGTTGTATTTTTTAACATTTGGAAATGCATTAGGTATCAGGTTATCAATATTTTTAATAGCATTTATTAATCCTGGTTAAAGTTGTTCATATTAGTTCATAATGTATTACTTAATGTTAACATACTTTATGTTAAATACATAAAAAAATACATTTTACAATTTTTTTTATAAAAAAAATGCATTCCTATATGTTGAAATTGACATTAATTTTAAATATTGTTAAAGTGTTGTTCATTGTTAATTCATGTTACCTGAAGTACATCACTAATGTTATGTTAATATGTTATGTTAATGAATGAATACATGCCTATTGAAAAGTGTTACCTCTGAAACAAAAGGAGACAATTGTTACATACGTTCATGAGATTATGCCAGAAATGCCAGAGATTAATTTAATTAAATATTTTTCAATGGAAAAATATATATCAGGAAAAAAATAAAAATTATGAAAATATATCACAATTGATATATTTTGTGAAATGTTGTGAAATGTATAATTTTTTGGATTATGTAATGAATATATATTTGTGAATATATAATGATATAACATGTATTGCAATTGCAGAGGGTATATCTTTATATCAAACTGTTGTAACCACGGTTCCCTGATGGAGGGAACGAGACAATGTGTCGAAGAAGCGACACAAGGGGTCTCTCTTGACAGCCTTATGCATCATTGAACTTTGAGAAAAGTCCAATGAGAAATTGGCAGACAGAATTTACATGTCCCGCCCCCAGGCATACGGGTATAAAGGGAGGGAAATGCGTCTGTTCATTCAGGATTTGTCTGAGGAGCCGACAATGAGGTTCGGTTCAGCGACGTGGCCGGGAGGACACAACGTCTCGTTCCCTTCATCAGGGAACGGAGGTTGCCGGGACTGTTGAGGTGTGTCACCTGCGTGCCGGTGAACAGCATTTGCGGGCCAGCATTTGAACAGCATTTGCGGGCCAGGTGACCCAGAGACAGAGGAAATTTCTCTTTTATTGAGAATGTGCGTACCGCAGCCCGAAGGGGTTGTGGCAAAGTAAATAAACTTATCTGAAGATTCTCCTACCGGCCCTCCACTGGGAGACAGAGTGGTCTGCGTACCAGCTTCCAGTCCAACCCCACGCTGGATTCCAGTCCAACCTCACGCTGACGGAGCCATCTGGGCGTCAGCCTCTGACTGGGCGTGCTGACCGGAAGGTGGCAGCCCAATCGAGTCTTCCGTGTCAGATGCCGGAACACTCTCCGATCCAGCGCCGAGCTCATCATCCAGCTCAGGGGGCTCAAGAGGATAGGCAGACTGGCCGTAAGGTGAGCCGCTGTCACCCTGAGCCCAGGCGGAAGTCAACGAGTGTGCCGGTGGGCAGGTGGTTAGTGGGGACCTAGCCGGTGAAACCGAGCCCGCTGCCATCCCCAAATCACCTCCATCACCAGCCGGGTCATCCTCAATCCCATTGGAAGAAGGAGCGACGCAGGGGGCAGCTGGAGTGGCATTCCTTTTTAGGAAGGAAAGCCGCGACCGCAACGTTTTCATGGAAAGGTTCTCGCAGTGAGAACACGAACCATTCACAAACGTTGCCTCGGTGTGATCAGGGCCCAGACACACAAGGCAGCGCCTGTCACTGTCAGGAGCGGAGAGAACTCGACCGCATCCAGGAACTACACATGGGCGGAAGGGCATCTTTATAAAGACGCGTCCTGAAAAGGACGTTCAACGCTGCTGTGTAATGCTCTTTTAGAGAAAAACACTCTTTTAGGAAAATGTCTCTTTTAATAGCGCTGTCAAAGTGCTCAGGGGCAAAGCTGCACTGCCGTGCAGAGAAGGAGAAAGCTGCTGCTCAACAGCATACGCTCAGAGTTGAGAGGAAACAGACTGTGACTCGGAGCTCACTGCTCACACAACCGGTCGGCTCTGAAGAAAATTTCTGAATGAACAGACGCATTTCCCTCCCTTTATACCCGTATGTCTGTGGGCGGGACATGCAAATTCTGTTTGACAATTTCTCATTGGCCTTTTCTCAAAGTTCAGAGATGCATAAGGCTCTCAAGAGAGATCCCTAGTGTCGCTAATGTCGAAGTGAATGACAGACGGGGAACAAAAGATTAACAGTATAGAGCAATACATTTAATGTGGATAGCATAGTTATGGAAGAATTTTATGAGAAATGTTTGAGCTCATATTGATATCTCTGACATTTGATTGCAGACTTTGGTATCTTGGCAAATTACTGGGGCCTTATACTCAAGAGAAAAATCTGAGAAACAGGATACTAAAGCAAACATCTCCATTTGCTCTCCATTTAATCACATTGCTTTCTGTGAGAAGCAATCAATTGTGATTTCTCTATAAGGAAATGAAATTAATATAAAACACCTATGGAAGCACAAAGACAACCAAAGGACCAAAGCATAAAGAATGAAAGAAAAAAGCCTAACCTAACCATCCCTCAGAGGCATACCTCTCTTTGCCAAGTACTTTTCTTTTTCAAGTGGTTGAGTTCCTCTCAAAGCTCAACAGCAATTGATATAAGAGGCTCTATGCAGGGTACCAGGGGGCCTTCAAGGCTTAAAAGGGCCCGTTTGTGCCACTCATAATGGCAACCTCAAACACTTATTATCTTCTTGCCATTGTCTCAGGATGCTCAAGCACCGCTCGCTTTTTAATTGTATTAATCTGAGCCAGCCCCTATCAGCAATCAATCGCAGAGAGCAGGGGATTGTGGAATAGGCCGATAGGTGTGTTTGATGTGTGTTAATTAGTGTACAGAATAGAAACCATTAGAGTGCTTTAATTGCTGCACTGCAAGAGAAGGGATTGGATTTGTGTTACATCCCACAAAACTGTGCAAGTATATCCCAGTATTAAAATGACAATATGTTTAATGGTGATGCGTGTATTTTAATGTTCAATTATTTTCTCTTATCCCAGCTAAAGCTATTAATAAGGCATTCGTAGGGTGATTCCTATGAATTAGAGTAAATACTCCTAACCAGACCGAAACAGCAACATTGTCTCAACCAGTGGTGTGAGTTTGGGGCGGGACAATCTGTTCTCCACTATTCTTAGAAAAATTACACACCTTTAATTCTGAAAACAGCAATCAAATGTCAGTTTACATTCTTTCCCCCTTTCCCTTGCAGATACTTTTTTTTAGTCATCGGCTTACTTGTGATGATTTTGTATTGTGTATTACTGTGTACTGTATTGTGGCATCCAAACAACTACTAGAAGCCACTAACCTCTTTCTGGAACAGTTTATGTGGTATATCATATTAGTTATGGAAATAAAGCTTATTAAAAGTACAAAATAAGTTCTTGCTTTCATAGGTGGTTGTGTCGACAACAGTCAGTGTAGAAGGACATGTGCTGGCTGTTTCAGACAACATGTTTGTGCACAACAACTCAAAACACGGCAGAAGAGCTCGGAGACTCGACCCGTCAGAGGGAACACCGTCATATCTGGAACACGGTGAGTTGCTGCTGCTTTAACACTAACTATACAACACCAACATCTGAAAATGGCAGTTCGAGGACATTTTCCTATAATTCACTCACCCTCATGCCATCCCAGATGTGTATGACTTTCATTCTGCTGCTGAACACAAATTAAGATTTTTAGAATAATATTTCAGCTCTGTCAGTCAATTCAATGAAAGTGAATGGTGGTCAGAGCTTTTCCAAAAGCTCATAAAGGCAACATAAATTAATCCATATGACTCCAGTTGTTTAAGCCATGTCTTCAGAAGCGATATGATAGGTGTGGGTGAAAAGAAGCTCAATATTTAAATAGTTTTAACTATAAATCTCCACTTTCACTTCTTGCCGATTTGCATTGTTCGTGTATATCGCTTACTACTGGGCAGGAAGGAGAGTTTATGTTTAAAAATGACTTAAATATTGATCTGTTTCTTATATAATAATTTTTGGGTGAACTCTTCCTTTAAATGCGATTACATGTTTATCTATATAATACTGTAAACTTATCCATTGTATAGTGCTGGTGTAAAGACCCCATAAAATAAAAACATTTGTCATCACACAAACTCGTATGACTTTCAGTCTTCTGTGGAACACAAAAGGAGATGTTCAGCAGAATGTCACCATTAACTTCCGTTGCATTTTTTTTCATCTCCTTCTGTGCTACAAGAAGTCATATGGGTTTGGAACATCACCAGGGTGAGTAAATGAAGACAGAATTTTCAGATTTGGGTTTACTATCTCTTTAACACTATCAAACTGGTTTGCAACAGGAATAAATTCAGAAATACTATTCGTAAAAACTGAAAGAGAATAAGGTTGGCTATAGCGGGTGAACAGGAACCTTGACAGATCATGTAGACTCACATTTTATTATACTGTGATGAAATATGCAGTAAACCTCTGCAAGCCTCAAAACCACACACAAAAGCCCACATTTAACTAACAGTGTGTTGATACAAAATCTTAAACTCTGTCCAGTATGTGAGAATGAGTTGGTGAGAGATAACGCTTAGCTGTCACAGCCGTCCATGAGCTTTGGCCCTGGAAGTCATTTCTCCAGTGGTGCGGAGAGAGTAAAAGATGAAGCAGAGATTAATTAAAGCACTAACCTGTGTCCTCCCTCATTCCTTTAACCCAAGTCTTCATACCTTCATCTGCACAAATGACTCTTGTGGGATTTAATTGAGTGCGGAGGATCAAAATTATGCATAGAGTCCGATAAATTAAAACCAACTGTGCATATTTTTATGCTTTTACAAAAAACCTACGTGGCGGTACCGTGGTATATTGGTTATATCAGATGATAATAGCATAGTAGTGAATGATAACCATATTAATATACCATTGTTACATGGTACTCTAAAAGACTGCCATGGGATTCCAATAATACATGTACAGAAACTTGGGATTACCATGGTACATATCTGAAAAATCATGGCATTACCATGGGAAAAACATAGTACCATGGAATTTGGATTGTACTCCAAGATACCAATTTTTTTTTAAAAACATATCACTACCATGGGAGCTTGTCAAAAAAAAAAAAACATATTTTTGGTTCTATTTTGTTTTTGATGTTTAAAATGGCAACATACTACATTTTTCTGGATTTTGATAAAAATTTTACATTGGGAAAACTGTATACAACTGGATACTGTAAATCAAATATGAACTATTGTTTTAGTTGTGTTGTATGAAATGTATAAAATGCTTTGATACAGACAATGCTTTTAATATTTATCAGTGAACATTACAAACTGATGTCTCATCCCATTGGTTGATCTAAAATGCTGAACTTTTAAAACAAACTTATAGTTCATTGGTTCTTGACTTTTTTTTGTTTTTTTGCGTACACTGTGATTGGTCCATAACTGAAATGTGTATTTTATTTGTCCTTCCTTGGCAATTTCCTGTTGACAGACATGTCAAAAGCATGCGGTTATTAAAAAATGCATGCTTTAATGCATCGGCTGCTTGTTTGTAAAATTGTCAATATAAATTCACCTTGAAAACCTGCTGACGGAATGCAGAAGAAAATTCCACCCTCGATGCCACATCCATCACAATGGATTACTGATGAATGGCACCTTGCTTCAATAATATATGACAAAAGTTGACTTAGAAATGCCATTCTACTATATTGGCCTAAAAATAAAAAGCCTTTTCAGGGCTCTTTAAAAGCACATGTCAGAAAGGCATTTGTTTTCAATTACTTGTGTGGTTTATGGCTGGAATATAGCTTTAGCTTTAGCATTAGCTTTTCTGAAGACAAAACTCATGCTGACATGCTTTAGAAAGTTTAGTATGGCCAACTTTGTCAGTTCAGTGAATACAATCAGTGTCCCATTTAGACTGTCAAGGATGTACGGGGAAATGTTTTGGATCTGGATGGGAGGACAGAACATATGATGTGGTGATTTACGGTCGTTAAAGAATATGGTGTTATAAGCTGTCATGGTCTCTTGGGATCTGTGGCCGCATGTTGGCAGAATCAAGCGCAATCAGAGGGTCTGTTCACATTTGGATGAAAGACAAAGAGTGCAGATTTACAGTTAGTGTTGACTGTATGCTTACATGGTTTCAATCTATTGCATTTCAGATGATCATGCTCAGGAAATGGCACTATACGTTGAGTTAAATTTACATGCACATTACATTTATCAATAAAGGTAAAATGTGCAAATTCTGCAGCACTGCAATAACAAACAAAAGTTTGAATATGATATGACGCCAAATCTTCAATAAGGTCATAATATGCTGCTTAAAGGACAACAGAGGGCAGTCATGTGCACTTCATGTTTATCAGCACACTTGGTCATGATTGGTTACTGTTGGGTCTATACTGTACAACTATATACACAGAATGGCAAAAGGTCCGGTAGCTTATTAATTATTTAATTTATTAAGTTATTTTATTGAGTTTACCCCATATACCTCAACCCACTTACGTGCACAGAACGGGGGCTACTGCCCCTTTCGTTCACAAATGTAAAGGTGCCCTTCTCGAATGTAAAGGTGCCATTTCCAGCAGATGTGTCTTTAAGAGCATGGAGATTTAAGTGAAGGTGTCTTTTCAACAGCACAACTCACAAACCCAACTCCACAACCCCCACCTCCCCGCTCAACAACTATTGACGGCAGATTTCTCTTCTCACTTTGTCCTCTCACCCCTGTGCACATCACTGCTCCAGCATACAGCATTAAATGAGTTTATAAGAGAAAAAGCAGGAGAAATGGCTCAGCTGAATTCATCCCTGCAGAAGAAGCTCTCTCTGTCACTGAGCACCGAACACAACCCCTAGGGACGTGAAAAGGAGATGCAATCTGTCCATGGTGTGCACTAATGCATGTGTGCATGTGTCATATACTTTGTGTGGATGATTTTATTTTTGCTGCAATGTTTCTGTGTTTGTCCATACAGATTAATAGTTTCTGTATTTAATTTGTTTTAAACCAAATCTGATTTATTGGTAACACTTTACAATGAGGTTCCATTCGTTAATATTAGTTAATGCATTATGACCTTACAGTGAAAAATATATTTGAAAGCATTTAATAATCTTAGTTAATATTAGTTAATAAAAATAAATTTGCTCAATGTTAGTTCATGTTAGGATATAATGCATTACCTAATGTTAACACGTGCAACTTTTGATTAAAATATTTTTGTAGTAAATGTTACAGTTAACATTAACTAAGATGAATAAATGTTGTAAAAGTATTGTTCATTGTTAGTTTAGTCAATGTGTACTCAGTCCTGCTCGACCCGCTCCAAGCAGGATTCGAACCAGCATCTCCAGCATAGGAGATGGGCATGCGACCAAGGAGGCTAAAGGTTACAGTCCCTGGTGTCAGTCGCTAGTGCGCCTATTGAGGCCAGGGGAGTGAGGTTTACACATACTGCACAGCTATCACATACCTGCTGACTTCTGTTACAGTCCCCCCAAACCTCAATCCCATCCGGTTCATGGCACCACTGTAACTTGTCCTGCTCGACCCGCTCCGAGCAGGATGTGAACCGGAGTCTCCAGCATGGGAGGCTCGCGCACTAACAAGGAGGCTAAAGGCCAAAGCCTCTAGCGTCAGTCGCTAGTGTGCCTATTGAGGCCAGGTGAGTGAGGTTTACACATTCTGCACAGCTATCACGTACCTGCTGGCTTCCGTTACACTCACCCCCCTAAACCTCACTCCCATCCAGGTCATGGCATCACTGTAAGCAGTCCTGCTCAACCCACTCCGAGTGGGATTCAAACCGGTGTCTCCAGCACGGGACACGCGTGCGCTAACAAGGAGGCTAAAGGCCACAGCCAGGGGAGTGAGGTTTACATACTGCACAGCTACCTACCAGCTGGCTCTTGTTACAAGTCAATGTAGTTAACTAATGTTAAAAAATTTTACCTCATTGTAAAGTGCTTAGAAGTTTACATATTCTATGTATTCTCTCAATTAATGTGGTCTTAAAATCTGCATGAATAACAATATTGTAGAAGAATTAGCTAAATGCTTTTTAAATAGTGTTAGATGGAGTGTAATATGTAATGTCATAGGTCATGCCAACTTCCCCACCAGCTTTAAATTATGATTTCCAGGCCTTGAAAATTCTTGGAGAAGAATAAAAGCTTATGTTATGTTTCTATGTTGAATATACATTTCTCCTGTTAAGCTCAGCTCTTAAGAATAGCTCTTTTTGAGTGAATTCTCTGTAAAATTATTTGTAAAAATCCTCATACAGTTACAAACGATTGGAAAAGTCATGGAAAAGACGTAGAAATTCATTGGTCAAAAGGTGTGGGTACCCTGCAGTTATCCGATTACGGTTTATTCTAAACTTTTGTTGTAATGTTTTTGAACACTCCTGTATCTATCCAAGTGTAATCTCGCAAACGTGTGTTGCCCTGCAGTCGTACTTCTGTTACTCACCTTTGTGTTGTGTGTGTGAGAGAGAGTTTGCATGTTGTAAACGTGTGTGTAAGTGTGTGTGTCTGGGAGCAGCATGGTGAGCAGATGGCTCAGAGAAAGGCACAGAAAATTTAATCCTATCAGATGGATTCATGCGACTCCATCTGCTTAATCCAGCTACCATTTCAGCTTCTGCCAGAAACCTCCACTCATGCCAAGATTACCGCCACAGATTGCGCCTCATCTTTCCTACTTTACAACCCCACCAAACGTGTGTGTGTGTGTGTGTGTGTGTGTGTGTGTGTGTGTGTGTGTGTGTGTGTGATTCCACCCTCTAGGTCTGGATTTCTTTACTTTCTAGTGTCTGACACGAGCACAACATGTAAAAAGAGAAGATTAACATGTGTTTACAGGAACATGAGAAGTTGGGCTTTTCCGTAATCTAAAGCGATTTGTGATTAAGATTTAGGGATGTTTTTCAAATTAACAAAGGGAGAAAAGCATAAATATTGCCCATAGATTAATCATTTGGTTTCTGAGCATTTAAATAAGATAGATTTTTGATATCTAATAGCCAAATCGTTGGTATTTCAGAAAAGTGTCAACAAGCCCAGAGTCCAGATTTATTTATAAAATTTTTAAAGATTAATTGGAACTTCAAAATGCAAAAATTATGTGAATATGCAGGGTTTTTTTCAAACACACTTTATAATGACTTTTTTAATAACTTTATCAAATATAATTACAATATCTAATACTTGACAAATCATCAGTTAATTTCCACTAATTAGAAATGATGATACAAATGTGTGTTACAGTATAGTTACTGTGTGTTTACATTAATAGTGAGTTCTAATAATTTAATTCTAGTTAATTGCTTTCTATTTTTTTGTTTGTGGAGCTACATGTTATAACAATGTTATTATATAGTATTTAATTTTTAAAAAACATCAATGGAAAAAGCATATGGATAGCTCATCCAAAATGAATATATATGGAGATGTTAGGCAGCATCAGTCATCATTTACAACAACATAAATAAAATTAATAAAAAAGTTTATCACTCTCATGTTGTTACAAACGTTTACATCAAAGAAGAAGCCTCAGACACCATTCACTTTAATTGCATGAAAGTATGGTTTCAAGGCAAGTTAATGGTGGCCAGAACTTTGAACCTTCATAAAGTAGCATTAAGCTTATCTTTACCACTTCAGTGGTTTAATCCAAGTCTTCTGAGAGATATGATTGGTGTGGGTGAGAAACAGATCAATATTTAGACCATTTTTATACCTTTAAATTCAACATTCTTCTTCTTTTGTTTTTTTGGCGATTCACATTCTTCGAACAAGTCACAACGTACTGGTTGGGGCTGGTAAAAGGTGGAGATTAATAGTAAAAAAAGACTTAAATATTGACATTTTCTCACCCACACCTGTCATATGGTTTCTGAAAATGTGGATTTAACCACTGGATTCTTGTGGATTACTTTTATGCTGCCTTTATGTGCTTTTAGGATCTTCAAAGTTCTGGTAATGATTCACTTGCATTGTATGGACTTACAGGGCTGAACTATTCTTCTAAAAATCTTAATTTGTGTTCTGCAGAAGACAAAAAGTCATACACATCTTAGATGGCTTGAGGATGAGAAAACAATGAGAACATGTTAATTTTGGGGTGAACTATCCCTTTAACTAATCCAGTGATTACACATTTTTATTACATATTGAAAAGCTGCGTTTTGTCATAGCTGACCCACGTATTTGCCTCTTTCTCATGCTGCATGACTGTTCTCCCAGCTCTCAAATATTGTATAATTCTACTACTTTTCACATCATCAATGTTCCAGAGAGGGAGACCTCAACAACACAGCAAGGTTACAATAAATCTCACCTAACTTGCATCTCACAGCGTGTGGATCTAGCAGTCACACTGGCCTATCTCAACACTCCCTCTCTTTATATCTCATTACTGTGAGTGACGCTTTGGCATTTGGGAACTAAATGCAGGTAAACGCTGGCTTGCTAAATTGCTTTCTTTGCCCCCTGGTAGCACTAGACTCTGCGTATCAGAGGGGAGCAGACAGCTCTAATAAGCAAACTGACCTTTCTCCATGGTGGTCCCTTTCTCACTCAACCACTGATCCACGGCCACGGCAGAGATCAACAAACATAACAAGCTAAACGAGCGAGTGTACCTCGATGCCCGGCGACAAAAACACATGTCACCTACAGCAGGGGGGCTAAGGTCACCATATTTGCACAAATAATGCAGGGTGCAATGGGGCTAAAGGCAACCCTTAAGGGAGTTTAGTTTTTTTTCTGATGTCAAAATGTATCAAGAGTGAAAACATTTTGGTGAGCCATCATTTTTTTGAACATCATTTTGAACCAATTTTTTTAAATTTCAGTTTTTTAAAAATTTTTTATTTAGGGTTTGGATAGGGGGTAGAGGTAATAAAATATGCATTTGTGTTCACTGTATTACATTGTTTATAACTAAAAACAACTCACATTACAACTCACTTTAGGCAACACTCTTCAACACTTCCAGCTTTGGCCACTGGAGGCAGTGGTTCAAATTTCAGTATGCACAGGCTGATTTCAGAAGTAAAACTTTCAATCTACTGTCGCCGAATTCAGAGTGTGATCAGTCTGAATAAATTATGGTCTAGTTAAATATCAAATATATTGTCTACTGGATGCAGGCATATTCTGGTTTGGCAGTGCATCGTTCTTGCTGAAAGAGTAAACATTTTTGTAGTCTTATTAGGCAATGTATTTATATTCTGCTGTAATCAAAACAACTCTTGATCAATCTTACAGTGCATTTCATTTAAAATAGTTCAGTGTTTTGTTGCTGTGCCTTCAAAATCTGTATATACAGTATGCCAGCACAGACGGGAGTTGGATGGGAATTTTTGGTGTAAGCCAACACATATGCTAAATGTGTGCTATGAGAGCTGTGAAAACCACTGACACTTTTCCTGGGCATGTGGTATGGGACCCTTAGTTGGATCCAGCTGTGTGAGTTCTCATGGTGACGTTTGTGTGTTTTTTGGTTTCCTGCTCTGGCCTTGAAATGGGAGACTGAAAGGTGTCAAGACTTCCCTCAGACCACAGGAAATAAACCACATTAGAATGCCACCTCTAAACCCGAAGTCTTTGGTTAAGGCATGGTTCGCCCAAAAATAAAAATTCTGTCATCATTTATCTATCCTACCGACTTGATACAATATCTGCCTGATCTTAAATCTCAGAACTTTTGCAAATCTTATAATGTGTTCAAAATATGCAAGAGTTGTGGATCTGCACTAAGCACAAAGGATTAAACTATTTTCTCTTTTCCTTTCCTCAACCATCCCTTAAATTGGTTCTGTGGCATCTCTGAAAGCAGCCGCTCCCTGTATCAAAGCCATTAGCCCCAGTGAAGGCTGGACAACAGGGGGCGCTACTGTCATCATCATTGGAGACAACTTCTTTGACGGACTGCAGGTCATCTTCGGCACCATGTTGGTCTGGAGCGAGGTGAGTTTACTTGCGTTTCCTACCATACATTCACATCAGTCCTGCTGATCTTTGGATTTCATTGCTGCCTGTTGACAAGCTGAATTTCAGGATGAAAGACACAAAAGTAAAAGCATTTTGCTTGTTAGTTTAACATTTGATAGAGCAGAAAAAGTTGTGCTAGCTAACCTGGGAAATTGATTGTTCATGTTAACTTATAAACCTTTAAAGACAGACTTACCATGAGCTCAGTGGTTGTGAAATGATGACGCTAAAGCACTGATTAGTTCAACTAAGAATTTGTGATAACTACACTACCCATGATTCTGTGGGGGAAAGTCCACCAATTAGAGAATTGCAGTGAACAAAGCGCACCAAACAAGCTCTACAGCGACCGCCCTCTTCCATGATGCACTCTTAATGATGCAACTGATTTGTTCTCCACACTCTCAACTACTTATATATTTGTATATGTCTGAATATTTTGCAATAAACCAAAAATATTTTATTTGTATACTTATATTTCAAATCAATAGTGATATATTTTTCTATTGTTTTTATTAAAATACCTTTTTTTGTGTGTGTTTCAAACACACAATATTTATGGTTTACAATGCTGTTATGAAGAATTTTCCAAAATCCCAATGGCCAAAATGAATGAGAAATATACTTCCGGAATCAAGACAGTTAAAAAAGTGGCCGGGCACTGTCACGCTCTATTGTTCAATTCTTACTTGTGATTGGTTGATGGCCATTCCAAGGTGTTCATTTTCTATAACTGCACGACTATGAAAAAACTCCAGGTTTGTTGAAAGCATTACAGTTCCACATCACTTCACCATATTCTTCTGTACTAGATAGATAATTAACACTTACTGGGTGAACAGGCTTTGCTTAGTTCGCCTACAAATGATGATGAAATGCAGTGATGTTTTTGTTCTGCCAATGTGTTCGTTTGGTGATATTACTCATGTTCACGCACATCTCTGAGGAATTGTTACCTTACTTACTGTTGTTAAAATGGATTACTTTGAAACCCATCTCTCAGAGATTGTGTAGAAGTACCCTTTTTTATGATTTATAGCACAAACTCTATCAAACTTTGCCATAACAAATGTGTGGAGAAAGATGGCAATTTTTATGAAGTCAGATCAGATAACTTGTTTCCAAAAGTGGAAGGGGCTCTGTGACACATGTGCCGTGGTCTAACAATTATGCTTTGCATCATGGATGTCAGTTTCAATAAATCACCAGCCCAACTTTAATTATTCCAATAATAATATAATAACTTCAAAAACTTAAAATGATGAAATAATCAATGGTGAGTTAACTATTAGTCAAGGTTATGTGAATTGCATACAGTACATCTAAACTTTATACAGCATTTTAAGAAAAGCACTCCCATTACAAATGGTCTGTTTTAAAAAAAAAAAAAATCCTTTTTTGTTATTTAAATTAGTTATTAAAATGGTCATATTCCTCACCTTTCGCAAAGCTGCCCATTCTCCTTTCACAATACATTACTGACGCATTAAGCAGGTGATTAAATTACTGTGCTTAAGTGACAAAGATATGTAATGCTTTCAAAAGCCACTCAATTCTGTTGACATGTCTTTGTACAAGTAAACAGGTAGCTAATGTAAAGCTGGCTGATCAATAGTAGCCTGTTTAAGAAACACAAACAAATGCATTGATCTAGTACTTTGTTGTACAACTGCTCAAATGAAGACTGATACTTGTCATGAGCACTACTGAGTGTTCATCAGCCATCGACTCTCATAAAATTTCCCACTACATACTTAACAAGCACCCATGATCTGCTTATACTAAGTGCTATTGGCTACCAGAGAAATGAGCTAATGGTTTGTGTGTGTGTGTGTGTGTGTGTGTGTGTGTGTGTGTGTTATGATGAACTTCTTCTGGCACTGATTAAATTAACTGTGCCGAAATCTCCCTATAGCTGTTCCTGTGGACCTTGTAACCTTTTGACCTTTACCTCCTGACCCTGTGACCCCCATACACGGGGGCCAATCGTGACCCACACAGTTCCCTTCAGCTGCAGTGCCAGCAGGGATCTGATTACCACAGATAGCATCAACGAGGGAGGAAGAGAATTAGAGAAGGGGAAGTTCCTAATCTTCTGTTCTCCTCCCACCCCATTCACCATTCTCTGAATGCAGTCATATTTGTCCGTTGTTCTTAAATAGTAGTATTCATTAACATAACGTTTAGAAGAATCATGAGCTTTTTGTGGACTTATAATAGCCTTGATGTCTTCAAAGCATGTGAAAATGTAGTGTACAAATGAGCAGTTAGGAACAAATAGCCACTTAAGGGGGTCAGAAATAACCTTGATTGTCTCAGAGAGAGTCCATTTGAACTCACTGGACTCAGTTTATACTCTCTTTGCCCCCTTCTGACAACATGACTATAGTGGATGCGGGTAGCCAGACTGATCTCACAGTGAAATCGTAAACAGTAGGTTGGCTTTTCTTTAGGTAAAATTGGTCTGTGCTTACCAAAATGCGGAACACGGCTCCCAGTGGCCAAAGCAGTAAGTGTTGTTGAGCTTAATGTCACATGTGAGCTCCATTTTTTGGTATAATGTCCATGGAGGGGTGCCAAAAGCAAGTTGTTTTCAGCTCTACAGGATGTAATGCATTGAAGAGGAATGCATGTTTTTCAAACTGAACCCCTAAACCCCAAATTTTAACATAACCATCAGTGGAGTAAAAATTTAATGTTAGAGGGAAAAATGCAATCTCCCAGTCATGCTCGTCACTGATTCGGCAAATGCGATTACTTCCTTGTTTTAACGTGGGATCAGAGCCCGAGTCCCCCAAACTGCTGATGCAATGCGCTTCTGGTCTCACCACAGTGTAAACATGCTGGAACTGATGCAAAAATGTCTGATAGGAGATGCCACTTGTCAGTTAATTGGCGTAATGTGGCTTATCCTAGAACACTGGATATCACGGAAACATGTGATCATATTGGAGTAGCAAGTAGATGCGCGGCAAAACTAGATCACTCCCATTATAATTTGCTCTGATGATTCAGTTGCGGTGCTACAGTGCCGCTGAATTGTAACGATTGAAACACTGTCACAGTATTTTACCATGATGTTGTGTCCGCATCAGTGGAATAATGGATGTTCGAGAACCATTAACGGAACTAAAAAAGAAAATCATTTGGTTCTGATGTTTGTTTGTTTGTTTTTTAATGGAACCGGTTTTTAACATGATGCAATAATTATGTGATACTAATCAGCTGACTGTGAATTATCATTTACATTATTCTTTGAAAATAAAATAAATAGGTTTTTTTTTTTAATTACTTTTTTTTTTTTTTTTACTGTTGCTGCAATGCCACTTTTGTCACTTCCAGTGTAGACATGTTTGAACAGACGTCCCAGACTTGGTTTGAACGACCCCTTACTCATGTATGTTTATGGACTGCAAGGCTGAACATTGTGAGTTTGTGTGTATGTGCCCAGACTTGGTTTGAACGACCCCTTACTCATGTATGTTTATGGACTGCAAGGCTGAACATTGTGAGTTTGTGTGTATGTGCATGTGTGTGTGTGTGTGTGTGTGTGTGTGTGTGTGTGTGTGTGTGTGTGCGTGCGCGCGGTGGGGCAAGGGCAACAAGTACATCAACAATATAACTATAAGAGACAAATGTTCAAATATGTATGTGAGCTTATATTATCCACATGCATATAGACCTCATAAATGAGCTGTTAATTGCGTCTCTGAGCAACAAACCCTCCTGTCCACCAGTCTTCATCTGCACTATCTCCGCACCACCCACTATGAACAAATTGATACTGATGAGGCTGTATTCATAAGTACACATACATGCACACATGATACTCACGTACTCACACAGTCAAAGTGTTTGATGCTGAACAGAACTCAATGATGGAAGATAATCAACCTTCAAAAATGATATGGCGACTATACACAACTTTTAAAAACATACACATTCCCTTATACATAATCTAAAATCTTGATGGTGAAAGTTCATGTCCATTTAATTTGTCAACTACTCAAAAATAGTATTCGTGTACCCTTATAATCTTGCAGTGACTGGGTGAAAGCACAAAGGCAAGTCACTTGTATCCATATGCCCTTTGGTTGAGCTGGTGGCCTACAAAAGCTGAGAGTTTATCATAGGCTGAGCATGTGTAAAGCCTGGGAAGTCTTAGCCTCCCTCTAGCCAAGAGGCATGGGCATGTGTATATGAATACAATATAACAATTCTGATTGTAAAAACCTTTGCATTCAACCTGCAGTCCACTTACATATTGGCTGAATTATTCTGTTTTGGTGAACTTTCACTTTAAATTGTCTTCTTGTTTTATTACTATAAATAAGAATATCAGTATACTACACACACCTCAAAAAGGTTCTTTATAACACAAAAATATCTCTCTATACCTGTCTCTCTCTTTCACAGCTCATCACACCTCATGCCATCAGAGTGCAGACCCCTCCACGCCACATTCCCGGAGTGGTAGAGGTCATGCTCTCCTATAAGTCCAAACAGTTTTGCAAAGGCACACCTGGCAGATTCATCTACACAGGTAAGCCTTGCCATTTAAACTCAAACAGAAAGAAGACTATACTTTTGACATATTTCACCACTCTCAGGACATAGAGAACAGTTCATCTGCTCAGAGTTGACCACCCCAAGGGAAAGAGCTTTGTGTTGTTAACAAAAAGACCCTGGTTAATGGAACATTGTCTACCTCCTCTATCCTTTGACATTTGGTTGTATTTTATGTCACAGTACCCTGATTCTCACTGTGAGCTAGAATGTGCAAAGAGAAAGTATTGGTCTCTGTGCAAACTAGATACATTTGACCTGATATGGCTTTAGTAACCTTAAAACAGAACAACATCTGTAGTACACCGTAAAAATGTTGTCAGGGTAAATAAAACAATGTGCTTCATGTGGTAACATCTAAATGAACTGGCTTTATTTAAGTCTAACATTTTAGTTCATCTGAATAAGACCTGTTTACACTTGGCATTAAGGTGCACTTCGAGTTGATTGACAGGTGAAGGTTGGTGCTTCACAACTGTCCGGGACGCATTCAGGATGGATTTACACCTCAAGTGCAATATGGTCACATGCGTTTTTGACCACCTTCGTATGTGTTTTTGGTGATCTGATAAGAAAACGCTTTAGACCCTGTTTAGACTATATTTAGCAGTGACCACTTATTAACATATTAATCTGAGGTGTAATGGGGTCTAATTCTACCTGACAAATCATGTTACATAAATAAAAGTCATTTTTATAGTTTTGTTAAAGAAGAAATAGATGCTTTGGGGAACAGCTGCAGGCTACAACTTTTTTCAGTGTAAACATAATGTAATTCTAATAACAAATCTGCAAACAATCATTTTTACTTCTTCCTTTTAATGCTTAATGTGCTGACCTCATTAAAACTTTGTTTTATAGATAATTTTACTCTTACTTTAAATGTGGTTTCATTTTTTTATTTTTTATAAATTAGATTTAGTCTGAAATATTCCCATTTATTTACATTGTTAGAATGTTCGCCATTCAAAATCCAACAATCAGCAATGATCTCATTGTAATATTAAACTAAACTTACCTAAAACTTGAACACTATCCTTTTTTTTTTTTTGCCTTGCAAGAGCTGTTCTTTCCTTCTGGAAATGCAAATCTAGTGTTCTTAAACAAGTCCTCTTCCTCGTTAAAAAGAGCACAGAAATTCTTCAGCTTCTTTTGCAAAATGTTACTGAGCACCAAATAAAGCAGTTCTACAACTGTAAGTTTACTGTGAGTTTGATGGTTCTTTTAATGGAGAATGAAAAAAAATAACAACAATGTTTTATTTATAGGATTGCTCTTGATTATCTAGTTTAAGTTTATTTTTCTTACCCCATTGCCAAATAGATTTTTTTCATCATATTTTAAAACTAGAAGAAAACAATAACTCAAGATACAGAATACTCTCTTGAAAACAAGTCTTAAAACAACATGCACTTTATTTTCCATTTCTTTTACCTCATACCTCAAACCCCACTAATCAATGCTCACTTCTCCCGTGAGGTCAAAGGTCAGCTCCTTGAAAGCTCATTGGCTAATTACAAGGTTTTATTTTAGTTTTTTGTGCATGCTTGTGGGTGTTAAATCATCACACACACCCACGTAAACAAAAAGAAGCACTTGAAAGTGATTTGAAATCAAAGGCGAATTAAAAGAGAAGCAGAGCTGTGATCTGGTGCACAGATGGGTCCTTATGAAAGAGTAACTGACTTGTTTCCCTTAAACACAGTGAAAGAGCAGATAACTGTATGTGTGTCCACAGAACTTAAATGCCATATACATTTTATCAGAGCTGTAGGTGGCAAACAGTGGCACTCAAAGGAAGGCACAGATGGCAAATGTATTTTTTATTATTTATTTCACCCACTGCTGTAAATAGAGCAGCCATTTCTAGCATGCCACTGGGCAGAAATTCCCTGGAAATAAAAGTATTGTTAAATGAATCCCTTTTACCCTAGATGTATGTAGTTCCCCGTCTGTCGCTCACTTCGACGTTGTGTCGAAGAAGCGACACTAGGGGTCTCTCTTGAGCACCGAATATGCCACTGATCTATGAAAAAAGGCCAATGAGAAGTTGGCAGACAGTATTTGCATATCCCGCTCCCCGGACATACGGGTATAAAGGCGGGAAAATACATTGAATTAATTCAGAAATTTTCTTCAGAGCCAATGGTTGTGTCTGCAGTGAGCTGCGAGTCACACACCTGTTCCTGTTCCTCTGACGCTCTCTGCTGTTGGATCTACGGTGCACTACAGCGGCTTTCTCCTTCCCTGCACGGCAGTGCAGTTTGCCCCTGGGCGCTTCGACAGTGCAAGAGCTTAAAAGAGTGATATTTCTTATAAAAGAGTATTTTCCTCTATTTGAGTAATACACTGCGAAAGCATGACCATGGCAACGTTGCGGTCGCGGCTTGCTTTCAATAGAAAGCATGCCACTCCAGCCGCCCCCTGCATTGCTCCTTCTTCCCACAGGATTGAGGACGATGCGGCTGGCGATGGAGGCGATCTGGGGATGGCAGCAGGTGCAGCTCCACCGGGTATGCCCCCTCGGACCACCCGCCCCCCACCATGCTCGTAGACTACCATCCGTGCTACAGTGGCTCGCCTCACAGCCAGCCTGCTTATCCTCTAGAGTTCAAGGTGGATGAGATCGCCGCTGCATCGGAGAGCACGGCGTCTGACTCCCCTGGGCTGCCAGCACGCCCAGGCTGAGGCTGACGCTTAGATGACCGACATGCTTTCCCTAGCCACTTGTCACAAAGCCACTCGCTCATCCGCTCTCGCTACCCTTGACGGCGGAGTGGCCCACTGGTACATGGCAATTCCACAGGTGGACAGGGCTGTTGCGCTCCACCTGTGCCCCGGAAACCCTACCACCTGGTGAAGCAGATGCCCCCAGTCTCACGGACCCCCCCCGAGGACCCAGGAGGCTCTCAGAGACCCAGGAGCGCTCCTGAGAACTCCAACCCAGAGACTGAGACGTTAGCTCCGGAGCTGGTAAGAAGACCACTCCGTCCCCCGGTGGAGGGCCGGGAGGAGAATCTTTTGTTGAAGTTATTTCATTTGCCACCCCCCCTAGACGGGGCTGCAGTACCCACATTCTCAATAACAGAGCTATTTCCATTGTCTCTGTGTCACCTGGCCTGCAAATGGCGTTCTCACGGCACTCTGCCACCAGATCTCAACAGTCCCGGTATGCTGGACGCGGACCCCACGACTGTTCCCCGGCAGGACGGTTTTGACGAGTCTAGAGGACGGCTACACCGGACCTCCTCCCTAGTCACTAACCCGCCCCCTGCCGGGTGTGCGGAGCAAGGTATGTGCTTTGAGTCTTTTCTCAGCACTAGAGCCTCGGAACGCACCCTCGCCTCCCGACGGCATACTACCTGCTCCGTCCTGCTGCGAAGCCCTGCCGGGTACGTCAATAATACTCATCCCCTTGGTGCCCCTAGCACAGAGCTTGGATGCATGGCTTTCACATCCCAACCCGTCACGCTGGCTGGCCCGGACCATCTGACTTGGTTACACAATTCATTTTGCCAGGCCCCCGACCCCCTTCGCGGGCGTCCGCTTTACCGCAGTACACGGTGAGCATGCCAAATCCCTGCGCCCGGAAATCGCTACTCTTTTACTCAAAGATGCGATAGAGACTGTCCATCAAACTGAAATGAAGAAGGGTTTTTACACCCCTTACTTCATTGTACCCAAGAAAGGCGGCGGCTTACGACCGATCTTGGACTTGCGAGTTTTCAACCGGGCTCTGCTCAAACTCCCGTTCAAAATTCTCACGCAAAAACACATCTTAATTTGTGTCCGTCATCTACATTGATTCACAGCTGTAGACCTGAAGGACGCATACTTTCACATCTCAATTCTGCCTCGACACCAACCCTTTCTATGGTTCGCATTCGACGGCCAGGCGTGTCAGTACGAAGTCCTCCCCTCCGGCATGTCTCTCCCCCCTCACGAAAGTCGCAGACGCAGCTCTTGCCCCGCTCCGAGAAGCCGGCATTCACATACTCAATTACCTCGACGACTGGCTCATTCTGGCCCACTCCCAAGAGTAACTATGTGCTCACAGAGACCAGGTGCTCAGGCACCTCAGCTGTCTGGGGCTTCAGGTCAAATGGTTCAGAGCATCTCTTTTCTTGGCATGGAGTTAGACTCAGTCTCAAAGTCAGCATGTCTCACCAACGTGCATGCACTGTCATGCTGTTTCTCCACTTTCATGCCAGGCACAACTGTCCCTTTGAAACTTTTCCAGAGGCTTCTGGGGCATGGGGCATATGGCATCCTCCACGGCGGTCGCGCGACTGGGGTTGATGCATATGAGACCGCTTCAGCACTGGCTTCAGACTCGAATCCCAAGATGAGCATGGCACCACGGTACACACCGTGTGATGATCAACCCCGCCTGCCGCCAAACATTCAAACCCTGGACAGACCTCTGCTTTCTGCGGACAGGAGTACACATGCAGCAGGTGTCCCGACACATCCTGGTCACGACAGACGCCTCCAGATTGGGTTGGGGCGCCGTGTGCAATGGGCACGCAGCCGCGGGCCGTTGGAAAGGGCCCCGCTGCGCTGGCACATCAATTGCCTGGAGTTGCTGACTGTTTTCTTTGCCCTGCGGAAGTTTCTCTCGTTAGTCCGAGACAAACATGTCCTAGTCAGGTCAGACAGCACCATCGTGGTAGCATACGTAAATAGCCAAGGCGGCGTACGCTCCCTCCACATGTCACTACTCGCCCGACTCAAGTCGCTGCGTGCCACTCACATCCCCGGCAACCTCAATGTGGTAGCGTACGTGCTGTCACGACAACGCTTGCCCAGTGGAGAGTGGAGGCTTCACCCCCAGTCGATCCAGCTGATTTGGGAACAGTTCGGCAAGGCCCAGGTAGACCTGTTTGCCACCCGAGAGACCTCCCACTGCCCGCTCTGGTATGCCCGAACAGAGGCTCCCCTGCGGGGCTGCGCAGGTACGCATTTCAGCCAATGAGACTTCTTGCACAGGTGCTGTGCAAGGTCAGGGAGGACGAGGAATAAGTCACCCTAGTGGCTCCCTATTGGCCCACCCGGTCCTGGATCTTGGACCTTGTGCTCCTCGTGACAGCCCCTCTCTGGCAAATTCCCCTGAGGAAAGACCTTCTTTCTCAGGGACGGGGCACGCTCTGGAAAAGAGGACCACCCAGGCTCGGCCCGTTCCCAGGTTGGCAAGCGTTGCCTTGTTCCCCTGTCTATGTTAACCAGAAGGATTCCGATGACTTTTTTGGGACAGCTGGTCACCTTTGCATGTAAAATACCTTCCCGCTCCTGTGTCAGCAGAACAGGTACACGGCTCAGCACATGGCGTGATTTAAATTGGACTCCTAGTGTCGCTTCTTTGACATAACGTCGAAGTGAGCGACAGACAGGGAACGTCTAGGTTACGTATGCAACCTCTGAGATGTTGTATCCTCCCGGCCACATCACTGGGCCGAGCCACTGTTGTGGCCGGACCATTTCTGGATCCTCAGAAAAATCCTGAATGAATTTGAAGTATTTCCTCACCTTTATACCTGTATGTCTGGGGGGGGTATGCAAATACTTCTTTGACACAACGTCTAATTCCCTACATCAGGGATACCTAGACGATATTCTTTCATGACCAAAAAATGGGTTACACATCTGTTCCAATAGGGTCGCAAAAAATAAAATGAAAAAATGCTAAATGCAAATAATAAAATGCAACTAAGCATATTGGGTCCTATTTTAATAGCATTAGCGTTAAGCACAGCGCTATGCCATAAGTCATAAGTGCAAAGTCAATGGGCATGGCCATGAAGTTTTTGTATGTCCTTGCAAGCATGCACTAAGTCTAGGCACAAGTGGGTTTGGCAAAATCGTGTGGGCAACGTGCTAATGGGACAAGTGCAATTTAATTCTGAGATTCTTCTTCGGTTATTACAGCATCTGTGTCATTTGTATAGTCCATTTCCTGTCAAGCACCAGCGATACAAACAAAGACAGCACATTCCTGAAGTTGGTAGTGTAAACTTACTGTATGCAAAGAATTAGAGGAATATATATTTGGACATGCTCCTATTTATATGATTAGAAAATGTTATTCCCGGCAGGATTTGGATGTATGTTCCATTAAATTACAAACAAAAATCTAATCAAAATAAAGTGTTCAAAAAAATAATGCCAATTTAAGTTCAGAAGTCCAAACATTTTACCCTCTCCAACTTGTTTAACCAGCCCCATTTGCAGTGAATTTATAAATCACTATATGACAACAGGTGGAAAAATGCTAATACAAATTGTATCATAAATAGAATTGTCAATATAAACATAATAAGAATACTAATACTACTACTACTACTACTACTACTACTAATAATAATAATAATAATAATAATAATTATTATTATTATTATTACTATTAATAAAAATAAATCATTACCAATAGACAAATTTTGTTTCATAAAATGGTGAACGTCAGGGACATATGATGTTACACTGCATTTTCAGAGTTTGTACCTTAACTTTATTTGCACCTTCTGGTGAAATCAGCTAACTGAAAATGCATGCAGGATTAGAATTTGTGCTAAAAACAGACCTGCTCCTGAAATGTCTTAGAGCAAGAACCTATTTCTCTGTAAAATAGCAAATTGCACTTTGCACTTCATAAAAAAATAAAAATACACCCACAGTTTGCACACATACTGCAAAAGATAGCGTAAAAACTCCCACCCACAACCACTTGCGATTTGCACAGGCACGAAAATAGCACTTAGAATTAGCACTCTCATGGATAAGATAAGATGCAGCACATTCACGAAAATAGAGCCCATCATTATGTAAGTTGGGATACCAACATTAATAGGCCTTTGAACTTCCCATATCTTTTGCCATTGAAATTAAAAACTGTCTGACTAATCAAACTCTTCAGTATCTTTGTAAACCCTAGTCAAATTATCCAGATACCAACATGAAGAGTTTGCACCCATCATGCCCTCATCCTCAAAAACCATAATATTAATAAATGTGAAAGACAGACCAAGTATATTTCTGTTTACTATTGTATGATAAACAATTTTGAAACTGTGTCGTGTCACCACTTGATCTCCAATCAAACTCGGATTATTATTCTTTATTCTTGAAAATCATCCACAGTTGGCACCTTTCTGAGTATTACCATCGTTAAGCAAATGGCACATGAAGATGGCAGCTGGCAGGGATAATAGAAGTACCAAGTAGACAGCTGGCTATGCTAATCAGCCTCTGTTAGCTGAGGCAGCTAGCAAAGGTTATTTGCATAGAACACTAGCAAACCCTCTGAACTAACTCAATCAATGCAGGCAAAAACACGGACCCTCCCCGCCAAGCCACGGCCAGGCATAAATCAATGTCTACAAGGAAACTACAATAGCAACATCAAAATCTATAAATGGCTAAATCAATCAACCACACCAAGAATGTTAGTTGAGTCAGAGGTCTTACAGATAAAATGCATGTTTTAGGTGATGCATGTCAATTTTTCTATATCATAATGCTTTCTCCTATCCCAGCTTAATATGCAGTGTCCACTATAAGTAATCCATGCTTAAACAAGCCTTAGGTGGTTTGCTGTTAACAGCTGGTTTAAACTGGTCTATCTTGTCTCCCATCCTGTTCAAGCTGGCATTCAGCTGGTTAAGAGCTGCCCAAACCCTTCTAAAACCAAGAATCCAGACCGACCTGACCAGCTAAGACCAGCAAACCTAGGTATTACAGCAGGGTTTGTTTGTATTTCTTCCGACTCTCTCATCTAAGTATTTCAGTTGTACTGTGCCCCTTGTCCAGATCCCTGGGGACAATCTAAAACATCTCATATAATTGACAGTGTAGGTTCTGTGTGTTTGTTAGGAAGAAGTGCAATGTGCCAATCGATAAACCGTTGGAGCAACAGAGACAAATCTTGCCTATGGAACTGCCATGACATCGGCAGGTATTGTTGGGAACCAGATCTGGCAAAGCAACGCAACATTATTGCCTTTTAAACAGAAAGCACACCATTCACCACTCCAAGCACCCAAGAGGAGAAATTTCAGGCTACATTTGTTTTATTGCTTATAAAAGAACAGTGATGCCAAATCACTACTTTCCTTTAAAGTCAACATGAAAAAGCCAGCCTGGTCTCCTAGAATCACATTACTATACCTTTACTATACCGTATCATACCAGTTTCCTGGTGAAATTAACTCTAAAGGTGCTACAACAACAATGACTTGTATTTACTTTCACTCAAATCATGAATAAAATGGCAGTAAATCAGTTCATAAACATATTTTTGCCCTGATACCGTTACCCCATCAAAACACTTGATCTATTGTGCATGACTTGTAAGGTAATACATTATATTGTTTGCATTACATAACTAACTATATTTACAAGCTTGTACACACAACCAAATTGAACAGTAGCTCAACTGTTGGCAAATATTGGCAAAAGTGTAAAAATCTGAACTACTTGCCCGATCTGGCCAAACCCTTATTGTTGAGCCCTGCACACATTTTTTTCATTAGAATAAAGTGTCAAGATGAGTCGTTTACGGTAAGACCAGGAACTGGAATTATGGAAGTAAATAAGGTCAATTGTGATTTCATGTTGACTTCAAAAGGTCAGTAGAGCAGCAAAAACAATAAAATGTAATATTGAAAGTAGAGCACAAATGTGAATGGAAATGTTCTTAATTGGGTGACTCAATACTGAGTTAATTTTGTACACCCAGTTTGACCAAATATCGCCTATTGAGGGCAAAGGTTTTTGCTAACAGCTCTGCTGGCAAGATGGCCAATAATTGGTGACTGTGGCAGGGTGGAGGGTGTGATTATGCACGCCCAGTCCCGTATTAGGCTGATCAAGCCGCCAAGATGGATAAAGGCCAATCGCGGAGAGTGGTGTGTCAGAGAGAGATCATTGCGGACATGTCCGTTGTCTTATGTGTTTGTATTTTGAGTTCTCCATTAAACTATGATTTCATGTGTTCAGCCGGTTCAGTGACGATAAACATTCTGTGGGATCTCCTTCTGCCAATTAAACGTTTTATTGTCGGAAGGGACAAGCTCATCCAATTAGATTACAGGCAATTCACAGCCACAGCAAGATTAGGCTGTTCCTCTAGCAGTTGCTATGGGTAGAATTGAGTCTTGTAATAATATAGATCTTGACTCATGTTAGCACACACAAAGTGCTAACAAGACCCCAGTGGACACATTTTGAGGCTTTATTACATAACACTGTCCTAGTGGACAAGAGGAAATTCATGAAAATACTGTATCTTATTAGTCAACACACCAAGCTGAAAAAATGGTTTCTTAAGAACAGTTTCAGATTTCTCAAGTAATGAGAAAAAAGCCACTGTGGTCTAAAATGCTTCATATTACATGTTTTATATTAAATGCATCTTCAGTCTGTAAAATACACCAACGCAGTTCAGACCAAATTCAGCCGCACCTCCTCTACACACCACTCCTACATCTTTTTTAGTGTATCTGTTGTTTTGTATCATAAAGATGTAGCACAAGAAAGAAAAAAGAGTTCTTGAGAAAAGAGAGGAAGAGAGAAAGAGAGGGGGTTTGAAAGACACAAGAATAAGATTGTCCTGCATTGATCTTGAAGTGGTGTGGCTTGGAAAAAATAACTCATCTATAATAAGGGGGGAAGAATGAAGCAATAATTCAGAGGTATCGAATGCTGCACTGCCGTGGGTATTGATCCCAAGAGCTCTTGCCTTGAGCTCGTAACTGGAGGAGGGAAAAAAACACATGTGCCCTTTGAGAAGAAGGAGGGAAGCAGATACATAGAGGGAGGGAAATGGTGACATTCCCTTGGTCATTACTGCAGCACTGTAGCAGGATGATGTTAGGAGGAAAAGGAATGTTTTAGTAAAAGACGACTATATGATCCATACAGTCATAGTGAGGTCACAACCCGGGCCTGATGGGTCTAAAAGAGATTCGATTCTATAATAGATTTGATTCATTAGATTTTCATTAACTTTATTTATTCAGGTGATTAGATTTGATTTGTTCGCTTCCATTTGTTTGATTTGATCCAAGTGTTCCAAAAAGAATGTTTTACTGAAGACGATTCATACCGTGCTGTCAGAACCCCAGACTTGCTAGTACTAGAATGGAATACATATTACTATAGATTTTATTTGTTTCATTTGATTAGCAAACTTTGATTCATTTGAATCTATTTAATTTGAGTTGATAGATTTCATTCTAACATTCTAAGAAGAGTGTTTTAGAGAAAGACATGTCATACCATCATAATGCTTCAGAGCCCCAGCCAGGTCTGCTAGTTCTTGAAAATAATCTATCCTCTTTAAGATTTAATTTATTCAATTTAATTAGTGAATTTAATTTGATTAGTTCAGCTTGATCAATTTTTATTTAGTTTGATTTGATTAAAACTCCAAGAAGAACATTTAGTGGCATCTGCTATTTCTACAATAGAATTGATTCTATTATAGATTTGATTTATTCAATTCCATTCGTTCAGTCCAATACGAATCATCCAATTTGATTTTTAGAATGTTTTAGTGAAAGATGATTCATACTGTCATAACGCTGAAGAGCCCCTGGTTTGTTTCATAATAGCATCAATTCTGTTATAGATTTGATTTGTTTGATTTGATTAGTTAACTTTGCTTCATTCAATTCTATTAAATGTGATTTTATCAATTTGATTCAAACTCTGAGAAGAACGTTTTAGTGAAAGGCAATTCATACAGTCAGAATCTCAGACTTGCTGGTACTAGAATAGAATAATTTGTGATTAAAATTTTGTTTTTTGATTAGATAACATTTATTCATTAAATTTTAATTGATTTGATTTGTTCAATTTGATTAAAACATTCTAAGAATGTTTTAGTGAAAGACAAGTCATACCAACATAGTGCTTCAAGTGGCACCAGCAGCTGTATGGCCGGACGCACTGTGCCTACCATGAGCTGAGAAATATTTACTCTCAGAATATTTCACCAATCATGAAAAGTGCCCTGTATTTCTGTGGGCTGTTTATAAGAACTTGCAATGCTCAACTTGGATAATTCTTTTGAGTCGGTTCTTGTCAATGAATTGGCCAAACGAGCTTTCAAAACGGTCTGAATTGATTCGTGATTCAGTACAATTAGTTCAGAGCGCTCTCTGACTGAATCTTTTGGAGCAGTTTCTCACACAGTAAAACTGTATGTGGATATTTACGAATACAGCGCTGGATACAGTGCAAATTTACCTACAGTTGACTGAAACAAAAGGAAGTCTTTTTGAGATGTAACTTTGAGAAACTTCAGCTAGTGCTGTGTCATGTGAACTAGGGATTGTTCAAACTGAACTTGTTTTTGCGTCCGCTCGCAATGTTTTTCAATCGTTTTCCATGTAAACATTCGCTAGATGTATGTCTTTTGACAACTGCCTCATGTTTCACTGTGTTTTTAGGATCTCTTCATTTTTAGATGCTGTTTCAAGTTAAACTTCAACTGATAAAATCACATCTCGAGCCACCAGCGTTCTGCTCTATTCGTTGTGGTGCGTTTTTTTTTTTTTAGCTTTTTTAGTTTAAGATTTCATTTGTTAGATTTAATTAGTGAACTTTGTATGTTAAAGTTGATTTATTTTATTTATTCTATTAAATTTGTGATCTTTGATTCGTAAAAGAAGAACATTTTAATGAAATTTGTTTTTGGTTCAAGAACACTATTTATATATTTGTTCAGTCCAGTACCATTAATCCATTTTTGATTCTAATGTTTTAAAAATATTTTTTTTATTGAAAGATACTGTCATATTCCTGGAGATCCCCTGGCCTGATGGTTATATAATAGCATCAGCTCTATTATAGATTTAATTTGTTCAATTTGATTTCACTTGATTTGTTCATTTAGACAAAGATTTGATTGGAACATTCAAAAATATTTTAGTAAAAGACATACTGTCATTGTGCTACCGACCCTTTGGCTGGCTGATTCTACAATAGAATCGATTATCTTATTGATTTTGTTCACTTCAATTGATTCACTTGATTCGGTGTGTTCGCTTTAACTTGAACAATCTGTGCTAAATCACTGGGCCTGATAGTTTTACTGAACCAAACTGAACACAAGAATTAAGTGTGTGTGGAAACTGCCCAGTGAAGTGATGAAAACTTACAGCATAACAATTCAAAACACCAATAAGAGTTATTCAAAACTCACATTTAACAAAAAGGTTTAAGGGAGTTATACAGTGACTAAATCAGAAGAAAAATATTTGTTGGTCGGCTCTATTATAGAATAAGTGTATGTACAGTATGTGCAAATTGTCAAGTATGTACCCAACAACTACCCAACATGCATGCCATTTTACAGTGTGCAAATTAAATGCGGATTTACCTCATGCTCCACTGGCCCTGCCCCCTCCTCTCTATCTATTCCTCTACTCACAGCGATCTCTCTCTTCAGGTCGTTATTGTGAAATATGATGAGGCCTGGATCTACCCTCATGAAATTTCAATAAGCATTGATCTGCGTGATTGCAAGAGATTCTTCTCAGTGAGCGATAGAAAGAGAGAAAAACTGATTTATTTATTACCAATGATGTTCTAGTCATATCAATATGACTGTGTCCAAGATATTAGCCAGTATTTTTTTAAGGCTTTGGCACTATTCATTTTTGTTTCTGGGTGCTAGTTGTGGACACTGTTAAAAGCTATTAGATATTAAAAATGTTTGCACAGACAGACAGAGATGGATGGATGGATGGATGGATGGATGGATAGACTAAATTAGCTTGTAGCACAGTTTGGTTTGAAACTATTCTCACTTGGGCTATTTTAGGCGATTTAACCACTAAAGCTACCAAGGGAGAACAATAAACCAACATCCCTGTGCAAATTGATGCCATGTGGTATTAATATGAGGAAAACAATAAAAGTTTGAAGAAGTGGAGTTAGGCCAAGCTATAAATACTTACTGTGTGGTTAGTGCTTGTTTCACATGTAGTGAATACTGCACTCGGCTACAGTGAAAAGTTAGGCCAACAACAATCCCACTTCCCCATTTTGGAAAGATGAGTTTTCATACAATTTAGATATTTAAAACATTGATGGGCTTCATTCTCTTGAGTTGGTCCCCTTAAGCTAATTGAGGAGATCTCTTCGATGACACCTTTTATGAAGCCCATACTTATAAATATGGGCTTTGTAAATATGGGTTTCAGAGAAAGTGTTTCTTTTCTCTACCTGTTATGTGAGGGTTTAGCGTATGTGCCGGCCAAATCAGAATTCAATGAGCATATTGGAAACTCATATTCTCTTGAGGGACACACTGACTTATATTGTGAAAGTGGAGTCAAGGTTAGTTCTTTCATAAGAAAGATCCTCTATCTTCTACAAACAAATGTTTGGTCTGGTAGGTTTCTTTTTCTACATGATCATGGACCATGACTGACCAAACCGTTTAACTGCACAAAAACATTGTGGTTTTAGAAGCCATCATTTCCATTGTACTTTCTTTTGTGAGCATATACTGAACTGGCCCTCAAAACTATTTGGATGCTTAAACCACACAAAAATGTATTAGAAAATATTCATTTACATTTAACCAACTTGTCTGATTTTTAGTTGGATGTATGAAGTCAGATACACTCACCTAAAGGATTATTAGGAACACCATACTAATACTGTGTTTGACCCCCTTTCGTCTTCAGAACTGCCTTAATTCTACGTGGCATTGATTCAACAAGGTGCTGAAAGCATTCTTTAGAAATGTTGGCCCATATTGATAGGATAGCATCTTGCAGTTGATGGAGATTTGTGGGATGCACATCCAGGGCACGAGGCTCCCGTTCCACCACATCCCAAAGATGCTCTATTGGGTTGAGATCTGGTGACTGTGGGGGCCATTTTAGTACAGTGAACTCATTGTCATGTTCAAGAAACCAATTTGAAATGATTCGAGCTTTGTGACATGGTGCATTATCCTGCTGGAAGTAGCCATCAGAGGATGGGTACATGGTGGCCATAAAGGGATGGACATGGTCAGAAACAATGCGCAGGTAGGCCGTGGCATTTAAACGATGCCCAATTAGCACTAAGGGCCCTAAAGTGTGCCAAGAAAACATCCCCCACACCATTACACCACCACCACCAGCCTGCACAGTGGTAACAAGGCATGATGGATGTTCTCATTCTGTTTACGCCAAATTCTGACTCTACCATCTGAATGTCTCAACAGAAATCGAGACTCATCAGACCAGGCAACATTTTTCCAGTCTTCAACTGTCCAATTTTGGTGAGCTCTTGCAAATTGTAGCCTCTTTTTCCTATTTGTAGTGGAGATGAGTGGTACCCGGTGGGGTCTTCTGCTGTTGTAGCCCATCCGCCTCAAGGTTGTGCGTGTTGTGGCTTCACAAATGCTTTGCTGCATACCTCGGTTGTAACGAGTGGTTATTTCAGTCAAAGTTGCTCTTCTATCAGCTTGAATCAGTCGGCCCATTCTCCTCTGACCTCTAGCATCAACAAGGCATTTTCGCCCACAGGACTGCCGCATACTGGATGTTTTTCCCTTTTCACACCGTTCTTTGTAAACCCTAGAAATGGCTGTGCGTGAAAATCCCAGTAACTGAGCAGATTGTGAAATACTCAGACCGGCCCGTCTGGCACCAACAACCATGCCACGCTCAAAATTGCTTAAATCACCTTTCTTTCCCATTCTGACATTCAGTTTGGAGTTCAGGAGATTGTCTTGACCAGGACCACACCCCTAAATGCATTGAAGCAACTGCCATGTGATTGGTTGATTAGATAATTGCATTAATGAGAAATTGAACAGGTGTTCCTAATAATCCTTTAGGTGAGTGTATATCCACTAAATATAAAGTTATAAGTTAAAGTTATTTTTGTGAATTGTTTTACTTAGAAAATGTGCTTGTGTTGTCTGTATTTAAAATAAATGCCTAATGCAACAGCTTCTGTGTCTATTGATTTCATGGGAAATTATTACGAATTCTTTGAAGCATTTGCTGTTCAAAACACAAATCCCAAACTTTTATCTTTACCCCCACATCTTGAGATACTTTGCCCCCTGCACTCATCTATTCTAGCCCTCTCTCTCTCTCTCTCTCTCTCTCTCTCTCTCTGTCTTCCTCTCCGTCGACCTCTGGATCTCTCAGTAAGTGAATGTTTTCCCCAGGCTGAGTGAGAGGATTAGATACAATAAGAGTGGAGTGAACTACTCCTGACACCTACAAGCATGTGAATGTGTTTCCTAGTGCAATGCCTCATCCATCACCATATCGGTAAATTAACAGATCACACACACACACACACGCGCACACACACACACACACACACACACACACACACACACATACACACACATCTATTCTGACCACATTTCTTTCAGCATAACCTGAACAGTAATTTTAGGTGTGATTAGATATCGTCAACCAATGGATCAAAGGCAAATTTCATTCAAAATAATAACTAAATCTTTGGATGAACTTCAATTCAATCAATTCAATCATGGAAAGTGGTTCCACACGTTTGAAATGATGTCTCTTAAATTAAAATTACCATGTAATTTCAATTTAAATACTTCAAGTAGAGGGAACTTAACTGCTAGCAATGGCCCAAAGCTGAATACCTTATTTGGAAAGGCACAAATAATGACTTCAAAACAAATAAAGATTTACTCAGAATAATAGAAAAAATATTAAATATAAAAAGACAGATCAACCATCTAGCACAGGTATAAAGCGATATTTAAAAAAAAAAAAATACCCAAAATAACAAAACAATATGAGTCTATGTGAAGCCAATATTACTACAGTGTACACCGAATGAAAATGTGCATGATGTGATTTCAAGTTCAGATTGGATGGCCATGATCTCAAATCCATTTGTAGTCTCCTTTAAAATTGTGCACGTCACAGAAATCTAAGCTTGTCAAGAGTAAAATTAATGAAGATACTATATAATACACATTTCCCACTTCTTAAAATGCCAGTTTGTAAACACATTAACACCAAATGTTACTCATAATTCACACGTAAGGATCCTGAGGGCAATGTTAAATTCCTGACCAGGGAAGTGATGATTTTATAGCGGAGCTCGTCTATCTGTCTCTTAAAGCTGACAACATTTATATCCATCACCAGTTAAGGTTATTGCATGATTTAAGCCTTTACTCTCAGAAAAGTGTATATGCTTCATAGAGGTTTAAATACTATACAGAATATTCCTGCACATGGAAGATTGCGGAGAAAACAAATAATGCACTTTTTCTCTTCTTTTTTTTACGGCAGATATTAATGTAATATTCAGCTTCATCTGGTAAGAAATAACGAATGAATATAGCAATATAATAATAATTATTATTATTATTACTATCGTTATTATTTAGAATAATAATAATATGGATCAAATTTAAATAGGTCTATAATGTGCATATTTTATATACAGAAACTATAAATGCAAGAGAGTTACATTTTAATATTAGTTTTGACATGCCCCCATGCCCACATCCGGTTCTATCCGAATACAGTTATAGATACAGATAATTTTGTCATAGTAATAAATACAGATACGGATACAGATAATGGCTTTGGTGCACACCCCTACTAACTGCACCAAGTAAACCCATAAAAACTGAACATGTCAAAATAACTCAAATGAAACTCTATTATTGAAATGCTGCTAGCTAGTGGCAGGAATTGTTAGCATGCTAAACGCATGCTGGTTGGAAGCACTACTGAGCGCAACTTGGCCATTATAAACAATATCTAGAAAACTCCTTCAACCTAGGCTCAAGCTCCACTCTTCACCATGATGAAAACCCCGAAAACTACAACATAACAGAAATTCTTCTAAATCTCATCAAAACAAAACATCAAGCACTAACAAGTCTCCCCCTTTATATTAATCTTGCAAAGACACATAAACTAACATTTAATTTTAACATTTCCTCTCCCTGTCGAGTCCCATGCAAAGCATGCTGGAAACTTGAAATCATCTGCCAAATTTCTGTTAACCAAACAAAACATATTTATGTTGAAATTGAAGTTGACAAGCTAACTCAGTTCATTTAAGTTCCATTGGTTACATGATTTAAAAAAAAAAAAAAATATGAACATGTGAGGATTGAGTAAAACTGACGAGAGTGGATTTCATTTTCTTTATTGAGTGTATAATACAAAGCCTGGGGCAGGGTTATTATAGTTTTTAATATTGAATTTAGTTTTTATTTCCCTTATCATTTCTACATTTTATATTATATTCACTTTTTTTTTAAACTGTCAGTTTAATTTATTGTTCAGTATTTTCTAGTTTCTGTTTAGTTTTAATTTTCTAATATATTTAGATAGTTTGCAGTCATGCTTATGTTAATTAAATATGTTTAACGACTTTCAATTTCATGTGGCCATCTATAGTCTTATTGTAATCTACTGGAATTTTCATGTTTAATAAAGGCAAGTTGTGCATGTCTCAGATATATCAAAATCTGAAATTAATATGTTGCCATTGTTTTGTTTTTTTTTTGTTTTTTTTTTGGGATTCATGAAAATGTATTTTGTGTGTATATATATATATATATATATATATATATATATATATATATATATATATATATATATATATATATATATAAATAATTATAATTATTATTTTATTTGATTATTTATTTCACTTGACTTAAAATTCTGAGAAGACATGTGCCAACACAGTTTGAATGTGCCTAACACTTCTAATTGCAACAACACTTAGTTGTGAACCTATGTGTTTTATACCATTGTTAACCTGTATGTTCTTAATGGCCACAAGACTTAATATAACATCAACAGAAGTTACTGTGTGTAAACCATCTGCTTCAACTGACAGGAAAGCACCTACGTTTCATGCCCCAGCCACCCACCCCTCTCTGACACTCAAACTGTATAAACCACTCTATCATTCTCTCTTCCTCTTTCTCACTCTCCTCACACCTCCATCATTCAACAGCTTTTGGACCAGACACTCATTTGAGATGCTATTTATGAGCGTCTTGCCATATGGATTTGTTTTTCAGACTAAATTGATGTTTTGAACCACATATTAACCAAAACATAGCGGACATCACACAACTTGGCATATTTCAGACGATTATGAATACATGATCAAGGCTACTTATCCAGATTAATGTCTTTGCATACAAAAAAATTAAGTAATTTACTTGTTAAAGCGTTTATTTTTTACTAATGGTACAGAAATGGACTTCATATATGGTTATATTATATTATATTATATTATGTTATGTTAGAATTATACTGTGTATTATATTATAGAAATATGATGAAAAATACATTAAAAGTACAATATGCAGTATATGAATCAAAGTTTCGTGGCATTTCTAACTATTTGAATGTATGGATAAATAAAACTGTCATAAATACTGCTACATTCAGACATCAGGAGTTTTTGTTTGATTGGCCACTTTTGGAGAAGTTCTTAAACTGTGGTGCTTTACAAACAAAGCACCATCCTGAGTAAGATCTTCAATTTTCTTCATTACAGGAGCAAATGGTGTCTGGTTGTACATATCTCTTCTGTCCTCTATCTCATCCCCCGCATAAATTGAATGACAGTCTTTCAAATTTTTGACAGCATAAAGACTTTATGCAAAGTAATTGCCACACTAAACTTAAAACATAAACGTCCTACAATTACATGCTCTAAGTGTTTGCTGCACTTAACATGGGTGTAAGCATTCCTGACGATTCAAAATTACTTCTATTAGAACAGTTGTATATTTTAATCTTTCAGTACTTTTTAGTTATTTCTTGAAGTTGTTAAATGTGTTAAAATATATGTTAAATTACACCATCTTCAACATCCTTCTCCGGGCTTTTAATTCCCAAAATTGTGTTCTTGAAGATTTTACAACAATATTCAAATTGTGTCTGAGCTCTTGGAGGTTTTAGAATATTTTATGGTGCTTTATTTTTTTGTAAAACTTTGACAGGGAAATCTTTGTAAAATTTCTTTAGATTAAGGCATTGTTTCTGTTTTTGTTTGTGTTCACAGCCTTGAATGAGCCCACCATAGACTACGGTTTCCAGCGGTTACAGAAGGTGATACCTCGGCATCCTGGAGACCCTGAACGTTTGCCAAAGGTACAGCCTACAGTAGCATTTACACTTTTCCAACCAAGACAGAAGTAACAGGTTCAAAAATAGTTAGAGAAACCTCAAAGGAATTGGGACCCTGACATTGTCAAGATTCTACCATATTTTTTTAGGGTTTATCATTGCTTTGGATTAGGACAGCCTGAACTCATGAACATCAAGTGACTGTGGAAACATTTTAGCAAATCGAAATTACGTGCTTCATTACAGGTTTAGCTGCAGTTTCCCTGTGAAATGTCCAACAGGCAGGGTTGGAAGGATTACTTTTGACTCTACAGATTACAGGATACATGCTGTAAAAGGAAATTTGTAATGTATTCCGTTAGATTACTTAAAGTCAGTAACATATTCTAAATACTTTGGATTACTTCTTCAGCACTGGTAGACTTTTTCAGTTGTTTTGACTATAAAAACTCTGCCAGTACAGTAAGACAAATACACATGTTAAAAATACATTCTCTGAAAAACCTAAATATCTTTATGTAGTGTTATTTCCAAAACAAGATAAATCAAACGGATCTTGTTTTAAGGATTTTAGATATTTTTTTACAGGAAAACAATACAAAAATTATCATCAAGAATATGATTTTTGCCCTAATAGCAAAGGTCTTTAGAGAAAAAAAGAAATTATGATCCAATGTGAATTTTCTTGATAAAAATAATATGGTGGTGCCTGGTAACGTGCATGTAAAATGGCTAGAAATAGCATTTTAGCTTGGCGTAAAGATGACAATTTAAACAAGGCTTATTTCTATTTCTTCTGCTCCAGACTTACTTCAAACGTACTTCTCTGTCTGCTTGTATGAATGTAACACATCATAAGAAAGTGTTTCACCGCTGCTCAAATGCACTTTGGATTGAATAATTTATATGTATATGTTTTCCATCTTAAAGGACTAAATATCAAATGAAACAAATGACAATACATGCAAAGCATTCTCTTAAGTAATCAAAATAATTTTTGAATGTAACTGTATTCTAATTACCAATGATTTAAATAAGTAATCCCGTTACGTGTATTCCATTACTCCCCAACCCTGCCAACAGAGGGTGCCAGAAGTGCATGAAATGGTGTCGTAATCAGACAATGTTTTAAAGGTGACTATTAGATGGAGATTTTAATGAGTAAAATGAACCTCACTAACCTAAAACTTTAACCTAAAGTTAACCAATAGTGTCTTAAAAGCAAATGATAGGTGAACAAAACCCTTAACCAACACATAAACATAACCGATAGTGTTCAAAATCAAAAAGCAAAATGAAAGGCACATTTTCTAAAGCAACAACATCATCTTGTTGCTTCTATGACACTTTCGTCTCTTGTGTCAAATCATGGTTTTACGAGTCCAAAGTTCAACAGTCTATGAGGGGTTTATTACATTGGAATAACTGTGTAAATGTAGGTGAGTCTGTAATACAAGTGTTAAAACGGAAAAATTTTAAATGATGCGATAAAGTATAAGTGTTTCGATATCATAACATAGCAGTGAAAAATAAGTATTAAGACAAAATCAGTCATTACAGTCATGATTTGTTTAAAAGTGAATAAAACGCACACTTGATTTAGCACCTCTATTGTTAATTTCACCAGGAAACTGCGAGAATGTAGAATGTGGTAAGCAAAAGTCAGTCTGCGAAAATGTAGTTATAGTAACATTTATTTTATGAGACTAGGTTGGATTAGAAACACATGGTTTGGCTATAAATTCTTTTTTATTTTCTCCTTAAAAATTCCTTTAAAAGCTGATACATTTTAGAGGCCTCATTGCACAATAAGAAAAATTGGTTTCCAGCTGGTTTTGCTTCAGAACCTAAATTTCACATTGGACAATACGTGGCACAATACCAAACCTGTAACCTGTATCCTGTATTTAATGTAATAAAATGTATATTTTTTATTATATTTATTTTATTTTATCTTGCATGTCATGCAATCTCCCCATGTTGGCATCTGCTTAATTTGGTAAGCTTCTGGGAAGTGATTGATACATTTGAAATAAAATGAGTTTTATTGGACGCACAACCTTTGACATCAATAACAAAAAGATATGGAAAGCATTTATAAAGCATCATCCTAAATGCATGAATATATGACTAGTTGCAGTTTATTATTTGCATTGTTTTGCCCATTTTTTTTGGTTGGGACCCTTCAGTTGAGAACCACCGTTCTAGTGAACTAACAGGTTTATCGAGAAGCCATGTTGGGAGGGCTGTATAATGAATTATTATCCAGCTGTATGCATTTCATTTCATGTTCCCCTATTAAGTATTTCCAGATCCCCTTTCCTTGATTTAAATTGAGCACTACAGCATTTGCTGTTACATCAAAGTAATGATTCTCACTTATAAAGGACTGAGAGGGAGGGTATGCCGTTGCTGTATGTTATCATTGTCATGGTGATGAAACTCATATGGTAATAATTCTGCTTAGATGAACATTAGAGTTTGTTGCAAAAGGACAGGGCATTGCATCATGCAAAAAAAGCCTTCTGTCTATTGCTGTTGTTGTACAGATTATTTGCATGTGTTGTGTTGCTTATAATCGGGTCCTCTGGGTGTAACATGTTTACAGTTCTTTAGATCTGTTTTTCAGGTTGGTCCCTTTGGTCTCGAACAACAGCAATTGTTTGATTAAAGAGTTTAACTAAGAGATAACTATTGCCAAGGCAATCACCTTTAAACCTGCACCTCCTGGAGTGAATTCTGTGAGTTGGTTGTTTTCATGAGGGTGCGAGAGAGTCCAGGTCTTTTTGTATACAAGTTTGGTCATGTGCTGTGTACTGATTGTATATGCATATGGTGTATGTTTAAGAGTTGTGTGGGTGAGTTTAAGAGTGCAGGCACCCAGAGGTGATCCATCATAGTGAAGTCAGCTGTCCAGCGTTGCCTCCCGGCAGATCAGTGATCGAAGTCTCCACAGGCCGGACTTTATTATTGCTCCACCACCAGTAATTGAGTCACAGAAGTGTGTGTGTGTGTGTGTGTGTGGGGGGGGGGGATGATTCCAGTACACTGGCACCTCTGACATTCAGAATAGTGTTGAGCTCGATGAAGAAGATGGACATATGCAGACATAATCATACATAATCTCTCTCACTTTCTATCTTTCGTTTTGGCTGCTGTCCCATTTGCATTGGCTGTGTTACACACATAAACAAATGCATTGTTCCTCTCCACCCCATTGATTTTCTCATCCTTATTGAGGTGATAACAGTTTGTTGATGGGGCTTTCTTTTCAACTGCTTGTCTCAATCATACAAGCCAAACACAGAGACGATGGGGAGAGAGAGAAAGTGAGAGGCCGGTACACACATATATTTACCTAGATGAACTGTTGATTTCTATTGATTTATATAAAGTTTGGTTTTAGATTCATCTATTTATTTCTATTGATTAATGTGCAAGGCTATTTTTAATATTTCTTAATATTATATTAGAATGATTAATAATTATACTACACTCTAACCCCAACCCAAACTCCTATCCACAAAAAAACAAAGAAAGAAAAGACAAAAGTGTTTTAAAACAAGGGTGCAGCCAGGAAATTACATTTAGGTGGGCCTCAATAAAAATAGATGGGCCGTCACAATTTTCTTTAACCAAATTATACTTAACAGAAAAGCAGTGCATTCAAATAGTTCTTTCACACTTTCAGAAATCATAATTTATGCATTTTACACTATTTTATGAAACATATATTTGAAGTAATAGAAAAACCTCTAATACTCTGGGTTGGCCTGCCCACCACTGGCTACACCACAGTTTTAAAATGCTAATAATATTTAAATATTTATTATTACAATAGAAGTCTATATTTTACTGTATACAGTACATATATACAGTTACAGAAATACTCAAACCAGCCCATCTGGCATAAACAAACATTCCACAGTCCAAATCACTGAGATCAAAATTTTTCCCCATTCTGATAGTTGATGTGAACATTAACTGAAGCTCTTGACCCATATCTGCTGATTTTATGCACTGCACTGCTGCCACATGATTGGCTGATTAAATAATCACATGGATGATTGTTTTATATATATATATATATATATATATATATATATATATATATATATATATATATATATATATACACACACACACCTACATATCAAAATAAAGACATACTATAAAATACTATTGTTTAAATATAATTAATACAGAATTTTTTTGAAAAAACTAAAACAAAAAACAAGATTTATCACTGAATACTTTTTACCCTAGATTTACCCTTTTTACACAATAACTTAGACAAGAAAAACTTAAGACATTTTTGCTTATTATGAAGTTATGGTTTCAAAATACAATGAAGCCACTATAAGCAGTTTTAAGAAATAATATTAACGTAGGGTTTTTCTGTTTACGTTTATTTATTTTTTTAAAAATGGATTTATGAATTCACTTGCTCTTTGCACTTTTTGGATTGGATCTTTTACAAAAATAAATAACTAAATATATGCAGAACAATACATGAAATACATTTATTTCCCCACTTTTTGACACTTCAATCAATCAGATTTCATTAGCAAAGCAATTATGTGGCAGTCTCCATATTGTCCATAAACCTGTGAAAAGTCTTTGAAAATATTTGATTAAAAGGATGTTTGACAGTGTTGTTCAATAAACACTCAGGATTCACAGAGGCATTTTTGTTCCAGTTTAAACCCAGACACACGGACACACATGAAACAGAGAGGACAGATGGTGTAGTAGCCCATGTGAAAGGATTAGAGAGGGGACAGAAGTGTGAATGCTCATTGCCAACAAGATCTGCCACTGTTTTAGTGACATACCAGTTAAAAAAAACACACACACACACACATTTTGGAGCATTTTATTGGCAAGTTGTTGATCTGTGAAGTTTTGGGAGAGCTTTGTGTGAGGAACAGGGCAAAATTTAAACCGGTATTCACTGATAATCTTCCCCTCCACCATAGCTCTCAAATCTTACTCACGATTATGCACATTTAAACATGGCAAATGGTCCTAAGGTATCAAGGTTTTATTATTTATTATAAGGTGTCAAACATACATTTAGATTAAAGTATTCTATATTTTTTTGTCTTTTACCAAACAATCAAATGCCGTTTTCAGGATTAGTGACAGAACTACTCCCTTTGAAACCTCATATGCTGATATCATCGCATATAAACGTGGTCACCACTTTATGATGTCACTGTTAACGGAAAGTATGGGATGGCTTCAGAGCTGATCTAATAAACACTATGAAAAAATCCATTCAGTTTAAATCACTAAAGAGCTTGTATCAGTTTCAACATGACTATCCATTGTGTGCCAATTCATGTAATGTGTTTAGAGCACAGCCACACAACATCGGGAGAAAGATGACATCATGCACAAATAGGCACATACATTCCCAAATACATTTTAAGCAGTTTTTCTTTTAAAGTTCAGTGTCTGACCTCATTTCTGTTTTGGTTAGTTGTTTTATTATGTTGCATTTAAAAAGAAAATCATAAATATTTTGATGATTTTAAGACAGAATCAAATGAATGTATTTGTGTGGACATATAGTGAACATAAAAGTTTTTGGACACATCAGCAACCTTAACAATGTATAAATATCTTTGCATTATATGCAAAGACGACACAAGCACTTTTCAAGCATTTCACAGAAAGAATATAATTGTGTATTTAGAAGAACCTTTATTGTGTGAAACTTATCAGTTATGGTGTATGATGATGATGGAAACTATTTTGTAAAGTTAAACAAATTAAAGGAATATTCCAGGTTCAATACAAGTTAAGCACAATCTACAGAAAAAAAATATTTATTTTTTTAAAGAAGAAAAACAATGAAAGTGAATGGGGCCAATATTTGGAGGGTTTAAAGGCATAAATGTGAAACTTCTAATTTTATAAATGCACACATTAATTATTCTGTTAAAATGCATGTATTATTTGAGCAATATAATGTTTGTATTGTCAAATTTCTTACAGCCATTTTAGGGCTTTAGGATTTACAGAGTTATTGTCATAGCAACAATTTAAGTAATTTTGGATATAACTTAACAGAAAAAAATATTGTTTTAATCACACTAAAATCATTTTAACACATGTTGTTTACATCTTGTGTGCATTTTAAGGTTTATGGTTTGGCCGCATTCACTTCCATTGTAAGTGCCTCACTGTAACCCAGATTTTTGTTATTTAAAGAAAGTTAGGGACAAGTCAAGAATTTTTTTTGTGGTAATCAACATTGTGCCACAATTGCTGTCAATAAGCTTAACTTGTATTGAACCCGGAATATTACTTTAAGATTTCCCTACTAATTTAAAGAAATCAGTAGGGATTTCAAACATGTCTGTTTGACATTTGTATGAATAACATGGCCTTGTCCAGAGACAAAGACAAACACGGATTCTTTCTTTTTACATTTTACCAGTGTGATGTTTAGAGTTCATAGGCCTACAGAATATTTTTGATATACAATATTCATCATTCACCTCTGCTCCCCATCTTTTGTGCTATATCTGATTGATGTTTTGGCTAAACTCACACGTACTGGGAATTCACTGCCTCCAGACCGCCTCTTTTTAATTCGGAGCCTTTCGCTCACCCATATCCCATTCATGCTCTCCCTTGCCGGGCTGCAGTGGGACTCTCCTCCGCCTCCTCATTCCCGCTGCAGGATGTATCGCTCTAACAGCTCCCTGTGATGATAATTAGAGGTTAACACAGTGCCAGCATGGCCATAATTGAGTGAATTTAGCACCTTGGACAGCGCACTAAAACTCCTCATTGCTTGCCTGACCCCCCATCATGTTTTGTTTGTGTGTTCGCGTGGGTGTGTGGGGCGACACACCCCAGGGCTGATTGAGAGGTAATATGTTCCAACACAGCGCTCACACTCATGCTAAGGGGTAAGATCCTGGTAAGGGTTGCATGCAGAGGAGGAGAGTAATTTTCTGCCTGTCACTCTATTAGCTGGAGCAGTGCCCTTCTGTATTAACTTCTTTCAAAGACCTCCTGCACACATATATACAGGACAAAGAAGAAAAACATAAATGAAACTGTGTGTGTTTGAGAGCTGCATGAGAACAGTTTGTGTAATTCAAAAGTTGTGATAGAACAGCACTATCACAAAAAATCATGGATTTCATGAGTAGACACACGTTAATCTCATATTAAATTAATAGGTCTCATTCCTGAACCATGAGCTGTGCGAAATTCAATGTAAAATGTTTGTATGGATGCTTATATGAATTCATGATTGCTTTTATGAACAATTCCATTCATATTAATGCAACCATTTATGCATGAATACTTTTGCAAATCACTCGCATTTGTATAAATTCGACAATTTCAGTAAAATGGTTTTACGAATGATTTACCTTGTTAAAGAAGTGATCATTTAAGTTAAACTGTTTTACAAATTATTTATGTTGATAATGGGACAATGTATTATTTATTTTTTTTACAAATGATTTACATACATATAATGTACCAGTTTATGTAAGAATGGTTTTATGAACAAAATACATTCATATGAATGCAACAATGTACGTAAGAATAGTTTTACGAACAATTCACCTTCTTATGTAAGATATCATTTAAGAAGGGTTTTACAAATGATTTACGTTGATATGAATGTGAGAATTTACAGAAACCTAAAAAGAATGACTTTAGGTACAATTTAGATAAATTTGCATGTGACCAATTCGCCTTATGTAAGCAATAATTTACTTAAGAATGGTTTTACTAATTATTTCAAATAAAACGAATGTGACATTTAAAGCAAGAATTCATTTAAAAGCGATAATTTAAGCAAGAATGGGTTTACAAATGATTTATGAAGTGGGGCCTGGGTAGCTCAGCAAGTATTTACGCTGATTACCTCTCCTGAATTCACAAGTTCGAATCCAGGGTGTGCTGAGTGACTCCAGCCAGGTCTCCTAAGCAAACAAATTGGTCCGGTTGCAAGGAAGGGTAGAGTCACAAGTGATTCCGCTCTCAATGGGGCGCGTGGTAAATTGTGTGTGGATCACGGAGCGTACCATGAGCGTCCACATGCTGTGAGTCTCTGCGGTGTCGTGCATTCATTTGCATGCAGCATATGAATGGTTTTACGAATTTCTTACATTCATATGAATGCAGAAATATATTTAAGAACTGTTGTACAATATTTTTTAAATTCATATCAATGCAATTTGTACAGAAATTTGTCCTGCTTGTCTTTCATGAATGAGACACAATGTGTTTTTGTATGATCCAGGATCACATGAAAAGCATTTTAGATTTTTGATTATGTGATTATGTATTAAGTTATGTGATCACACTGTAAACATTTTGAGAATCTGGCAAAATGTTCCAAAACCACGAAGAAATAAACTGACGACAGCCGTAAAAAGTTAAAATGTAAAATTCATGTTGTTTTTCCAGATTCATATTCCTTTGTTTATTTGCCTTTGATTGCTTTTGAACTTGAATGACAAACCTGTATGTTGTGTTCCATGTTACATCATTTATCACTCTGAAAATTTGTTTGGAATACATCATTCAGCATTTAAACTTTCTCAGCCAGGACTTCTCCCATACTAATAGATCTCATGCTAGTTTGATAATGTGGTGATATTGTACAAGCCACATAATCACATTATTAAGCAACAAAAAAAAGCCACTAATGATTTCCAGCCATTGCACTTAAACAACCATGACACTCGCCGTTCTTCTTCCCCATCATGTGACTGTGCTGAAAAGTGCATGTTAAAGTAATTACTTCTCATTAGCGGGAAAGCATTGATTCCACCTCTGATGTACCGTCATCACAAGAGATCTTACGAGCACTGGCTTTCTGCTGAGTTATTGCCCAGCACTGCGAAACCGAGTGACCTTCACTGTAAACATAGATTGCATTGTCCTTCCTCAATGCAAAGCAGATGTTTGCTGAAAACTAAGCTTTTTCATCCTGACAGACACTGAACAATTGAGCAAACATCAGCTCCATGTGTTCCACTTGGCTGTGATGTTATTAAATGGAAACTCTTTTTTATATGTGAAAAGGAAGAGCATCACATTGTTTAGTTACTAAGCTAATTGGTGACAAGTACGTATTATGGATTGTACATCTACAAAGATTGGACAGAGGATGGAACTTGTTTTAAATATTTTTCATTTCATATTCTCTGTGTTTTATCGTGAATTTAGGAAGTGATTTTAAAGAGAGCTGCAGATCTGGTTGAAGCACTTTATGGAATGCCCCACAACAACCAGGTGAGGAACAAACGTTACAATTCTGCACTATGTTTAGGTCACAAATCAAATGTCAGCAAACTTTGACATTGACCATGTTCATTTTGTATAAAGGTCAGATTTCTTTGCTTCCATTGAAAAATCTCAGATAATGCCTTGACAACATGAATCATCAGGTTTTGCACTAACCTGTGGGCTCAATGTCACCTTCAGTGCATCCTTTCTTTAAAACAAAAAGGTGACCTACAAAGTTTTTTTTTACCCAATTGAAAAAAACTTTTTACCCAAATTGTTAAGCTCATAATATTATTTGTAATGAGAAATTTTGTATTAAAACATTATCACTTAAATTAAAAAAAAAAACAAACAAAAAAAAAAAAAATCACTACTTTTGGACCCCACTGTATATCCCTACAATGTGTTAAATTGTGAGATGATGGCTAATTTTTCTTTAGGAAATCATTCTTAAGCGAGCAGCAGACATCGCTGAGGCCCTTTACAATGTGCCACGAAACCACAACCAGCTGACAGGCCTGACCAACAGCTCTGTGCATGCGAGCATGATGGGAGTAAACTCCTTTACTGGACAGCTTGCTGTTAACATCTCAGAATCGTCTCAGGTCCAGGGTAAGATATTCTCTCTCTCGATTGCTTTCTATATCTCTCGCCCTCCTTCACACACACTTGCACGAGCAATCTATAGAGAAAATGTGTTGGATAAATGTATCTAAGCTGGGGCTTTTATAACGTGATTCTTGAGAATTCAAGGAACTACTCCAAGAACTTTTTACACTTAGAATACATACCAACCTTCTGCAATGTTGTCCCTTTTGGTTACATTTTGAGAGGCATTTCTGTTCAACTTTTGACTTTATTTAACATTCTCCAAAATGTTTTTTTTGGACATATACCAAGTTCCAAAACATTTTTGTAATTGTCCTTTCACTGTGCTTGTATTATTTGTAAGGGTTGACTAAGTTGTCTGTGTGTCTGGCTGCAGGTTTCAGTCGTAACACGAGTAGTGTATCTCCGCATGGATATGTCCCGAGCTCCACACCTCAGCAGAACAGTTACAGTACGGTATCCACCAGCATGAATGGCTACGGAAACAGCACAATGACAAACCTGACCGGATCCCCGAGTTTCCTGAATGGCTCTGCCGCCAATTCGCCCTACGCCAGTGAGTTTTACACTTACACTGTTTGTTTGTTTGTTTTTGTTTTGTTACTGTGGGTAGCTATGCCATTTTTATCCTGGCAAAAAAAAAAAAAAAAAATCATATTTATATTACAGTGAATATTACCAGATGATTGGGAGTGTGCTCTTTTAACTTGGTCCAGTATGCAAGCATCTGGAAAACACCCAGAACATCATGGCACACCGACACAACGTCGAGTGAGTGACAGATAGGGAACACTGCTTTAATGTCAGTGTCAAATATGATCTTGCCTGAAAATTTTCAGAAGCTTATGTCACCTTTCTGTCTACACTATACTACACAATATGCTACAAACATCACCATTAATCTAAATTCAATATAATAGCCAAATAAAACATTGAAAAGTTAAAGAACAAAGGTTGTCTGTGTTCCCCAAACTGATTTGCCTAATCAAAATGTGGATGGTGACTTCTGAGCACTAGCCAATGAGAATACCTCTTTTGAGTTAGTTCCGCCCACTGCAGAAGCAAACAGCTGGCAGAGGCTTCTACTGTGTCTTAAAGGCTTTGTTTTGAGTGAACAGCTAAAATTTACTAAGTTTACTAAGTACTTGTACTAAGATTAAGCAAAATAAACATCTTCAAATGTAATTAATATTCTTCTAAAGGTGTGTGTGCAAATGTAATTATTTCTAAAAGTGAGGGGGACAAACTACTGTGTTAGATGCATAATCATTGCGGGATGTCTGACAGGATGGGTCTTTAGGTCTGATTGAATTCCCAACTGGGATTTCCCACAATTTCCCTCTCTGCAGTCAGTATTCAACAGCTCTAAGAAAGTTCTTTCCGCCTCAACTGCCTGTGCTCTCTCTTATTTACACATTTGACAGTGGTACTCCAGCTGTTGTTTATTGTGCTAATTCTTAATTGCTTGCTCTTTTCAATTAACAAGACAGAGAGAAAGTGAGAAAGAGACAAAAGAATTGAAAACAGTCATAGAGTGAAGTGTTTGTTTGGCTTAATTATGATTTGAGCATTGAGGGGTGTGTGTTGGACAAACAATCTGACACTAAATCTTCAAAAAGGCGAAACAAGTGGCATGCAAGACTTTTAGATGCAAACCCCCCACACAAAGGAAAGGAATTTAGCAGTGCAACCCAGCCCAATTTATCCTCTGATGACTCTCTTTTAAGTCCTCTCATTCCTTTCCCAGAGACAAAAGAGAAAGTTGTAGTTGTTGATAGACTGCTTCTATCAAAGTTACATTCCATTTTGGTCTACAAATTAAAGAGAGTTAATTTAATCAATGCAGTAATTGAAAGGGTATAAATTCAATTGCACTACTAACATTCTGCAATGTTAACAAGTATTTTAAAAGGCTTGCAGACTCCATCAGACACATTCAGTCAAGGCCAAAGACTGCCGTTAAGCTTCCAGTTTCCAGTAAATGATTAGTTAAGGTTTGAAAACAATGTGCCATTCATTAAAGGTTTCGGCTGGTTGATGTGCTAAACTACTTCAAAGTGGGAACAACAATTAGCCCATGTGTGGGTGCTAAATGTTAAAATTGAAGTATGTAATTTCTTCACCATTAGCAAAAACCAATCGGAATTACAAAAATATTCAACTTGGTCTCATATAATCAAGTCAGTATACCTACATTTTTGCAAAATAATTTTTTTCATAGATCGTTGAAAATTATGTGGCAGTTTACTGGTGAAGGAACACTAGCGGCGATACAGCATCAATAACTACATTTTCATCCAAGTATTTTTTTTTTTGACAAGAGGTGTAGCGCATCAAAACATTTACCGATATAGCTGATGGAAACACAAATTATCACAAAAATGGACATGGTGTGGACATAATATTTTTTTCGCTTAACGATTTTGATACTTTAAATGTTGTGAAAAACTGGTTTGGAAACACTTTTTGTCGAGAAAATTGGCATTAACGTAAAAATTTTGTGTCACGTGACAGAATTTACCCCAATCGTTAGCCTGTGTTAGCATGGCGACAATGTATACATCCTTAAAAGCCAATTTATTGTAATGTGAAGCATTCCTCGCACTGTTATGGATTGGTCTTAATGGCATACCTGCACCGATCCGATGCTGCAAACACATCTGTGTCATGACACTTCTAGGAGTGCCGACACAAATATCTTGTATCATACACCTGTCATCAACAAGTGCACAGAGAACAAATGAATGGCCACTGTTTGTGATTAAATTAATCGTGGTATCTTTTCCACACCATTCAAAATAATAGACGCAGTCATGAAATTAGCCCACAATACAAAAACATATTTCATATAATTTCAAGATGCTTTAAATTAAAATAAATACACAATACTAGCAGAAAAACATCAGTGTGCTTTTTTGGAACACTAAAAGACCCGGCACTTTCAGCGGTTGGTTCATTGTTGTGGGCGGAGGGACACAACGTCTCATTCCCTCCATCAGGAAACGGAGTTTACGTCAGTAACCTAGACGTTCCCCGTCTGTCACTCACTCGACGTTGTGTCGATGAGTTGACACTAGGTGTCCCAATGGAAAATGCCACAAGAGCTGAACCGAGATACGTAGACTGGCGGTGCGAGACGGGCAGACCTCTGTGTGCCTCGTAGCCAGCGCAGAACAGCGAACAGGTCTACCTGTGCTTGCCGAATTGACTCCAGATCAGCTGGACCACCTGAGGGTGGAGTTTTTATGCGAATTATGCGACATTAAATTATGCGACAGTGAAGTTTTTTTTTTTTTTTTTTTTAATGAGATCAGGCTCAAATATCAAAGATTTCCCCAAAGACTCCTCCCATCTTCCATTGGTCAATCAAACACATAGTCCTGCCCCAAACCTACACCATTGGTTTAGCCAGAAGTTGACATGTCACTCAAACAAACAGAACTTAAGTGCCAAAGAGCCACAATGTTTACACTCTTCAAGAAGTCAACTATGGCGATTGGGCTTACTTCTACAGTAGTTGTCATTGCAAATTAATTTGGGATAGCAAGAAGTTTTTTCAATTAAGCAAAAAAGCAAAAGACTTTTCTTTCCATTTGTCTTTCCGCTATATTCAAAATATATTTGTCAACTTCCTGCAGTTGTTCCCTCCAGCCCCACCATGGCCTCCTCAACCAGCCTGCCCTCAAACTGCAGCAGTTCCTCTGGGATCTTCTCCTTCTCTCCAGCAAACATGGTTTCAGCTGTGAAGCAGAAGAGCGCCTTTGCTCCTGTCGTTCGACCCCAGTCCTCACCTCCACCCACATGCACCAGCACCAATGAGAACGGTCTCCAAGGTAACATTCAGTCTTTCACACGTTATTTGAATGCCATTAATGATGCCATTAACATAATTTTTCTAATATTATTTATATATATATTTTTTTTTTTTATATTTAAAACAACTGCAATGAAAGGGATGAAGACAAAAAAACATTACTTGATAACACTGTTTATATATAACATTAACACCACTAAAGTCAACTGAGGAACTTTGATGTCGTAAACTAGCAGAATGAATGTCAAGCCTTCCCTTTGACCATATGCTCACCCATCATTCAGTCTGATATTAACCCTGATTATCTCTTTCTCTCTCTGTCCCTTCCCATTTTCTTCTCTCTACTGACTTTAGATCAGTCTTTTGTCGACTCTAACAAGTACTCCACAGCCAGCGCGCTCCAGGGCCTGGCCTTCTCCTGAAGTATGTTACTCATCTATACTCTTTTCATATTCACTGTTTCTTTATCCATCCATCCATCCATTTTTACCAAGCATGTTTGTGAACAGAATGTTATTGCTGTGCTTTTTTAAAGTGTAGACATGCCTACCTCTCATTGCGCTGTCATTTCATTTTAATCAATGCAAGTAATTTACAAATTATGTCATGTGCAAAACACACTAAGTTCACTACTCCTAAATGGTGCTTCAAACTGTCCTGCCTGCGATCATCAGTAGATATTAGCAGTATGTTGCAGTGTATTTGAATGTGTGAATGTGCTCTGTTCCTCACTTGTTGACAAGCATCCTGCCCGCATGTGCTTACAAGCCCAGAACAATGAAACCAGCAGCTTGCAAACAATTAGGAGTCGGTTGAGACAGTCTAAATAAAGTATTTCAAGTGTCTCATTTGTGCCCATTTTGAACTGACGCTGAAAAAATATTAGGATTTATCTGAAAGGACTATGGGTTGTTACGCAATGTGTAGGGTGACCAGATTCCTGCTTGAGAAAAAGGACAGCCCAGCAAAAATGAAACTGACGTATACTTACCTAGGTGCAGATAAATGAGAAGTATTTGCATCCACATCTGTAACTGCTGTAACCTTGTATTTTTAGCTGGTAGCAATTTTTCTGTGTGCACTTGTTTTTTTAGAGTTTATTGTAACATGCAGAGCAGTCCAGTCTGAAAGTAAGATTTACGAAAAGTATTGCCTTCATGACTGTTACATTGAGTTGAGATTTATCCGGTGTCCATGCAGTATTCATTAATGAGAACACACACCCCATAGATGCAGATGTCCCAGGCAGGCATAAAACAAACTCAATGACCTTGGCTATGTAACGTATATAGCTGCTGGCAAAGGCAATGACGATGACGATGTGAAGAACCCAAGTGCTGTTTTATTAAACAAACGTAAATACCAAAACCCTTAACTATAAACTTGAACAAACATTAAACATGAACTTGATATAAACTTAACTTGACATAAACTTGACTTAACCATAGCTTGACTTAACATGTACTACACTCTCATACATCAATACATGACAAGAGACAATGGGAAACAAGAGGGCTAAATACAAGGACATGGGGGAAACATAGCCAATGGAAAACCAAAACTCTAAACAAGATAACCAGACAATAAACTAAAACCAATGACAAACTAGAACTGATAACAAGGTAATTAAACAATGAACTAATGAAAACAAGACACATAAGTATGGTGGGAAACAGGAAATACACATGACAAGGAAATAAGACATGACATGAACTTTTCAAAATAAGAGACATGGAAAACCCTGAAGCTGATAGTCTTGCTCTCCAGCTCAAGAAAAACATCTGATCATCTCTCAGACACGGTCGTCTTGTTCATGTTCCACTCAGTGATGCGACGAGTGACAATGTTTTTCATGCAAGCCCACTCATCAAAGAGCGTGGTTTCGTCAATCAAACTGTGAGCGGGGATTCTGGAGTAGAGTTGTTCGAGGCTGCTCTGAATGTCTTTCCACTCTGGGATGTCTCTCAGTAGGGCCAACTCAAGTTTTTCTGTGTTCTCCAATGAGCTGCTCCAATTTTGGAGGTAATCCACCAATGCTGAATAAAAGTATCTCTCTGCAAAAAAAAAATAATTCGCTCACATGTCACCAGCTTCAACCAGGGCATCCAATTGCTTATTAATATCAGAATGTATTAATGATTCCTCCAGCCTGGCCTGCAAGACTTTTTCAAGTCATGAATGTGCAAAGCTATGGCTGTGCACAACAGAATAAGCAAAATACTTCACTTGTGTGCACCTTGTCAGATTCTGAACTTTGCTTCATGAAAACATTGCTAACACTTGGTGTGGCACACTTATTTTTAGCAGCATCCACATGCTTTTTAGTATGAACATGCTGTGCGATGTTGGTGCAGCCTCCATGTGTGATGGAAATACGAGCTCCTATCTCACACCTAACTTTACTAGGCTCTTTCCCTGTGACTCCTTTTTAGAAATTGTAACTCTTTAACTCTCTACATGCATGCTTCCTTGACATTTTTTCAGCCTTAATTTGATCTGTGCACTCTTTCAAACTGACTCTTCAATCAGTTCACCAACAGGATGTCTATTATATGTGATTGGATAGTTTAATCCAATCATGTACTTCAAATAACATGGTGTGATTTTATTGGTTTTACAAGATGTATCCTTGGATACCTTTGATTAGAATTCATGCGTGACTAAGAAAGCCACTTAGGCGATAGAGAAATTTTAGGAGAGGGGAAATACAGAAAAAAGTAGTACACAAAAGCTATTTTCCTATGGTTAGATTTAAGGTTTAGGGAAGGGGTTAACTAGAATTTATGATGAAGTTTAGATTTGGGGTTTGGGATAGGAGTTAAACTTCTTAATCGTAATAACATTGTTCATCGCTTTTCCTCTATGGTAGTAAAAGTTGTACATTTTTGTACTCTTTTTGTGCTTTTTTTTAAAGTTTTTTCAACTCGTACCATTATTATGACTTGTCATGAGACAGGGTTGAACATGCACTATCACAAAGCAGACTCTCATTTACAGTTGAAAGATTGAGTAACTTTTTCAGATAAATAATTTTTTAAATTGAAATTTAATTTATTAAAAGAGAGGATGCTAACACAAATAAAGTCATTTTCACTCTTTGTATGGCTGAATTGAATTATTAAACATCAACAAGTATGAGACACCGTCAATAATTTGTCATAATGTCATATTATAAATATATTATAAATATAATGAAATCTACCTCTTAATATTTTATTAACCTCAACGTATTCGTAAAAATATGAACGTTTCTACAGTTGCTCATGCATAAAGACTTGACAGTTCAGATGTTCTCAACAAGCAAAAGTCCAGAAATGTATGTGTGCTAGAACCATAAATTAACACTCGGCCTGTCTCTCTCTCTTTGTTCACAGTGATCCCTGGAATGATCATTTCTCCCATGTAGGGTGTGTTTGTACGTACGTACGTGTGTGTGTGTGTGTGTGTGTGTGTGTGTGTGTGTGTGTGTGTATGTGTGAGAGAGCGTGTGTGTTTGTGTGTAGAGAGACAGAGGAAGATGAAACACACTCTTTCATGCCACTGGCTTCACTAAGTGTGTGCGGAAGACTCCCGCGATGGACTGACCTCGCAGTCGTGCTCTGAAGGATGACAAACTCCAAACTCAGGCCCTTTTTAAACTCAATCTGCTTTGAAACAAAAACATAATAGAGGTAGAACAATACAAAAAAAAAAAAAAACATTGAACTGAACTATTGTACCTCCCTGTTTTGATGTTGAAATTTGTACTCATCTTGTAGACACTTTTTAAGATAAGGGGCATCAGCACAGACAATCCTTACTCACCCCACACTATAACATGAGAGGTATATTTATTTTAACAGTTGTTGATTTGCCATCATATTTGTGTGTTTCTGTGTGCATCAACCTATTATGAAATGACCTGATATGATGTTGCAGTGGTTTCTATTTATGATTGTATGCTAAATGAAGGATTACCAGAGATTTTTGTGCAGTAATGGCCCACTGAATTTAAAAAATTGCTTTTGAATTAAAAAGGAGAAAAAAAACTCTTTTAAAACATCTTGTTCAGTTTGTCTACAAATGTGACAGCAACATGAATCAATATTAAAGAGATAGTACACCAAAAACAAAATGATGTAGTCATTTACTCACCTTCATGTCATTCAAAAACAAAAAACTTTAAAAGGAAGATATTCAGTCACCATTTACTTTCATTGCATCTTTTTTTAGTTTTTCCATACAATAAAATGTAATGGTGATTTCATTCTGCTTAACATCTTGATTTGTGTTCAATTGAAAATAAAATAAAAAAATTGGGGTTTGGAACAACACATGGGTGAGTTAATTATGACATTATTTTTATTTTTGGTTGAATTATCCCTTTAAAAGTCCTAAACTGATATTGTCAAGTAGTAAAAACTTTATTTTTGTTCCTTTTCCATGTTTAAAACAACATAAATTTTGTTATTGCCAAAAAAAAAAAAAATCCTCTCTTTTGCATTGTTACTATCATGCCATAATTTTTACACTCATCTTCCTTCATATTTGTTAAAGGGATAGTTCACCCAAAAATGTTCTCATGATTTACTCACCCTCATGCCATACCAGATGTGTATAGCTTTCTTTCTTCTGCTGAACACAAATGAAGATTTTTAGAAGAATATCTCAGCTCTGTTGGTCCATGCAACACAAGTGAATTGTGTCTAGAATTTTGAAGCTCCAAAAAGGACATAAATGCAGCAAAAAAGTAATCAGATGACTCCAGTGGTTAAATCTATATCTTCAGAAGTGACATGATAGATTAATATTTGAGTCCTTTTTTGCTATAAATTCTCCTCCCTTCCCATTAGGTGGTGATATTCACGAATAATCACCAAAAACAAAAGAAAAATGTAAAAGTGAAAGTGGATATTTATAGTAAACAAATGCTTTAATACTTTACCTGTTTCTCACTTTCACCTATCATATCTCTTCTGAAGACATGGATTAAAACACGGGAGTCATATGGATTACTTTTATGCTGCCTTTATGTGCTTTTTTAGCTTCAAAGTTTTTTCACCCTTCTCTTGCATTGTGAGGAACAACAGAGCTGCAATATTTGATAAAAAAAAATCTTCGTTTGTGTTCAGCAGTAGAATAAAGTCACATCTGGGATGGTATGAGGTGAGTAAATGATGAGAGAATTTTCATTTTTGGTGAACTATCCCTTTAAGATCAGACAATCCCTTCTGATCTTGTATGTTTTCATAAAATCATTCTATAATACAAAAAAGCATAGACCAAACACTTACTCGTTGTTATATAAAATAAATGCTGCACAAAGACAAATATGCATCATACATGGAGCCAAGGGGATCAAATAGCCCTAAACTTTCTAAAGCGATTACTGCTGCCTTTTATCTAATATAATGAAGGATTAGTTTTTGTTGAAGAAAACACAAATGAGATAATCTTTTTTTTAAGTTTGTTGTATGTTGTAATCTTCCTTTCTTTCATTTTAATCTGTTTGTTTTGTCGAAAAACTGTGATTACATTCATCATTTATTTTGCAACGTGTAGTGCTTCCTCTAGCGGATAATGTTAAGACTGAAATGACTGAAACATTGTAGGAAGAAACATTGCTCAGTAGAGCCGTTTTACTCATTGGTTAACACCAGAATCATGTAGATCAATCTGATTTTAGCACTGTGAAAGTTCTGTAATGAATGACTGAAGATGCAGATGAAGCCATTACTTTTGTTTGGGTTCTAGTGTGTGAATTGTGTACAAAGTGACAAATATGTTTCTGATTTTGTCTTTAATTTTGCCAAAGTCATTGTTTAAAATTTATTTATACATCAGAAAAGAGTCATAAGGCAGCTTTATACAACCTATTGTCACTGATATAATGTTTAAGCCATACTTAACAGATCTCATTGACTTTAGCTCTGAAGTTTTAATGGTCAAAAAGGGATATATGTAGGAAATCCATAAGAATAACGTATGTGTATCGCTTGAATTTGTACATGCTTAAAATGTCTTTTCCTCATGTTATGTGTTTTCGCTCATAATCTGTTTTTGTTGTTATGTCATCTGCTAATTTGTCTCCATAAATGTGATTTTGGAACTTCATTTGTATAGCATTTTTGTATTTCAAAGTACAACCATGCTTAAAAAAAAAAAAAAAATTATACATATATATATATATATATATATATATATATATATATATATACACACACTCACCTAAAGGATTATTAGGAACACCATACTAATACTGTGTTTGACCCCCTTTCGCCTTCAGAACTGCCTTAATTCTACGTGGCATTGATTCAACTAGGTGCTGAAAGCATTCTTTAGAAATGTATTGATAGGATAGCATCTTGCAGTTGATGGAGATTTGTGGGATGCACATCCAGGGCATGAAGCTCCCGTTCCACCACATCCCAAAGATGCTCTATTGGGTTGAGATCTGTTGACTGTGGGGGCCATTTTAGTACAGTGAACTCATTGTCATGTTCAAGAAACCAATTTGAAATGATTCAAGCTTTGTGACATGGTGCATTATCCTGCTGGAAGTAGCCATCAGAGGTTGGGTACATGGTGGCCATAAAGGGATGGACATGGTCAGAAACAATGCTCAGGTAGGCCGTGGCATTTAAACGATGCCCAATTGGCACTAAGGGGCCTAAAGTGTGCCAAGAAAACATCCCCCACACCATTACACCACCACCACCAGCCTGCACAGTGGTAACAAGGCATGATGGATCCATGTTCTCATTCTGTTTACGCCAAATTCTGACTCTACCATCTGAATGTCTCAACAGAAATCGAGACTCATCAGACCAGGCAACATTTTTCCAGTCTTCAACTGTCCAATTTTGGTGAGCTCTTGCAAATTGTAGCCTCTTTTTCCTATTTGTAGTGGAGATGAGTGGTACCCGGTGGGGTCTTCTGCTGTTGTAGCCCATCCGCCTCAAGGTTGTGCGTGTTGTGGCTTCACAAATGCTTTGCTGCATACCTCGGTTGTAACGAGTGGTTATTTCAGTCAAAGTTGCTCTTCTATCAGCTTGAATCAGTCGGCCCATTCTCCTCTGACCTCTAGCATCAACAAGGCATTTTCGCCCACAGGACTGCCGTATACTGGATGTTTTTCCCTTTTCACACCATTCTTTGTAAACCCTAGAAATGTTTGTGCGTGAAAATCCCAGTAACTGAGCAGATTGTGAAATACTCAGACCGGCCCGTCTGGCACCAACAACCATGCCACGCTCAAAATTGCTTAAATCACCTTTCCTTCCCATTCTGACATTCAGTTTGGAGTTCAGGAGATTGTCTTGACCAGGACCACACCCCTAAATGCATTGAAGCAACTGCCATGTGATTGGTTGATTAGATAATTGCATTAATGAGAAATTGAACAGGTGTTCCTAATAATCCTTTAGGTGAGTGTATCCCATTCACACAAATCGGGTATTTGGGGGTTTTCATGTCTAATGCAAATTGTGTTACACCATTATTTTTGGTTTTGTTCCAGATGGTAAAATTATATAAATAGTAAATATTACAAAGCAATGAACTTTGAGGATATAGTCACCAGGTAAACAATATAAGTATAGCCTTTTCTTTTAAATGTGTTTCTCTGGAGTTATTGCTTTAATGCACAGTGAATATAATATCTTTTTTCTAAATAATAACAAATATCAGTTCCTATTATTCCCTGGTCAATAATTCCATAATCCTTCCACAATCTCGTGGAAGTGTACCAACAGTTTATTGTCTTAATGCAGATTTCTCTTTTTTTTTTTACATTATTTATTTATTTTTAAAAATGTGTTTAGATGGCTTGTTTGGTAAATAATAAAAAAAGAGTAGTTGAACTATATAGAGTAACAGCACAAGAGTCTATACAGTTATTAGCTTATACATCTCACTCCATATCACTGCCTTTCCTCTACAATCCATATGTCTCCTCATAATGATTTCATCACATCACAAACATTTTCTACATACATTTTTTTTGGTTCCCTGACTCCTGATGTCAGTTGCTTATTTATTTTATCTGAATTGTGGCTTTCCCTAATATAAATTATTTCATAAAATGGGCATAAATTGCAAAGTTCATTTGGTGGTTACTTGATAATTGATTAATACTGTATAATTACACATCCGAACTAACAAAAATTCTGCTATTTTTCCTGTTGATCACATACTTTGGACACATAGACTGGACTTTCAGTGGGCAGTTATTACTGGTGAAAAAACTATAAAAAGAAACTACTGTAAAGATTATGATTTTTAATTAACTTTGAACTGTAAAATAACCTTTTGTCTTTGAAAAAAAATTAAGTAAAATTTCCTCTTGTCTGTGACTGTTCATTCCTTGTGCATTTATTTATTTTTAAATCACAAAGAAAAAAAAATACTGAAAAGTGGTAACCTGAAATTGTTACCTCTAGGATCTATTTCTACTTGATTTAACCCATAAAAAATATTTTTCAGGTTAATTTAGTCAGATTTAATAAATGTATTTGAATAAAGATGTTACCACATTAAGTATATCTTTTAGGTTATCTGACAAAACATTTTAACCATTTTAAAAATAGTTATTTAACCTTTATATTCAGTTCAGATTGTCTTACTGTTGTTATGTTCATGTAAAAATGTAAATTCTAATTTTGAAATTAATTAATTGAAAAAAAATTGATTAATTTAAATTAATCTCTGTTTTACCACACAATACACGTGTAATTTTCACAAATGTCACATGTAATATGGTAATGTTGTTTCTTTTTGGTGCCAATTGGACCCCAGCAAAAAACACATTGTAGAAAAATAAAATAAAAAACTTGAAATCATTTTAAATTAACCAGTCAGATAATGTCAGCATGTGACAATTCTTTTTTTTTTTTTTTCCATGTCTATATGGGGAATGTAATTATTATTTATTTATTTATTTATTTATTTATTTATGTAGTTTAGATGAAGCAACTTATCAAACTGAGATCAATTCAACCTAATACCTCAAAGTTAAAGTAAATGTATTTCTGGAGCTAATGAAATTGAAAAAAACAATCTATTTGAATGCTGATATGATACTGTTGTGTAGAGCTGGTTTTAGAAAATCATGTCAACTGCGCTACTTTTAACTACAGTGTTTATGACCATGTAATAATTAATTAATTACACATGATTAACAAAATGGAGTGAAGTTACAGTGTTACAGTGCAGGGGTTCGACTACTGTTTTACACATGGTCACATACCAGCCTGCTATGTGAAAAATTAGTACACATCCATTTATATTCAAATCAGTAATGAAGTGCCCCTTAGTAGTAAAATGAAAGTTAATTTATATATTACATCCTTCTGGCATAGAGAATATGCACTGTTTCTTTAACACATAAATTATGTCTTTGATCTTTTTCTATTAAAATGCATTTGGCACATTACTGATTTATCATTTACATTCACAGTTTATATATCAGCAGATACTGTATGCTGACACAGTATTTAAACTTGCTTAACTGGACTGAAACATGTCTATCCCATGACCTAACACTGCATTTACAGTACAGTGAGGTTGAATTCTCTTATTAGTCTTGCCTCCTGACCTGTATGTAAAATTTTGCAATAAAAGTAAGCATTTTCTACTACTGGAGCAATTCAAACTTGATGTACATGTCACTTTGTGTTTTTAAGAGTCACGTCTGCAGAGGGCAGTCAACACACCTCAACATACCTCACAAGCAGCACAGTTAAAGAATGAGAACCGGTCACACACGACATGTTCTTCCTGACTGAAGCACAACAGAATGCAGTGATCTAACTTCTTTAAAGTTTTACTACTTTTATATTGACACAGCGTCCTAAAATCCGACTGTTATGATGCTGAAAACCAGTGAGATGATCTTAAAACATTTTTCTGACGCACATGTACTTGACCATAAGTGCGACAATTAAAAATATCGTGACTGAATGCATAAACGCATCCTGTGAAAACAAGACAGATTCCCAACTTGACTGCACAATGGATTGCTGTCAACTACTGGCTTCTTGAAGGATATGGGAATAAAACAAATAACACGTTGACCGCTAAAATCATCTTTCAATGCATTATTCGTCTTCCACAATAATGCAGTTCAGTTCAATCTGAATATCTTAATTATTATATTTATAATAAGCCCTATTTTATTTGTAATTATTTAAATAAATGTGTATTTGTTATATTGAATGAACTTTATTTAGGGGACTTTTGTTTAGCAACTATTGATATATGTGATTAATTGCAATAGCATGTCATTTTATTTATCCTTTATTTTGCCAGGAAAGTCCCATTGAGATACAAGATATTTTCTTCCAGGGAGTCCTGGTCATGTAATTCATTCCATTAAATTTTTTTAGCGACAAATGGTGCCACATGTAACTTCATACTGATGATTTGTTTCTATAGAGTTAAAGGTTTTCCAAAACCCCTAAAATCAATATGAGCAATTACTAGAGTAGGACTAGAGCAAGCCCAACTAATGAGCATATGTATGTTTTGTTATTTATCCACAGTTGTTAAAGGATTTAAAAATGCATTGCTTCCACACTCTTTTGGGAAAAGTTTTTGCAATAAATTGTGTGTGTGTGTGTGTGTGTGTGTGTGTGTGTGTGTGTGTGTATGGACACCGGTGCCAGAACAAGTTTTTAAGTTGGGGTTGGGAGGGGGGCAGAAAACTGGGCTGATTGTGACATCATCACAACAAAGTTCTGAAGTCAATATGGCCAATTATTTAAAATAAAAATTTGATATTTATTTAAATATCAGTCTTGTATAACATCTCCTTATGTTTCAACATGCATCTACAAACAATAAAGAAAAGCAGTAATAGCTAGCCAGCACACCCTCATCCACTTTCATTCATTTCTGGCTTTTTATTCAGGTTCCAAGGCTTTTGTAGATCAGTGGTTAGATGGATCTATCAGACGTCTGCATTTTTTCACTTTTCTTGGTTCAAAGCACAAAATGGCATATTTACCTATTTAAATGAATATCAGATGATAAAATTACATAGAATTATAGTCCTTACCATAATTCATAATTCATACTTCTGGAAAGGCTGGACAACTGGGTGGGGCTTTCTGGGATGGTCCTAAAATGGTTCAGGTCATACTTAGAAGGGAGAGGTTATTATGTAAGTATAGGAGACCATAAGTCTGAGTGGACGCCCATGACATGCGGAGTCCCTCAAGGCTCAATTCTTGCTCCACTCCTGTTCAACCTGTATATGCTCCCAATTAGCCAAATAATGAGAAAGAACCAAATGGCTTACCACAGCTATGCAGATGACACACAGATCTACTTAGCCCTATCACCTAACGATTACAGCCCCATTGACTCCCTGTGCCAATGTATTGATGAAGTAAACAGTTGGATGTGCCAAAACTTTCTTCAGTTAAACAAAGACAAAACTGAAGTCATTGCGTTTGGAAACAAAGATGAAGTTCTCAAGGTGAATGCATACCTTGATGCTAGGGGTCAAACAACTAAAAATCAAGTCAGGAATCTTGGTGTGTCTCTAGAGTCAGACCTTAGTTTCAGTAGTCATGTCAATGCAATAACTAAATCAGCATATTATCATCTGAAAAATATTGCAAGAATTAGATGCTTTGTTTCCAGTCAAGACCTAGAGAAACTTGTGCATGCTTTCATCACCAGCAGGGTGGATTATTGTAATGGACTCCTCACGGGCCTTCCCAAGAAGACCATAAGACAGTTGCAGCTCATACAGAACGCTGCTGCCAGAATTCTGATCAAAACCAGAAAATATGAACATATCACACCAGTCCTCAGGTCTTTACATTGGCTCCCAGTTACATTTAGGATTGATTTTAAAGTATTATTACTGGTATATAAATCACTCAATGGGCTAGGACCTCAATATATTGCAGACATGCTCACTGAATATAAACCCAACAGATCACTCAGATCATTAGAATCACATCAGCTAGAAATACCAAGGGTTCACTCTAAGCAAGGAGAGTCTGCTTTTAGCTATTATGCCAGCCGTAGCTGGAACCAGGTTCCAGAAGCGATCAGATGTGCTCCTACAGTAGTCACATTCAAATCCAGACTCAAAACACATCTGTTTAGCTGTGCATTTACTGAATGAGCACTGTGCCACTGTGTGTCCGACTGTTTGTACTGTGTTTTATTAGATTTATTTTATTTTTTTTATTCTAAACTGTTTTAATTATTCTTATTTTATTATTCTTGTTTTTTTTCTTTTTAATTTCTACTATGTAAAGCACTTTGAATTACCATTGTGTATGAAATGTGCTATATAAATAAACTTGCCTTGCCTTGCCTTGCCTTACCAGGAATTAACGTCAGTTGTTAATGCTTGAGGACTTGCTATTGGCTGTTGTCATTGCATAATTAATGAGGTACATCTGTGTATGTTATGGGGACTGTTTGGGGGTGTTAATAATTAACATTTAAAATGTATTGGGGGTTATAGTAATGTTTTTAATTCTGTTTAATGTTAATTATTTCATTTTCCGTTATGACTTGGGTTTATTTTTTCAATACCCTGGGTGAGATTAGTGTTCCTTTGAGTTTGTCGTGATACTATTTGAATGAATTATGGTTATTGAAAAGCATTTTTGAACATAGAATCAATTGATTAAATTGTTTTGACAAATTATTTTATTTGTTAAAGTGCTCAAAACGTCACACACTGGTGACATTTACTGGCGAACTCACATGACTTCGGTAGTGTTAATCTAGTGAAGGGCATTCCAGCTCTTTTCAGTGAGCTGGCTCATTTGGCTAAGCTTACCAAAAAGAGACGGCTCTTTTGGCTCCCAAACGGCTCTTTACAAAAATATGTTTTGTATTTTTACAAGTCAAACAGTTTGTGATATTTTGACTATGATTGGTGTTAAAATAATTTTTATTAAATTATTAAGGTGCACAGATTGCATATGCCAGTGTAGGTTGTGTGTAGAACCGGCTTTTTATGAGATTTGGATTTGGCAATGTCTACACTATGCTCTAACATTGTGTCACAGATCTACCGGACACTCCCAGCACTAATACTCTGCCATCCCTCTCCCCTGAGTACTGATCATCTGCACCTGTCCCTCGTAACTGCATCAATCAGCTCCACGACATAAAAGCCCAATCCTCCATTCACTCTTCGTCTGGTCTCGACTAACAATACAGACTAACTTACATGCTACCGCTGGTTACTCCCTGAAGATATTCCCTCAGTTTCTTATCCTGCTTCCTGCTCTGTTGATGATTCCCCAAGTTCATCTCTGCCTTTGTTTAGTTTGTTTTGTTCTCAAAAAACACAACCTCCAGGTTCTATGCTATCTACAAGTCTGGGTGTCTGTTACACATTGCCTACATTATTAAAATGCATCCAAAAGCTACTGTGATTCCGACTAATTTTCCACTTTCCAGCTGTTGTTTTCATAGTTATCCTTCCTTTCTCTCTCCTTGGCTGCTAAATGTGTGACCGTGCAGTGTCTCGTTTGGAAGGATGCATCACATGTACCAGAAGTCACATTTGTCGGCCACATTGTTCATCGAGTCTGTCTCGTTTCATTTTTTCTTATTTTTTATCTATTGTCGATGCCTTTTATGTATATGCACTTACATTTATAAAATTGTTAACATTTTTTGCATTCCCAATACAAATAAATAAAAAAATATATATATTAAACGAGACAGCCTCAATCACGTATGTGGTTGACAAAAATGTGACCTCCGGAGGACTCATCCTTGCAAAAAAAAACACAGCAATGTGTCTGTGAGTGAGTTGGCTCCGCCCTCCCTCACGTATGTTTGGTTCATTGGTTGACACTGAGTGTCTGATTGACAGGAACAACAGGTGAGTCTGTTAGTCTGAGCAGTCACTACATGATTCAGGCCCTAAAGCATTAATTCAAAATGATTTGGTAGGATTTCGATGCTTCACCAAACCATGTACTTAAGTGCCCTTCACTTGTTTGCATTTGCCGAAGGCTGACTTAAAGAGTGCTTGAGCGAGACATAATTTTGATCATTATCAATTTTCAAGAACAGGAAAGCAATTATTCTAAGCAGCTAGTATACACTCCTTATCTGTCATTTCCCGTGCTAAACTACTATTAATGCATGTTAATGTTAACCGGAAATGTACATATTTTTTTGTCAGGCGAAGTTCACTTGAGGGGGCCCCACGGCCACCCCCGGTACCTGCACCTCTATTTATGGATGTTTCTGTGTAGAGACAATCATTTTCAAGACTTAAATGTATCTTAAGCACTACCACATGAATACTACACTTGATCTTTTTATTCCCTTCAAGTGTGCTGTGTAAAGCACACATGTTCCCACACAAACACACATATACACATACATATGGCTGGGTGGTGTGTGTGTGACAGTGATGGGAATGCAGGGTTAATTGACAGTGCTTAAGGCTTCCATTAGCTAATGGATCAGTGTGAGTGTGTCTCGCCACTTCCCTCCTGAGTTAAACCCCTATGAGCAACCCCCCACCCCCTGTCTGTCATACCTACCCACTAGTCTAATGCAGCCACAGAACAGATTGATGAATAATAAAGGACATAATCATGGATGGAGAGATATTAATCTTGACTGACAGGGAGGTTGTTAATATCATCACAGACATGAGTAAGGTTTGGGAGTTTTATAAGCCTAATTAGAGAGAGAGGGGACAGCTGATTTTGGGTTAGTTTTGCTCTGTAGAATGTAGTGACTGTGTTTAGTGTGGACACAGTTACTCTAAAGCCTAGTGCACAACACAAGACAGAAGCTCATCACCCTTCACACATATAAAGACTCTCAGGAGGCAATTAACTGTGGAAGCTGATAGCATTGTTTATGTGCACACGCTAGCTGTGTCTCAAAATATGATCTATCCACTGTGCATTTACACTATACACTATGAACTCTGGCATCTTGTGTATGAATTGAGTATGAGAAAGTATAGTATCGTCTCAAATGGAACACTAACATTTTGTCTACACATTCACTGTTTTTCAGCTGACAGAAGTGACATGTCAGTTGTACTTGATGTGTTTCTGCTTGCTCACATTTGTAAGGTTCTGTCTTCACAGAAGTTTCACTAGTTGCCAAATCAGACTGGTCTCGCAGGAAAATCAGCGAGGTAAATTATTTTGTTGCTAAAATCGCTCTACGCATTCACAAAGTTCCTCTGTGGTTGAATCTGGAACTGCAGTTGTGGGCATATGCAACAGTACTAAGGTCGAAACTGCTTTCTCTTACTTCTTTGAATGTATATAATGTGAACGGCACAGCACATCATGATTTTCAGCTAAATTTTATAGTTAATTACTTTAATATACCAACTCTAACCCTAAAACTAACCGTACCCCTAACAGTACTGAAATTAAAACATCATTATTCTATTTACTTCTTTGAAGAGATATGACTTTTCCACCTTTTGATTAAAAACTGCATTTATATTGTCTAACCTAAATTTATACCTGATCAAGGGCCTCCCTGGTTGTTTAGAGATGTTTTGTGCTGCTTTTACTAAGAAACGGCCATGTATGTACACATTCCACAACATCCCATGTATTGACCAGAAAAAGTGACCACAAAGTTAATACAAACATGCCATAAAGTACATAAAACTTGTATTTAAAAATAAGAAAAAAAATCTAAACAGGATGTGTGTGCAGATATTCTGTAAGTTGTGTTTGAGTTTAGCTGACATAAGTATCTTCTGTTAACAGAATGTCTTGGCTGGAAGAGTAGATTTTATTCTTTGAATTCCAGTGTAGGGATGGATTCCACTCTAAAATGGGCATTTACAAATGTCTTATTTCTGCTGGATGCACACATTACTGGGACACTGAGCTTGCACTGCAACTGGCAGACATGGAAGAGGAAAGGGCAGACATATAAATCAAGTTTCAACAAGGATATTTCACCCTACTTGCTGAAATTAACTTTCAACATTTAATAAAATTTAGTTTAGACTGAGAATTATAGAGGGACATTTTGATTGAACCCTTAATAGTCATAACATTGAGGGTCAACAATACAATAGAAATGTGAAATTCGGTAATCTGGTCCAGCATTGTTAAAATTGTTAATATATGTTGTAGCATTAAGCAGAATTAGTTGGTGTATCAGTAACTTTTGGATAACACTTTACAATAAGGTTTTATTTGTTAACATTAGTTAATTCATTAGGTATCATGAACTATCTTTGTTAATTTTAGCTAATAAAAATACAATTGTTCATTGTTAGTTCATGTTATTTTATATTGCATTAACTAATGTTTTGATTTTATAAAATGTTTTAGTATATGTTGAAATTAACACGAACTACAATTAATAAATGCTTAATACATATTGTTCATTGTTAGTTAACTAATGTTGTTAACTAATGTTAATAATTTTGTTAATAATACCCACCCAAAATGCCATTTAGATGACCATAAACAACAACATGTTATATATTTTAAAATAGAAGTAAAGTTGAATTATTAGATTTATTTTTATTATTGTATATTTTCTATTCAATGTTATTGGATCCAATAAATTATTGGTAGCACTTTATCATATTATTTTCCCCATTATTTTCTTAATTCATCTTAATATTAACAAAACGTTAGAACATTTACCTTGTGATACCAGAACTGAGTGAGAGAGTGAGTGAGAGAGTGAGTGCGTTTAATTCACTGTTAATATTTCATAATGATTGGAAAATGGTGAAAGCACAGCACTGATTCGATTTAACTCCTGCGCTGACTCCTGCTTTAAGACAAACTCGTCTATGTTCCTAATATCAGCATTTTCCAAATGTGCAGCATAACCACATAGATTGGGCCCAGTGATGTCATGAGAGCCGATGGCCCCATTTATCTCAAATTAATGAGATAATTACAATCCATGATGTCACCTTAAGTCACTTAAATATTTGACAAGGCACTTCCTGTGGGTCATACAAGTCTTCCAGATACTTTGGAGTCATTATAAAATCTGCATTAAGAGCTAAGAGACCCCTCTAGTACAGAACAATAAATCTATTGTCTCTCCTTTTGTTCTCCTTGAGTGAAGGTACATGCAGGTACTTACAATATGAAGTACATATACAGTATGTTCTGTATTTAAACAAATCTCTTTCAGTCTGACTACTGTTGTCATAGTCATTGCTTTCAAGGGAACATTAATTCTTCTGAAGTATTGACTCAATATTAATGTGGAAGTACTAGACTACAGTAGTTTGGATTATGCATACCAGAATTTTGCCAAGAATGATGCGTTCCTTTCAAAATCACCATAAAATATTCAGCTTCCCACACCTCCAAAATCCCAATTTAACCTCTGGGTTGGGTCTTGAACAAGAATCTAATCATCTATTTTCCTCTGATTTTAGGGGTAGTTAATGGGTAAAAGACAATTCTGGGTTCAAATTCTTTCTAGCAAGTCCACTGGCAGTCATCTTTGAAATGATCCCGGGAGGCTATTTCCAGTCATGACAGTGCAGCTCCTACCTACTTGAATTGGGGAACACAGAAATTTCAAAAACTGTTTGCCAAGCTTATGTTTAAACAACATATTTCAAATCAGCAGTAAAATAAAAAAAACATTAGTATCATAAATTGTGCTTGTTTACCTAATTTTACACTGAAAAAAAAGCAATTTTCCTGGCTTGTATAATTAATGTGCATGCGCATTCTCAAGTTGACTGACAAGCCATGTCTGTATGTAAAAGGTGATTGTCTCTTTTATCTGTTAGGTGGGACTTCCTTTCTACATCTGTTGACTGATGGGCACTAGAGCTACTTGGTAGTTGGGCATTCCAGTTTCTACCATTCATTTAAATAGAAGTGGCACATCTCTGCTAAATAGTCTCTGGTTCAATACAATTTAAGCTTAGTCAGCAGCATTTTTGGAAAAATGTGGATTACCACAAAAAAAATAAAATAAAAAAAAAATAAGAAAAAGATATCTACTTGCCCCTCCTTTTCCTTAAAAAGAAGGCATAAATCTGAAAACAGTGAGTATTTTAACGTTTATGGACTGGCCTCATTCACTTCTATTGTAAGTGCCTCACTGTAACCACAATTTTTGTTATTTTCAAAGAAAAGTAGGGCAAAGTTGAGATTTGTGATGATCAACATTATGCCACAAATGTGGTCATTTGAGCTTAACTTGTAATGAACCCAGAATATTCTTTAGGTAGGTATATGGTTAGGTTAGGTAAGGTACTGTAGGTTTAGGGTTAGAACTGTTTGACTGGAATGTTGTTCCAGGACCAACCAAATGTATTGATCCAAGAACATGACGTACTTAATGAAATCACATCAACATTTAAATATCATGGCAAAGCTCCACTTAAACTAGCCTGTGAATATATCGTTACATTGGTTTACATTAGAAAACACCTCAATGCCATTTTCCGTGAGATCTTAAAATGTTTTCATTTTTGGGTAATCTGAGCTCTATATTGTTCTGTGTTCTAATGGTTCAGTAATTTTCTCAGTGCTCAACTCTCATCTAGAATCGGTTTTCCTCATTCCTCCCTCGTTGTGTTCTTTCTCTTTAGTGGGTCAAAGACAACAGTTGCCCAGCTCTGACCATTTGCCAGTATAAAGAGTGCCAGCATACCTCTCAGAGAGGAAAAATACTGCACTTCACAATATTTGGAAACTCTAAATATGGACAAGCCAACAGTAACTTGAGCTGGCTATTCGGCATTGATATGTCGGTAAATTGAGTAAACTGAAGGTTGTGCAAGATGTATATAATGCTGATTCAGAGCATTATACTGCAAGCAAAGAGCCCTTCTCACTCCATTTCTCAAATTCACATGAACATTGTGTTTACTGAAGATACATGCTGTTGATCAGGTGTTGACACAAATCATTGTGGATTGTGACATGGTTGCATCAGTACGGAGGTTTAAAGTCCAGCAACTTCTGTGATAATATAAGCAATGTTTGATTCTGGAATAAATAAAATAAATAATAATAATAATAATAATAATAATAATAAGCTAATAAAAATGTTAAAAATAGTGAGGTCAAATTTTGGCTTTAAACGTGTATTAAAAGATTCTGATAGGGAATGGGGTACTATTTAAAGGGTTACTTCAGGATTTAGCATTAAGCTTTGTATCAGTAGAAAACCAGTAGTATTTTCGAATTACCGAGCTCCCCCCCCCCCCCCCCCATATCCCCCTGAGACGAGAGATTTATGTATTTTTAGTCTGGAAAAAATCCTCCGAGGACGCAAAAATCGTCATCGTCAATCGTCTCTCACAGAATGTGAAGATAGTGTCAGCCATCTTTCTGCAGAAGCTAAGCTAACAGGCTCTTGCTCTGTGTAGAAAGTTTGTATACAAGTAGGCTAATCACGATGGCGGAAGGTAGTTTTGAAGTTGAAATGGCAGAAGGGGATTTCGAAGATCTATTGCGAGAATCTGATGCTTGCGGCTACCTGTACGAGCCGCAATACAGCGATGAACAGAGGCAGCCGGAGCAGCTGCTGTAGCAGGGGAGCAAAACCTTCTTGGCAGGCAGGAGGAAGAGCCCGGCCAGACTCAGTTGGGGCGGACTGGTGGTGTCAGCGCTCTCGCTGTGCGCCTATGGAAACAGATAGAGAGTCCTATTACTGTCGCGAATTTCAGCGATGCCATTTTCTTCTGGACGAGATCGCTGAATCCGCTGATGAAACAGCACCGCTAACTTGAGCATGTATAACTGAGCACCCAAGTTTTGTACCACACATGGACAGGGGAGTCCTGGAAACTTATTTTAGGATCCCGAAGATAAATTGGAAACGCCAGCCAAAGCCCGCAGGGACAAACGGACGGCTTAGTGTAAAGTGAGTATTTTGTTTGTTTTTCTTTTTGTTACTAAGACGTCATGTACAGAGTCTGGACACCCGGAATTATCATAATGTTCTTCCCTCGTAGTCAGTCAATTTATCAACTAACTCACGATTTATAGAGTCACGATGTATCAAAGCAAGCCTAGTTGTATCAAATTTTCAGATACTGCCGCCTGTAACCGGTAGGCGTGGTTTGGGAGTGGCCTCGTAAGGGCAGCAAAGCAAGTGCATTCTGGGAGTTGTTGTCTTTCAGTCACATGTGTAAAAAATACATTTTCTGCCTTTTCTCAGTCTAGAATGTTTCAAATTCAAAAATAATTTCACATTTATACTATATAAATGACCAGTTTTAAATACACATTCATCTTCCCAGAGGTGAAGTATCCCTTTAATAACACTAACTGTTCTATGTTTAAGCATATCTACAAATTGTGTGTACACCAGCATCCACATAATACTTTGTCTATTCCTTCCATTATGCCATTCATATATTTATAACAACAAGGTCAAGTGGTCCCAAAAAGAATTTGGGTACAAAAGCCACACCTTTAAATGTATGAATGTCATTGCATTATATAACACAATATCATACCGAAAGACATTTTTTGTAAAGACGAATAGTACAAGCACACTTAAAAAATATATATATAAATTGTAAAAGAATAGATCAGTTCAGATGTGTTCACCTTTCCCTGTGGCACTACAGATTTTGCATTGCAAAAACAACCTATGAAACACATATTATGGTCCTGTTGAAACCAGGAAGTAATTGCGATCACATTAATAATTGTGAGCAGGTTGTATTTTTACTCTAAAATTGGGTTAATAAAACATACATTCCTGTTGACTGTATTACGTCATATACAACTAAAAATACAACTCACTTTTGACACCCCCCTGTGGACATTTAATCTGGAAACTGGTAAACAATACTTCCAGCTTTGACCACTGGGGGCAGTGGTTTTAATTTCACTAAGCACAGAACGATTTCCTAAGCAAAACTTTCGGCCTACTGTCACCAAATTCTCAGTGTGGTCAATCTAGCGAACTTAAGGGGAACTGACTTCATACCTCCACTAAAACTCACCTTAGGATCAGCTGGTTAAAAGTAATTGCAAAAATGGCAAAGAAAATTTATGTTAGCTAAAAAATAATAATAATAATAAACAAGTCTAGCATCATTTGTTTGCAGATTGCTTTGATATTCTGTTCCCCATCTGTCGCTCATTTCAACGGTGTGTCGAAGATGCGACACTAGGGGTCTCTCTTGAGAGCCTTGCGCATCTCTGAACTTGAGAAAAAGCCATGAGAATTTGGCAGACAGAATTTGCATGTCCCTCCCCTGGAAATACTGGTATAAAGGGAGGGAAATATGCGCCTGTACATTCAGATTTTTCCTTCGGAGTCGAGCGGTTGTGTGATCAGCGAGCTGCATTCACTGACTGTTCCATTCATCTCTACAGAGTGTATGCTGTTAGTTCTACGGCGCATATCAGCGACTTTCTCCTTCTCTGCACAACAGTGCTGCTTTGCCCCTGGGCGCTTTGACAGCGCTTCTAAAAGAGAATATTTTCCCTAAAAGAGTTTATTTTCTCTAAAAGAGCAATACGCAGCGGCGATGAACGTACTATTCAGGACGCGTCTTTATAATGATGCCCTTCCGCCCCTGTGTAGTTCCTGGATGCGGTCGAGTTCTCTCCACTAATGACGGACATAGAAGCAGCCTCGTGTCTGGGCAGCGATCACACTGAGGCAGCGTTTGTGGATGGTTTGTGTTCTCACTGCGAGAACCTTACCATGGCAACATTGTGGTTGCTGATTTCTTTCTTAAAGAGGAATGCCACTCCAGCCGCCCCCCACATCGTTCTTTCTACCCACTGGATTGAGTATGACCCGGCTGGCGATGGAGACGATTTGGGGATGGCAGCAGGCTCGGTTTCGCCGGGTAGATCCCCACAAACCACCCGCCCCCCGGCACGCTCTTTGACTTCCGTCCTGGCTCAGGGTGACAGCGGCTTGCCTTATGGTCAGTCTGCTTACCCCCTCGATCACCCCTAGCTGGATAACGAGCTCACCGCTGCACTGGAGGGTGTTCCAGCATCTGACGAGGAAGACTAAATTGCACTGCCGCCCTCGGGTCGGCACGGCCAGTCTGAGGCTGACGCCCAGATGGCCGACATGCTTGCCCGGGCCACCGTCAGCGCGGGGTTGGACTGGAACCCTCTGTCCTCCCCACAGCCTTCATGTCTAGATGACTGGTTCCTCGGGTCCGGGTGCCTGATTTTGTGAATTTAACGGGCACGGTTTTGCCGGGTAAATCCCTGCAGACCACCCATTCCCCAGCATGCTTGTTTGCCCTGTCCAGTTCCGAGATGAGACCGACTCGCCTTACCGCCAGTCTGATGTCTCTCTCGGAGCCCCCGAGCTGGATGAGAGTTTCGCCACTGCATCGTAAAGCATCTTGGTGGACTCCGACGCTAAGGACTGGACTGAGTTAGCGCCTACGGGTGTGCCGGCCCAGTCTGAGGCTGACGCCGAGCTGTCCGTTATGCTTACCCGGGCCTCTGCGAGTGTCAGGCCGGATTGGAACCCTCCGCCCCCCCTCAGCCCTTGCAGCTAAACAATTGGTTCCTGGGTTTCTGGCGCCGCTCACAGCCACCCCCCCAAAACTGACTACTTCGCTCATCTGCTCTCACTACCCTTGATGGCATGTCGGTCCACAGGTTCACAGAACTCCCCCAGCTGGATAAGGCAGTTGCGGTACACCGGTGCCCTTAAAACGCCGCCACCTGGCGGGTTCGACCTTTACTCCCCTCCAAGATCCATAGGTTGATGTTGTCTCTGGCAGCCAAAGCCTACAGTGCCGCTGGACAGGCCACCAGGACAGGCTGGACAGGCCACCAGACCCTCCTGCAAGTCCACCAGGCCAAAGCGCTCAGAGATCTGCACTTGGGTAGTCCTGGTCCTGATGTGCTGCAGGAACTGCTCCCTCTGGGCCATGGAGGTCACAGTGCATGCACTCGGACAGGCGATGGCCACCCTCCTGGTCCATGAATGCCATCTGTGGCAGAATCCGGTCGAGATGTGGGACCCCGACAAGGCTCGCTTTCTCAACGCCCCCATCTCCCAGGTCGGCTTATTCGGCAACACCATAGAGGGCTTTGCCCAGCAGTTCTCCACAGTGAAGAAACAGATGGTGGCCATTCAACACATCTTTCCCCACCGCGGCTTAAGATCCCGCATTCTGTCTGCTCACCGAGGGCTTCCCCCAGTGGCAGTGAAACTCCAGGCAGCTCCGTCCCAGCCCAGGCCCAACTCTCAGCCCCAGTGTAGAGCTCCCCGCCAGAACCTGTCACGGTGGCTGGCCAGGACCACACAATTCATTTCGCCTGGTGCCCACCCCGTTTCAGCAGCATCAGCGTTACCTCGGTGCAGGGCGAAAATGCCTCCACCTTGCATGTGGAGATCGCAAACCTTCTGCGCAAGTACGTGATAGAGCCTGTCCCTCAAGCCGAGATGAAGAAGGGTTTCTACAGCCCTTAATCCATCATACCCAAGATAGGTGGTGGGTTGCGACCAGTCTTGGATCTGTGAGTTCTGAACCGTGCCTTGCACAGACTTCCGTTCAAGATGCTGATGCAGAAACATATTCTGACATGCATCCGGCATCATGATTGGTTCACGGCGGTAGACCTGAAGGATCCGTACATTCACGTCTTAATATTACCACATCACAGACCCTTTCTACGGTTCGCTTTTTACTGCCAGGCATATTAGTACAAGGTTCTCCCCTTCGGGCTGTCCCTGCCCCCTCGCGTCTTCACGAAAGTCACAGAGCCAGCTCTTACAACTACCTCGATGAATGGCTAATATTAGCGCACTCTCGACAGTTGCTCTGTGCGCACAGATACCTGGTGTTAATGCACCTCAGCCATTTAGGGCTTCGGTTCGACTGGGAAAAGAGAAAGTTCTCCCCGGTTCAGAGTGTCTCTTTTCTCGGTATGGAGTTAGACTCAGTCTCAATGACAGCATGCCTCACGAGCGAGCAGTCGGTAATTAACTGCCTGAGTTCATTCAGACCAGGCACACCGATTCCACTGAAACAATTTCAAAGCCTCCTGGGGCATATGGCATCCTCAGCGATGGTTGCGCCACTCGGGTTGATGCATATGAGACGGCCTCAGACTCGAGTCCCGTGATGGGCACTGCATCACGGCACATACAGTGTGACCCTCACCCCTTCCTGCCGTCACTTATTCAGCCCTTGGACATACCTCTGTTTTCTACGGACAGGAGTCCCCCTACAGTATGTGTTCAGACATGTCGTAGTTACTACGGATGCCTCCCAGGTGGGCTGGGGCGCCGTGTGTAACGGGCACGCAGCCACTGGATGGGACCCTGGCTGGGTTGGCACATTAACTGCCTAAAGTTGCTGGCTGTATTTCCTGCCCTGCACAGATTTCTGCCATTGATCCCTAGCAAGAACATCAACTAGCACATAGTTAGGGAAGCACGACCTGATTATCAGGTTCCTTAGTGGTGCCCAGAGGCTGAACCCTCCTATGCCATGCCTGTTCCCCTCACAGGATATCTCCATTGTCCTCTCGGGCCTTCGGGGAGCCCCGTTTGAGCCGCTAGACTCAGTCGAACTAAATGCCCTCTCCTTGAAGACGGCCATCCTGATCACGCTCACTTCCATCAAGAGGGTTGGGTACCTGCAAGCATTCTCTGTCAGCGACACTTGCCTGGAGTTCGGTCCAGCAGACTCTCACATCATCCTGAGACCCCGACCGGGCTATGTGCCCAAGCTTCCTATGACCCTGTTCAGGGATCAGGTAGTGAACCTGCAAGTGCTGCCCAGGGAGGAGACAGACCCAGCAATTTATGCGCACCTATTTGGATCACACGCAGAGCTTTAGACATTCTGAGCAGCTCTTTGTCTGCTTTGGTGGACCGTGGAAAGGGAACGCTGTCACCAAAAAGAGGCTTGCCCACTGGATCATGGATACCATTTTTAACCGCCCCCTTGCAGGTTCGAGCACACAACAAGGAGTGTGGAATCCTCGTGGGCACTGGCCAATGGCACCTCTCTAGCAGACATCTGCAGAGTGGCGGGCTGGGCAACACCCAATACCTACACAAGATTTTACAATCTCCGGGTTGAGCCGGTCTCGTCACGTGTTTTGACAGGTCCGAACACATAGAATTCAGTAATACAGTGACAAAAGCTGGCCAGGTGTATTGCTTTCACATAGCGCCTTTCCCTTCCCCATAGCCCACAAGTCACGGATAGTGGGTATCCTTCCTCCCTAGCCCCCTGGCTCCGAATTCAGTGGAGAAAGTTCACAGCCAGACCCACTGCAGGCACCGACTTGCCTGCGCCGGAACAAGTGCTCCACAGGTTCTGATTGTTCCAATATCCCTTGTGATGTATTTTCCGTGGTACTGTCCCCCTGTTGGTGGACCCGTGTCTCCCTTGGGCAGAGCTCCCTCTGCCCCCCTGTCACTGTGTTTGTAGAGCTCCTCCCTGTCGAGGAAGGACCTACCACCATGCCACTTTTTTAACTCGTTTTATTCTATCCTCGGGGCACCACTCATTGACAAGAGAAAAATGATAGTAAGTAATAAAATTCTACCCTGAAGGTTGAGTATTTTGATTAATAATCAAAATAATCACAAAGGGAAGAAGCTAGTCAAATTATTGCCGTACGAACCCAGCAGTAATCTGGTTACAGTTGGCTTCTAACAACAACAATTTAACAATACTGAAGTAATACGGGAGTTTTTGAAGTGGCAGAGGCTGGCTTCAACACAAATATTCAAACAAACAACTAGGAGTACTTCTTATTATAATATAACAAGATTTATTATAATCAAACAGCACTGAACACTGCCAATACTATATGAATATAACACAAAAACATGACATAGAAGTCCTAACTAAATAGTGGACCAATATGCTAGTGTATGGATGTATGGATGTGGGTGTGTGTCTAGAATCGGTAACAAAGGAAACAAAATGTCGGATTAAACTCCACGTGGGGAACCAGTTTCAAAATGGAGGATCGGTTTCAACAATAAGAACTAGGTTCAAAATGGCAAACTGAATTCAAAATGGAAACTAGTTTCAAAATGGAGGATTAGATTGTAAAGGGTGGAGCCAATGATTATTATTGAATGTGGAGGGTAAGAAAGATTGCTGGATCATATCCAGGTGACAGAGCTAATACCACATGCGAGTGGTAATGAGCAGACACACAAAGGAACTGAACGAAACAGGTGGGAGAATTTTAAACACCAGCCTGAGTCAAACATAAAACCACGGTGCTGGTCACTCTGTGAATTTCAGTGTGTGTGTGTGTGTGTGTGTGTGTGTGTGTGTGTGTGTGAGAGAGAGAGTGAGAGAGAGAGAGAGAGAGAGAGCGAACAAACAGGGTTGCGTGCAATTTAATGGAGGATAAATGCTGGTAACAGCGTGATTTAATCCATAGTCCAGATCACTCAATAAAATAACATTTCACCCAGAAATTACAATCTCACAAATCAAAATAGCAATCAGCGATCATAGTTAAACATACAATTATAATCAAAACATCAAACATTTTGCATCAAATATATGATTTAGTTTTATAAGAAAAGTCACAGTTTTAACCTAAATCTGCCCAGATATCAAGCCTTAGTTGGGAAATCCTGTGTGATTTCAGCAGAGTTGTCTGTTTGAATTCCTGTTGCGTTGAGCGGTCAGGAGAAAACGATCTGGAGTGGGTCCTTTGTCTTATGCTCATCAGTGAAAAGACATGTCTCTGCATTATTTCTTGGGTCTGGTGATGGAGAGTAATGCAGGAGGTAGCCAACGTTGATAGAAAACGATTGAGAGGGGAAGCTGGTTGCCTTTTCCGTTTTCTAAATAAATTCACTGTTGTCTCGTAGTGAAAATTATTGAACCCTTATTAAATTATTTTAATAAGTATACTACATGACTAGAACAAAGCTAAGTTAATCTTACTCTACCGTAGCCAAATGGTGAGGTTAGAAAAACATGGTCTCTCTTTGTCCAGAAGGAGGAAACTCCTTTGTTTGTGTAGATACGCGTCTCTTTAAACCAGAGGCTTGCGCAGCTGTATGCAGAGAGACCGGAGAAGATGACGTCATCGGTCATAGGCCGCTTTTGACCAATGAGGTTTGAGAATGGGTCCATGGGCGGGACTTCCCATCCGGCTGTGAAGCATTCTGGGAAACCAAGTTCAATCTCACCTTTGATCATAGAGCAAAGGGCCATGCGGTCTCCAATGCCATTTATATTGGGCAAGGCCCTACGCTGTACTAATCCGCTGAAACCTTGGCCGGGACCTTACTCTTGGCTCCTCAGCTCAAAACCTGTCTGAACAGATGCATGATTCCCTACTTTTATACCTGTAGGTCCAGTGGAAGGGCATGCAAATTCTGTTCGCCAATTCTCAAAGATAAGAGGTAACCGAGGCTCTCAAGAGAGACCCCTAGTGTCACTACATCGACACAACATCTCGTTCCCTCCATCAGGGAATAGAGGTTACGACAGTAACAGAGACATTCGCAGTGGACAGGGCTACCCGGCATGATGATGCAAATAGAAAACTAGCGATGGACAGAATGTCCTGTCGCTCATTGTGGCTGGTTAGGACAAAAATTCCGGTTAACATTGGAAATATATCCTTTAATCGCATGCCATCTAGCATCTGGTTAGGACATGGTGTGAGTGTGACTGCCTCCACCAGATCTCTCATTTTTATTTCTGAGTACTCCGCTTCAAACAAATAAGGCTGGGTAAAGAAATCGGTTTGTGTGTAGTGAGATGGATGCATTGTTACTTCTGAATTTTACTTGTGCATATTTTTGAAGCTTGAAGAGGTAGACACCAAACTGCAAGTGAATGACATCACAGAGCACATTTTTATTTATTTTTTCAAAATGTTTCCCTTTGTATTAAGAAAAAGTATGTCATATGGTTTTATAACAACACAGGGGTGAATAATGACTGAATCATTTTTGGGTGAACTATCCCTTTAAGAAAGGAAGGCAGTTCTAGCGATTTCTCAGAGAGAGGTCTGGGATCAGCATGGAGATTTCATGAGCCATTCATCATAATGAAAACACTTAAAACACATGCGAGGCCCTCTCCCATAATCATTTAACATTCATCTGGAAGCCCCCCAGGCCAAATCCAGCCTCAGTAACATCTGGCTCATTGAGGGGTGTGCAGAGTCTCAGACCCATCTTTACCCAGGGTTTTATTTAGAAAGACAGGTCAGTATAAATATAGTCACATTATAAACACTTTTCCATTCCAAGAAGGTGCCCTAAATACATGAAAATACAAAGTGGATTGGATTCAGACTAAAGAAGCCATTCTCAGGCAAGCAGTCTATGTTGAAAATGTCTGGAAAATATTCAGTGATATAAAAAGTAATAATGTACCTTCTCTGAATGACAAGGATTGACTGTAAATGGTTTCTGGATGGCTTCCTGGATGCAGTAGCGTTATCTATAATCAGGTGTTTCAATCTGACCAAAAGCTATAAACAGGCTCAGCCTAAAATTTGCTTTGGGAAATCTGTTGTGATTTCTCTGTTACAATCCTGTGCTGTTCAGCCCAGAAGTCTAACATGACAAATGCTGGTGAAAGTTACAAATTTCGAAGATGCTTTTGCTCACAGTCTGTGGACAGTGTTCAAACGGTGGAATGGGTAGCATGTTGCTGGTACTGTATGACACAATGCATATAGTCACAACAAAACAAGTCTTGCAAACACTTATTAGGCCACTATACAATATTCTTCTACCAAAGGGCATAACAGTATTGTGAATGATACTTGTGAATAATGATATATTCAAATGGTTAAATGCAATGATTTGTTGCTTGTTTGATGTCATAGCATTAGTCTTAGCTTCAGGAAGAATTAAGGGTCATTGACAAATAAGGTTGATTTATAAAAACTAGTTTAAAACATGTGTCAGTTTTGTAGAAATGTAATCTTTGTGGTCATGTTGGTTTCATAAAGGGATGAGGGAGGGATTTATCCAGCAAAACTCTGTAATTAAATGTTGCGCCCTTTCAACAATGTTTGTCATCAAGGAATATACTTTGGCGATATTCCTAAATTTTTCTTTAACAACATAGTGTTTTATACCCCAAACATTTAACTATCATTATAACGTTTGGTCTACTGTGTAGCTTATTCTGACCAATAAAAGGCCATTTAGACAGGGAGAGATGGTTTGACCAAAATTTCAGGCGATTAACCACAGTTTGTTTTGTTTTAAATGTGATTTTTGCACTGTATTATAAGCTGCTTAGGCAGGAAAGCACTTTCTAATAAATGTTAATGAAATGGTAAAATATTAGAAAATGTATGGTACATGCAGTAGCCAACAGTAGCTGGGTATCTTTTCAAATATTTTTGTGTGAATCTTGTATATAATGCAAAATAATAATAATAATAAAAATGCATAAAACACCAAGATACTAATAAAATTTCCAAAATGAGCAAACATAATGTATATGTCTGCTTGAGGTGGATACATTTTTATTCTGCAAGAAGATATGTGCATAAATGATAAAAACACATTTACCAAATAAATTATAAGATGTACATCTGCCTCAACCAGTCATGTGACTGAATAATTCACTGTACTGTAACTGGATTAACTGGTCCGGAACCAAAGACTGTCATCAAAATGATTGGCTACTATTGGCTGCTATTACAGTACCTTACAGAACTGCCAGACATAAGGCATCTGTCGGTGATCGCTAGCCAACATTAAGTTTGTCAGTGTGTTTTGTTTGCATGGTTTAAACTGCAAGCAATTTATTATCTAAAATAAAACAGCCACTGTAGCTTCCTCAGTGACCGCAACTTCCATTTCCAAATATTTTTTACATTTATTTTGGTGCTAATTTTTTACCGTTGGTGACGATTTTGTACTCTTAAACACGTGGCATGGAAATGCTGCTTTTTCACAAAATGTGTCTGCAATTTTCTGACTCTTGGCATGAATTAAATTTACAATTTGTATGGAAACCTGACTTGTGAATCTGGATATCCAAGATAGGGATTTCTGCAAGAAACTTCTGTCATTACTTAAACCACTTAAAAGTTCACATGTTTGATGCACTTTTACTTTGGTAAATCAAACCAATTATGAAATCTCCACCTAAACCATCACACATGGGCCCTTAAAATTGACCTCAGAGCAGAAGCTGAGGGTTCAGTATCCATGCAAGCTGAAGAAGAGAAATAGTTGGTTGTGCTCAAGCTTTTGGCTCTCACCATTGCAGACCAAAAGTAATTCATTAGAGCTAATTTGACATGTTTACCACCCGGGATCCAGATAATAGATACTAAACAAAATTGATTGATTGATTGAAGTGGAGAGACATTCCACAGCATGCATGAACTGAAACAAAAGTGCTCATTCTGAAGGACCATGTACGTTATTTATGAGTGAAAATGGTGTGTCAGGTTAAATAGGTTTGTGTGTGTGCTACTTTTACATTTTACGAACACAAAAGGATACATTTTGCATAGAAGTTGGTAATGCAGAAACTATATTGGTTTGTGTGAAAATTGTGCGAAAATGAAATTTGAATCACTGCCCCCTGTGGCTGAAGCTGGAAGTGTTGTTGAAATGAATTGTCCACAGGGTGGCACCAAAAGCGAGTAGTTTTTTTAGTTGTAAATTATGTAATACAGTTAAAAAGAATGTGTATTTTATTAACCCTAACCCCAACCCAAAACCTTGGTTAGGTTTAGGTTCAGTGGAGTAAAATTTTTATTTCTGAGCAAAAATTCTACCACACAATGTGATTACTTCTGGGTTTCTTCTCAGTACTCTTCTTTTGTGAACATTTGGAATCAGCATGTTTATTTCCTGTATGACAATGTTGGATAATGACTCACTTTAAAGCTTAAAAACGCAACTAGATGTGTCATAAAAGTGGTCCATGTGACTTGTGTGGTCCATGTGACATATTTTAAGTCTTCTAAATTCATATAATCAATTAGAAGTGTTATTTATACTCAAATTAAATCAAATAATTAATAATTTCATGTAAATGTGGGCCTGGGTATCTCAGCAAGTAAAGATGCTGACTACCACCCCTGGAGTTCACAAGTTTGAATCCAGAGCATGCTGAGTGACTCCAGTCAGGTCTCCTAAGCAACCAAATTGGCCCGGTTGCTAGGGAGGATAGAATCACATGAGGTAACCTCGTCATGGTAGCTTTAATATGGTTTGCTCTCAGTGGGGCATGCAGTTAGATGTGCGTGAATGCCGCCACACGTGCTATGTCTCCGTGGTAACAAGCTCAACAAGCCACTTGATACAATGCACGGATTGACGGTCTCAGATGAGGAGGCAACAGAGATTTGTCCTCCGCCACCCGGATTGAGGTGAGTCACTACGCCACCATGAGGATTTAGAGTGCATCGGGAATTGGGCATTCCAAATTGGGGAGAAAAATTTAATTAAAAAATAATAATAATAATAATTTAATGTAAACAGCGAATAAATAAGGAGATAAAAAGACAATGTCAAACCTCATTGGTTCTTATGTTTTTATCTTGTGACTAAAAGTCATGATGTCATGACTGGGCCTGAGTTGGGAAAGTATTATTTCTTGAAAGCTCAGTAGAAACCATTTTAAATAATAATTATAATAATAATGATGGCAATAATAATAACAGTAATATATTATTATTATTATTATTATATTGTTATTATAAGTAGTAGTAGTAGTAGTAGTAGTAGTAGTAGTAGTAGTAGTAGTAGTGTAGTAGTATATTGAGAGTAAAAAATTTTTTTAAAAAATGACTCTACTACTACAAGGCCTGAGAGACTTCCAGTCACTCAAACCCAGAATTTGTTATTCTAAATAAATGGATTATGCAGAAGGTAAAGAGATTGAGTGCCTTCGTATTACTGATCCAAATAATACATTGTTATACTGATTCCTGTATGGATTCTTGAAAGGCTTGAAATATTACATAATACTTGAGGAATCTTTAGCATCTGATTATGTTTAACAGACTCCCCTCCGCCCCAGTACAGCTGGTCTTGATGTAGCCAAAACCAGGAGATTGGGAGTAACATGTTCCAGGATCAAGTCAAGCTCTGGGAATTATGGAATTACCCCTCCAATCCCCTGTCAACTCCCACCGAACCCTCATTCCAATACCAAACTGCGCCACAAGAATTTCCACCTCAGTGCTTCCTATTTCAAGGTCTACTTTCCCTGTTTGCTATTGTTTTCTTTTTCTTTCCCTTTCACCTTTTCCATTCTTTCTAAAGTAGTATGCAGATTTCTTCATGTTAATTTTTCTCCCTCTTGTTTGTACATCATCCAGGTTAAATTCCCTTTCAGGCAGAAATGTTGCGATATGTTTAAAGGAATGTCCATGACTTTAGTCCAGGGAAATGCAGTCTAAGGGGCCATTTCCATGACAATATTTTCAACTAAAAACAGAAAACTTTTTATACGTTTTGGCTGTTCGTTTACACAACAACAGCTTTTAGGGGCCTGAAAATGCAGACTTTTAAAAAGTTTCAAAGTGCAAGTTTTTGAAAACAATGCCGTTATTGTCTCCGTGTAAACATACAAAAACACTTTGTGAAAACGATGACGTCATGTGCACACATATTACGTGTTCAGTCAATAGGCATGCGCACGAGTACTTCAAAACAATGCACGAGACATTAATAACTACAATGTCGGACTAGAGGATTGTGTTTGTGCTGCTCAAGATTTTGAGTTTACTGATGCTTCTCGAGCAAAGTAATTGGAATAATAAAGCAACCGCTTTCTCACCTCCTCCTTTCCATTGAAATCCTTTACACTGGTGCCGAATTCCAGGAAGGAGGAGGGATACGCCATAGTAAAGTTCTCGCCACTACCGTCCACCCCAACGGTGCAGCCGCGGCCATCTGCCAGGGAACGAGGAGCCCAGCCGCCTGGAAGCAGAGGGTCCCCTTCCAGCCGCTGACACGCGGCGGGGTCTGAGACTGCCGACCGCGAGCGGGGAGGGGCTCATAGACCGACCGCCTGGAGCGGGAGATCCACTGCCAGGGCGGGGGATACCCCTTCGGGTCCCCGAGAACGTGGCGGGGCGTTCCATCCACCAGAGGCTGGAGGACTGCCTCCGATCCGCCAGGAGAGGCACGGCTGTCGTCCGTTAGAGGGTGGAGGAGTGAGGAACAAGCCGAGGAACAAGCTACAGCGTATCGGAGAACTGGCAAGTAAGTTTTTTTTTCATCTCTCTCTCCTCTCTGTCTCTCCCTCACCATCCTCTCCATTCGGCCTTTATCCCACTCGGAGGCTTGATTAGCCTAATACGGGACCGGGTGTGTAGGATCACGACCCGGCCCCGCCCTCGGCCCTGCCACAGTACCCTTATAAAGAAAAATATATTGAAGAATATAATATTGGTTTCCCTTTTTCAACTGTACAGACTACAACTGTTGTTGTACAACATAATTCTTTTTATAAAACTATCAAGTGGTTATATTTCATTGAAAGCTCTCTGTTTGACTTTATGTACACAACCAGCCAAAAGTATGGACACACTTTACTGAATTTATGTTTTTCTTGATCTTAAAAACCTTTTGATCTAAATGCGTATGCTTAAATACTTAAAATACATTTTGTAAACAAATATAAATAGTGCCTATGCATGTATTTGCTTGCAAAATTAACGTTTATTTTAAATGGATAATGGGGCGGCACCAGCAAAGTTTGATTGCTGGTGCTGAAGGGGTGCTAAATCATTGACAGGGGGAGCTGAGCTTTGTTCAATAAATATGTGCAAAACCCAGCATGACCAAGCAATTTTATTAATATCAGTTTGCACATGGTGACAACAGAAGTGAAATCTCTATGCTGCAGCCTCAATAACGCACTTTCAGGGTTTTTTTTAATCTTTTTACAGAACTGTCTGAAGCACAAGTCCAGCAAGGTCTGGGAACATGCTCCGCGGGCTGGGAGAAACTTTTTGCAAAAACAGTACTAAAGTATTTAATTCTGGAGACATTAGGGACAGCATTTTTACCTTTTTGCAAGTATATTTCTTGTGTAGCAATTAATAATACTAAGTGCTACAAAGCATTGCTAAAAGGCTTATTCACACAGCACATCCAGCACTAGTTAAAGTTTCTCAAAATCAACTACCTTTCAAATAAATTAGCCTGCTTTGGCAGTACCATGGTATCAGATTGTAATACTACGGTGCATTGATGTACACCATGGTATTTACATAGTACTCCAATAATCGTGTAAAAAACAAAACAAAAAACATGCAATTATACTTTTTGTTTGGTTGAAAAATGGTTTTACCTTGAGTTGTTCAAAAGCTGCACATGCAGGTGTTGAACTTAATAAAGACATTATTAATCGCTGTCAAACAAGCAGTTTTTGATTCAAAATATCGTCATAAGCATATAAACGGGGAGATCCCATAAATTGACACCTATGTTGCAAAATCGTCCGTGACTTCTCTTACAAAACAGCACTTTTATCATGGTAAACTCCACAAATTGTTCTTTCCATTAGGATTGCTTAGTGTAAAACAAGTTGATGATTAGCAGGCAGGCAGTCAATACATAAAGTGATGCGTATCATACATTTTGCTACTTTACGTAATTTTACTCTAAAATAGCCAATTTTCCTGGCTTGTATAGCTAATGAGCATACACATTCTCAAGTTGATTGACAGGTGATGTTTTTATCTAAACCTGTTACCTGTAAGGACTTCCCTTCTACATTTGGGTGCTCAGAGGTCCTTGGTTGGGCGTTCCAATTTCTCCCATTCATTTTAATAGAAGTGGCCTGTCTATGCTAAATAGTCTTTGGTTCTAATTATTTTATTTTTACAGAGTGAGAAATGCTCAAAACAATACAGTACATGAGCTGCCTGAACGATTCTGACAATTTGCTAAACCATTTGACTTATTCTTTAAAGGAATCATTTTAAATGTGTAATTAATTCGTAAATCGGGCATCACTAGTTCTGATTCTAAACAGGTGACAGAAATATGGGACACATGATATGATTGCTAAAATATTGTCCGGGAAAATGTTTCTTCATACAATTTTTATACAGAGGATAAACTGCTGTCTGTTACAAATATTTGCTAGGGGTGGTATGGACTCTCTTCGGGAGGTTGAAGCACATGCTAGCCCCTCCCTATTGAAACCTCTGATGGATGAGTTTGGCCAAATACTGAAGGAAAGTGCAGAGCTACTTTTGACAAAGCATGGTGTGGAAGGAGGCACGTAGAAGTAGGCTTTGAAAGGTAAGGCAACTTTTAATGGCCACAGTGTCGTGCACAACTTCCTCCTTACAATTAACAAAACTTTCTGAATACAATAAATAGTTCTTCTAAGACGGCACATGTCAATACTGGACTGTCGTGTGTGTGTGTAGCTCTCTCTCTCAACTGGAGGTTCTGTGGCCGCTTTTATGCTGCTCTCCCCACACTCACTGAAATCAGAGACAGGTGTTAGACATCATTTGGCTCAGGTGCAAGCGCCCTTACCGCTTTCTCCCCCGGACAGATGCTTGACCACGCCCCCGCTGCCACACATGGCTACTTTGAAGAGGCCGTAGTAGAGTTCATAATATACAGTAGTTTTGAATTGTTTACATGCTTTGTTAATTACATAATTACATAATTCACATACATCATTTGTATTATTCATAGTTTCAATTACTTTAGTATTATTTTTAAATGTGGAATTAGTATTAATAGTGGAAGAGTGGAGTATATGTCCAAATGTTTGACAGGAATACTGTATGGATTTTATATCTTAGGTTAGCTCTGTCAGTTGTGTCCGAAAGTGTTTATTTTTGTCTTTTTGTCTTTTTTTATTTTCATGACAATCTGGAAGGAAGGAAGACCTGAGAAATTATAGCATATTTCAAAATGAAACTTGGAAAATCTCCACACTCCAAAATTATAAGTCCATTTCAATCTTCAAGAAAAAATACCATGAGAAATTCTCATCTGGTTGTTATTATAGTCGCTTTCAATTTGTTTGTGTGTTTGTGTGTGTGTTCGTGTGTGTGGGGGGGGGGGGGGGGGGGGGGGTTTGTGGTTTATGAGGACATGTCTAGTGTCTCCATAATTCAAATCGCTTAAAAAACATACTAAACTATGGAGAGCCTCATAAAGATAGTAATCCTCTCACGTACATTCATTTGAAAGATCGTGAATTCACATCTAATAAAACACACTGTTAAAAACTCAGAGAGCCTTGACGAACTGACTGTGGAATTATTGTAAATGTTGTAGACATAAAAACAAAACTGAGCTCAATGGTCATAAACAGGCCTCAAATCTACTGTAGTTTAATGAAGTTATAGAGGTAAGTGATGACATATAGAAAAACTAAACTTCTAACTAAACTTAATGCAGTATCTCAATTAATATTGACATGTCAACTTCCAATAAGTACTTCATGTCAGCTATCCTCTACATGCATATATACACTTTCTCTAATTTGATATAAAAGAAAGAAAAAAAAGTGTGTCATGTGCATTAAACTGTAGTCAAAATCTAATTCTCAGAGCTCGGTTACGGCTGTTATGAGTGTGCATGTTTTATTCCATTCTTTCCTCACAGAAGGCACAGAGATCATTTGAGCTACATTTTCTTCACATAATTTCACAGATTCAAAACACTAAAATGTAGTGATTTGTTGCTTTGTGCTGTATGGCATGACAATTATGCAACTCTTGACGTTTGAGATGAGAGTCAAGCCACAGAACATGGAATAAGAGCAAAAGTAAATATTGAATGGTAGGACTGAAACTAATCATGACTGGTTTACCTTAAAACCAGATTTAACTTACTCAAGAACCTGAACAAGTCCAAAATACACAAGATGTACTGCAGGTATTAAAGTAAATAAATGTACTGAAAATGTTTATATAATTCTACAGTACATCCGATTTAAACTTAGTTTCGGATTGCTCCTACAGTATTTTGCATATTTTATCATCATTCTACAGCTATATATATGTAAAACGTTACTTTACGTGAAGGGTGTAAAATGTACTTTCAGGTATTGCAAACATATGAACCTTAAACTGACATAAAAAACGAATAAAGGGAGAGATGTAACGCATTGACATTGAAAGTTTAGCTCACAAGAGGGTCATTTCAGTTTGTTTGGTTTCAAGAAATGGATAACTCTGGGGTTTTGCAAAATGTGACTTTCTTAAATGTAATATGAACATTCATTTTACATGAATTCAGCCAATAAAGGAGGTATTAATGGAAGTTAAGAGAAAGCGCTTTAAAACACACGGTTTCTGTCGGAGAACACAGCTTTTATGTATTAATGTTAACACATAATGTTAACACATAAGTCACATATGCTCAAGTGCGTCAGGGAACCCCGAAGTCTGATGTTGAGAGAAAACTCACTATTGCAGCGCAACGTATCTGTCACAATACACAGTGCATGTCGCTTCTGTGTCTTTAGCAACTTTCTCAAATTAAACAGCTTTCATCTAAATGAGCTATTATAATTTATTATCTGCACAAATTATTATCCCTGCATAACATCATTAAGGACACCTCTGTGGTTTGAATGTATGTGCAACATTAAATAGTTAAATAATAGTGAAAGTTTCAGGAAGCATTCATTACTAGCTAGTTAATTTCTCCAACGATGCATCGTGCTATGGAGGTTAAGCGGTGAGTTACGTGATTGTATTAGAAACGCACCCCAAAACAATATATAAAACTTTTGTAGTGCCACAGGGTTCAGTGCCCGGCCATCTTTCATTTCTGCATTTAGTAAGCTTACATTTGTTGATTACAAGTTTTGTGGTTTAACTGCCATTGGTATTATGCATAATATAATATAATATAAAAATTCATACAAATCATAAAAATCATATTGATATTGTTTGTCAGATCAGACAGGATTTATGTAACTACTGTGTTTTAAAAAATATATATTTATCTGATTTTTAATCAAATAAATATATTTTTACTTTCAAACATTGCAATGATAATATATGTTCCCCGTCTGTCGCTCACTTCGACGTCGTGTTGAAGAAGCGACACTAGGGGTCTCTCTTGAGCGCCGAAATATACCTCTGATCTATGAAAAAAGGCCAATGAGAGTTGGCGAACAGTATTTGCATACTCCGCCTCCGGATACGGATATAAAGGCGAGAGAAATACGCTCGTTCATTCAGTAATTTTCTTCGGAGCCGAAGGTCGTGTGTATGCAGTCAGCTGCGAGTAACACAACTGATCCTGCTTCTGATCCTCTGACGCTCTGCTTTGCTGTTGGATTTACGGCGCACTACAGCGGCTTTTCTCTTCACTGCCGGCGTGCAGTTTGCCCCTGGGCGCTTCGACAGCGCAGAGTTAAAAGAGTTGAAAGAGTGATTCTCTCCGTAAAAGAGTTTATTTCTCTGAAAGAGCATTACACAGCGGCGTTGAACGTCCTTTTCAGTACGCGTCTTTATAAAGATGTAATTTCCGCCCCTGTGTAGTTTCTGGATGCGGTGATTTCTCCCCACCTCTCTCGGTCATAAAACACTGTCTTGCATGCCTGGGCTGTGATCACACACAGGCAGCGCTTTATGAACGGTTCATGTTCTCAGTGCGAGAACATAGCCATGGCAACATTGCGGTCGTGTGGCTTTCTTTTGTAATGAGACAATGACGGGCTCTGTTCGCCGGGTAAACCCCCTCGAACCTCCCGCCTCCCCGGCACGCTTGTTTGCTTCCGTCTGAGCCCGGGATGAGCATTCTTTCCAATGGTTCATCTTCTCAGTGTGAGAACATGGCCGTTATAGCATTGCGGTCGCACGGCTTTCTTTTGTAATGAGAAAAAGCCACTTCAGCCGCCCCCCGCGCCTCGCCTCCTTCCTACGGGATTGACGCAGGCGCCACGGGCGATGAAGGCGATTCAGGGAATATGACGGGCTCTGTTCGCCAGGTAAACCCCCACGAACCGCCCGCCTCCCCGGCACGCTTGCTTGCTTCAGAATTGGATGACATCACCGCTGCATCGGAGAGAGCGTTACAGCGGCATCGGATGCTGATCGCTTGCCTGGGCCGCCACCTTTGGTTCTGCCGCCCAGCCTGAGCCTGACGCACGGAGATCCGCTATGCTTTCCCGGGCTACTTGATCGGTCCCGTGGGCAGGTGCGCCACTCACAGCCACGCCCCCCCCCCCCCCCCCCCCCCCGTTCCTTTCTTCCCGGACGTGCACGACGAGTTGAGCAAAGCCAAGGCTTCTTCGCTCCTCCGCTCTCACTACCCTCGCGGTGGAACGGTCCCAGACCGCTTCAAAACTTGCACCTTGGGTAGTCCTGTTCTTGATGTGCTGCAGGAACTGCGCTGGATGACCAACCGCGCCCCCGGGCCACGGAGGTCAGAAGCGCCGGCACTCGAACAGGCGATGGCCACCCCTTGTGGTCCAGAAACGCACCTGTGGACTGGACCTGGTCGAAATGCGGGAGGCAGACAAGGCACACCTTCTCCCACACCCCCGTCTCCCAGCTCCGTCTATTCGGTGCCACCGTTGACGACTCTGCCCAGCAGTCCTCAGCGGTGAGGCAGACGGAGGCCACTGCACATCCTGCCCCGCCGCAAGCCTGCCGCCATGGGCCATGCCCCGTCTGCTCGCCGAGGGCGTCCTCCTGCGGCTATGAAACACCCTGCTCCGCCTCAACCCAGGCCCAGCTCTCAGCCCCAGCATTGAGCACTCCGCAGGAAGCGGACGCCCCCGTCTCACAGACCCCCTCAAGGACCCGGAAGGCTCCCAGGCTGTCCGTAGACGCTCAACCCAGGGACCAAGATGTTAGCTCCGGAGGTGGTAAGACCGCTCCATCCCCGGTGGAGGGCCGGGAGGAGAATTTTTTTTGTCGAATTAGTTTTCACATTCTCATATTCTCTGTAACGAGCTATTTCCTTTTGTCTCTGGGTCATCTGGCCCGCAAATGCCGTTCCCACGGCACTCTGCCACCAGATCTCAGCAGTCCCGGCTTCCTGGACACGGACCACCCGTCTCCAGCCCCACGACTGCCCCCCCCCGGCCAGCCGGTTCCGACCAGTCTAGAGGACGCCTACCCGAGACCTCCTCCTCAGTCGCTAACCCGCCCCCTGCCGGGTGTGCGGAGCAAGGTAAGTGCTTTGAGTCTTTCTCAGCACCCCAGCTGCGGGTCGCCCTGTTGCCGCCCAACGCTGCCCTACCTGCTCCGCCCTGCTGCGAAGCCCCGCCAGGTACGTCCAAATTAACCGTCCCTTTGGTGCCCCTAGCGCAGAGGTAGGACGCGTGGCTTTCACTTCCCAACCCATCTCGCTGGCTGGCCCGGACCATCCTACTCGGTTACGCAATTCAGTTTGCCAGGCCCCCGCCCCCCTTCATGGGCGTCCGCTTTTCCGCAGTACTCGGCGAACACGCCCACTCTCTGCGCGTGGAAATTGCGACTCTTCTGGCCAAAGACGCGATAGAGCCTGTCCCTCCAACCGAGATGAAGAAGGGTTTCTACAGCCCCTACTTCATCGTACCCAAGAAAAGCGGCGGCTTACGACCAATCTTGGACCTTCGAGTTCTCAACCGAACGTTGCACAAACTCCCGTTCAAGATGCTCACGCAGAAACACATCTTAACCTGCGTCCGGCATCTAGATTGGTTCGCAGCGATAGACCTGAAGGACGCGTACTTCCCCGTCTCCATCCTGCCCCGACACCGCCCCTACCTGCGGTTTGCGTTCGGGGGCCAGGCGTATCAGTACAAAGTCCTCCCCTTCGGCCTGTCTTTGTCCCCTCGCATCTTCACGAAAGTCGCAGAGGCAGCTCTCGCCCCGCTCCGAGAAGCCGGCATCCGCATACTCAACTACCTCGACAACCGGCTCATTCTGGCCCACTCACGAGAGTTACTATGCGCCCACAGAAACCAGGTGCTCAGGCACCTCAGCCGTCTGGGGCTTCAGGTCAACGGGAAAAAGAGCAAGCTCACCCCAGTTCAGAGCATCTCTTTTCTCGGGATGGAGTTAGACTCGGTCTCAATGTCGGCACGTCTCACCAACGAGCGTGCCCAGTCAGTGTTGAACTGCCTTGCCGCCTTCAGGCCAGGCACAGCGGTCCCCTTAAAACATTTCCAGAGACTCCTGGGGCATATGGCGTGCTCCACGGCGGTTGCGCCGCTGGGGTTGATGCATATGAGACCGCTCCAACACTGGCTCCAGACCCGAGTCCCGAGACAAGCATGGCGCCACGGCACGCACCGGGTAACAATCACCCCCGCCTGCCGTCAGACATTCAACCCCTGGACAGACCTCTGTTTCTTACGGGCTGGAGTGCCCCCACAGCAGGTATCCAGACACGTCCTGGTCACGACCGACGCCTCCAGATTGGGTTGGAGCGCCGTTTGCAACGGGCACACAGCCTCAGGCCGTTGGAAAGGGGCCCAGCTGCGTTGGCACATCAACTGCCTCGAGTTGTTGACCGTCCTTTTGGCCCTGCGGAAGTTTCTCCCATTAATTCGGGACGAACATATCCCAGTCAGGTCGGACAGCACCACTGCGGTCGCGTACATAAATCGCCAAGGCGGCGTACGCTCCCGTCACATGTCACAACTTGCCCGTCGTCTCCTCCTTTGGAGCCAGCACCGACTCAAGTCGCTGCGTGCCACTCACATCCCCAGCAACCTCAATGTGATAGCGGATGCGCTGTCATGACAACGCTTGCCTGGCGGAGAGTGGAGGCTTCACCCCCACTCGGTTCAGCTGATTTGGGAACGGTTCGGCAAGGCCCAGGTAGACCCCTCTGCCTCCCGAGAGACCTCCCACTGCCCGCTCTGGTACGCCCGTTCAGAGGCTCCCCTCGGGGCAGATGCACTGGCACACAGCTGGCCGGTGGGGCTGCGCAAGTACGCATTCCCCCAGTGAGCCTTCTTGCACAGGTGCTGTGCAAGGTGCACGAGGAACAAGTCACTCTCGTGGCTCCTTACTGGCCCACCCGGGCCTGGTTCTTGGACCTTGTACTCCTCGCGACAGCCCCTCCCTGGCGAATTCCCCTGAGGAAGGATCTTCTTTCTCAGGGATGGGGCACGCTCTGGCATCCACACCCAGACCTTTGGAACCTCCATGTCTGGCCCCCGAACGGGATGCGGAAGATCTAGCTGGTCTACCACCCACGGTCGTAGCCACGTTCAACCAAGCCAGAGCCCCTTCTACCAGGCAAATCTACGCCCTGAAATGGCGTCTGTTCGTGAATTGGTGTTCTTCCCGGGCAGAAGACCCACAGAGGTGCGCAGTTAGGTCTGTGCTCCTGTTCCTACAGGAGAGGTTGGAGGGGAGGCTGTCCCCATCCACCTTGAAGGTGTATGTTGCCACTATCGCAGCTCACCACGACCCAGTAGACAGCAAGTCTCTGGGTAAGCACGACTTAATCGTCAGGTTCCCAAGAGGTGCCCAGAGGTTAAACCCCTCCCGGCCAAACCTGTTCCCCTCCTGGGATCTCTCGGTATTCCTTGCCGGTCTTCAGAGATCCCCCCCCCCCCCCCCCGAGTCGCTAGAATCAGTTGGCTCAGGGCCCTCTCCAAAAAGACGGCCCTGCTGATCGCGCTCACTTCCATCAAGAGGGTCGGGGACCTGCAAGCATTCCCTACTAACGACACTTGCCTGGAGCTCGGTCCGGCAGATACTCATGTGATCCTAAGACCTCGACTGGGCTATGTGCCCATGGTTCCTACCACGCCCTCCGGAGATCAGGTAGTGAACCTACAAGCGCTGCCCCGGGAGGAGGCAGACCCAGCCCTCTCACTGTCGTGTCCGGTACGTGCCTTGCGTGCCTACCTGGAACGCACCCAGAGCTTCAGGTGCTCTGAGCAGCTCTTTGTCTGCTTTGGAGGACAGCAGAAAGGGAACACTGTCTCCAAACAGAGGTGTCTCACTGGGTGGTGGATGCCATTCAGTTGGCCCATCACACCCAGGCCGTGCCCCCCCCCTTTTTTTGCGGGTTCGAGCCCACTCTACTAGGAGCGTGGCATCCTCATGGGCACTGGCTAGGGGCACATCCCTAGCAGACATTTGCAGAGCTGCGGGCTGGGCAGCACCTAACACCCTTACGATCTCAGGGTTGAGTCAGTCTCGTCCCGTGTTCTCTCAGGTCCGAGCCCGTAGAACTCGGTACACGTCGACGATCTGACCGGGTGAATCGCTTGTTTCCAGCGCCGTTTCCCTCGATCGAGGTAAAACAGTGCGCCTTCTTTCCCAGAGAACATAGGTCCCTGGTTGATTCCTCCCTAGCCCTTCGGGCCCGCAGCAGTTCAGCGGAGGGACTTGCTGGTCCAGTCCACTACGGGTACCCCAGGCTACCCCTACTGGAATAGGTGCTCCACAGATCAGGCCTCCTACGGGACTCCTCCTGTGTGTACTTCCGCGGTACGGTCACCTTACGAGCTGACCCGCATCTCCCTTAGGCAGTCTTTGGCTGCCCTCCGGTCGCCGTGTTGCAGCAACTCCCCCCTCCTCGAGGCGGGATCTACCACCGCGCCATTTTTCCCACATGTGACCCAAGAGGCCATGTGATGTATTTCACCACCTTTACCTCCCCTTTCGGGTGGGTGTGGCCTCCGCAGGGTCTTTTTCCCCCTAAAAGAATAGGGATTCGGGAATAAGACCCCCTTCCCTCGATGCGGTAAGGGCCCCGGCTGCTCTTGCTCTATGCCGAGAAAATATAGAGAGAAAAGAGGCCCAGCCAGGCTTGGCCCGTTCCCTAGTTGGGAGCGTCACCTTGTTCCCCCCTAGGGTAACCAAAAGGATTCTGACGCTTTTTCGGGGCATTGGGGAAGAGTACGTGCAGCCTGAGCACAGTTGGTCGCTTGTGGACGTAGAAATACCTGCCCGCTTCTGTGTCAGCTGTACACGTACACGGCTCAGCGCATGGCGAGTTTTGAAGTGGACCCCTAGTGTCGCTTCTTCGACACGACATCGAAGTGAGCGACAGACGGGGAACGTCTCGGTTACGTATGTAACCTCCGTTCCCTGATGGAGGGAACGGAACGTCGTGTCTTCCCGGCCACGTCGCTGAGCCGAGCCGCTGAGGTGCCCGGAACACTCCCGGCTCCTCAGAAAAATCCTGAATGAACGAGCGTATTTCTCTCGCCTTTATATCCGTATCCGGAGGTGGAGTATGCAAATACTGTTCGCCAACTCTCATTGGCCTTTTTTCATAGATCAGAGGTATCTTTCGGCGCTCAAGAGAGACCCCTAGTGTCGCTTCTTCGACACGACGTCTCGTTCCCTCCATCAGGGAACGGAGGTTACATACATAACCGAGACGTTACATCATATAATACACAGTCATATGTCATACAAAATGGGGACAAAAATAATGTTGGAACATCTATGGTAATCTAATCTACTCTAATAATACTCATCTAATCTAATCTAATAATATAATATAATATAAAATATATATAAAAATCATAACAATCATATTGACATTGTTTGACAGCTCAGACATGATTTATCTAACTACTGTGTTAAAAGAATATGTATTTTATCTTTAATCTAATCTAATCAAATCTAATAATATAATATAATACAATAACTTGACTAAAAAAATTGCATTACCACATGACTAAAATGTATCCAGATATGGCTATGGATATGGCTACATAATTTATCTAAATACTGTTCTTAAAATATATAAATTTTATCGTTTTCTTTTCTTTTATTATTATTATAATACTTCGATGGACTTTCACATGGTGCAATATTGCTGTATGTTACATTGAAAAATGTACATGCTACACTTATTCATATAAGCTGGGACATCTAAAATAGAATCAATTTTGGTCCATCATTGAAGCTCATTACTAAAGCTCAGCAATTAAACAAGTTATCCTATAATTGCTATGGAAATTATCATCAACTTATTGTCACTGAGTTTCTGCGCCACTCAAGTGGAACTCTCTTGTAGTGGGAAATTATTCTGTAATGGCCTTTTGGAAACTAGATTTCAGTTAAGCTCATTCATGCGGCATACGCACCAAGTTTAAGACCCCATCTGGTTCTCTTGAACTCCAGGGCTATTTATCACCATGGCTTGCATACCCAGCTAGTTTTTCTGGTCTGGATGCACTGCTGGAAACTGGCTGGAATGGGAGAAGGATTGCTCGACCTTGTTATGTTTTACCTTGTTAAGTAAAGTTAGTCTGGATTGCTGTTCTTACCGCATTAATTTGTTTGACAAGTGCAGTGTTCTTTACAGGGTTGACATATTTCCTATTAATACAGAAAGTTGGGGTGGGATATCTCGAAGGGCTCGTCATTTTCTTTAGTTTTCACATTTTCAGGAATGTCGTACTAACCTTTAAATTTCGTTCTATTCACATTAAGAAACCTATACATTTTTTATGCTCCCCCAATCAAAATGTAACATTTGGAAAGCATTTTAAGAGCATAAGAGTACTAGCTGGACTATGGATATTCCTGGGTCATTTGTCTTTCAATTATCTTGTAAATGTGTGCTGTGGTGAAATGTTGAAAGTTCATTCACTTCATCCTCTAATTTTCTCTTGTGTAGACATAATTTCAAAACTAAAAAAAATTATAACTCATTAATACATTTTAGCACCTCCAACCTCAGAAGTCTTTTGAACAACTGTAAAAATAAAGAACACTAACTAAATCTTTAAGCACACATTAATCATTTTGCAAATAGCATGACTCTTCCAACTGAAACTTTTGGAAACTTGGGGACTAGATTCAAACTAATAGTTCTTCACTTGAGTAATATTGAAGACGTAATCTCATTCTATAATGCCACGATTATGTTTAAGATATGACATCAGTCCGGTCTAGCAAAAAAAAGAAAAATCCACATCGCCAAATGGTTATGCAAGAGTGGGAGCCCTGAGTGTTTGGACATGGAAGAGAAGGGTGCGGTGTCTTCTGCTTCACTGGGGCGTCAACTAATCACACCCGGAATGCTGTAATGAAACAATCATCCAGGATTGGATTGTGGGGGGGGGGGGGGCACAGGGAAATAGGGGTAAGTAAATAGAGGCCTTCTGTTGATGTGTTATTCTCACCAAACATACATGACACTTGTATACAGTACATTTAATAGCAGTAAGTTATAGCATACTTACTTGTTTGCATTGAAAATGATCAAAGTTTAAAACGTGTTCCTGTTGTGTGCAGTGTATATGTTCTGTTTATTGTGGCTCCATGGTGGGGCTTATCTTGTTTTCAGGCCACAGTTTGATTGTTGGCCTCAAATGTTTCACAATGGCATGGCATAACATTTCAGTGCACACTATAATATCTGCTCTAGAGTGTGCCTGTAAGGCATATTTTGTGTCGAGTGAAGTGACATAGTGTTGTCACGGTACCAAAATTTCAGTAGTCGGTACCAATACCAGTGAAATTTCACAGTACTCGATACCATTTTCGGTACCAAAGCAAAACACAAAAACAGGTTACTAAACAACACTCTTTTAATAACAAAGTCTACAAAACATTAGCAGCAGAACTAACAACAAAAATATGCCATTGAGCAAAACTTTAACTTAAATATATTATTTTTTAATTATAACAAAACTGAACAATGTATGCTTAAAGTATTTTTGAACACTTATATAAGATTTTCTTTAACTTTTGCAACTTTTAATTTAAGTTTTTACCAAGTAATAAAAAACAAAACCTAAATAAACAAGCATACAATAGAATGAATAAAAAACAATTTCCAAACTAATGTGCAAAGTGCTCGCGTATTAATAAATTTTTCTTCACAATAAGAAATGCACAGTGACATATATTATGATTAAATAAGTCGTGAGCAATCGTGTTCTAATCTAGCTGCATGGGCCAGTGGTGTCTCAGCGGTTAAGGCTCTGGGTTACTGACTGAAAGGTTGGGGGTTCAAGCCCCAGCACTGCCAAGATACCCCTGTTGGCTTGAGCAAGGCCCTTAACCCTATCTTCTCCAGGGGCGCTGTTTCATGGCTGACTCTGCACTCTGACCCCAGCTTAGTTGGGATATGCGAAAACAACTGCATTTCATTGGCTCTGTATGGGTACTCTGCACAATGAAAATAAAGTTTAATCTTAATCTTAATTAAGCGTCCGCACTCGAGGGATGAGCATCCCCGAGGAAGAGTCTCTCTCATCCGGGTGCAGTTTCCATCTCTCCCCCGTAGATCGGGACATTCGCACAACTCTTAGAAGAGGCACCGACCACACAGAGAAATGCTAGTTTCTGAGTTTATAGTTATTAACATGATCTGCTTCTGTATTATTTGAACTTTAATAAAGCAATAACGCATTAAATGTTATTGCATTTAAGATGTAACGCCGGGATGTTTCCTTTAAAGAGCTCCGCCTCCGCTTATTCCACAATGGTACATGCTTCTGAATGTACTTTTTTTAATCATTCCCCATTCCCTAGTTTAATGTGATTTCATGTTACGTTAAATGAGATGAAACGACAATTTGACAACGAACATTTTTCTCGTCAATTTTGTATTTTCGACGATGTCGATAATGTCGACTAAAAGTTTCAGCCCTAATGCAAATGATAATATGCTTTTAAACTCACCTGCTTTATTTGCTTGAATAAATCCGGGTGTCTGTCTTTCATGTGCTTTCATGTGTTTCCTCCTTTCATCAGAAAATTGCGAAAGCAGCGTTTACAAATAGGTTTTTGCTGATCCATGATGTTTCCCTTTTCATCAGCCTTAAATACAAAGAATTTCCAAACCTGGCTTTTTCCACTTTTCATTTCGACAAGATTCAGTTGAGACTCCGAAGCAGCAGCTACTTTGCTTGCCGCAGTCTTTTGCTTGTTGTGAGCGTTCGAAAGTTCCCGACTCTAGACCCGGTTCTCGGTACGTACCCCAGTACTTTCAGAAATTCTGGTACGGTAAATAATTTTTTGTTTGAGTACCGACATATGGGTATAAAGGGAGGGAATCATGCCTCTGTACATTCAGATTTCTTCTTCGGAGCCGTGCGGTTGTGCAATCAGCAAGCTGATATCACCTATTGTTCCACTCACCTCTGCAGAGCTTATGGTGTTGGATCTATGGTGCATATTAGTGGCTTTCTCCTCTGCACAGCAGTGCAGCTTTGCCCCTGGGCACTTCGACAGCGCTGCTAAAAGAGAGTATTTTTTCTAAAAGAGTTAATTTCTCTAAAAGAGCAATGGCGTTGAAAGTCCTTTTCAGGACGCGTCTTCATAAAAATGCCCTTCAGCCCCTGTGTAGTTCCTGGATGCAGTCAATTTCTCTCTGGTCCTGATGGTCACCTGCGCTGTCTCTTGTGTCTGGGCAGCGATCACACCAAGGCAGCATTTGTGGATGGTTAGTGTTCTCACAGCTAGAACCTTACCATGGCAATGTTGCGGTGGCGACTGTCCTTCTTAAAGAGGAACATCACTCCAGCTGCCCCCCAAGTCGCTCCTTCTTCCCACGGGATTGAGGATGACTCGGCTGGTGATGGAGGCAATTTGGTGATGGCAGCAGGCTCGGTTTTGCCGGGTAGATCCCCACGAACCCGCCCCCTGGCGCACTCGTTGACTTCCATCCGAGTTCGAGGTGAGAGCAGCTCACCTCACGGCCTAATTGTTTACTCCCTCGAGCCCCCTGAGCTGGATGATGAGTTCGCCGCTACATCGGAGATCGTTCCGGCGTCTGACGTGGAAGACTTGACTGGACTGCCGCCTTCGGTTCGGCACGGCCAGTCTGAGGCTGACGGTTGATGGCTGATATGATTGCCTGGTCTGCCGTGAGCGTATGGTGTTGAATGGCTAGATGATTGGTTCCTCGGGTCCGGGCGCCACTCACAGCTACGCCCCCGCCTGGTTCCTTTGTTTTCGGAGGTGCATGATGAGCTGACGAGGTCATGGGCACCTTTCACTGCCCGCAACCGACCTCCTCGCTCATCCGCTCTCACTACCCTCGATGGTATACTCTGTCCCCCAGGTGGACAGAGCGGTTGCGATCGACCTGTGTCCCGAGAACGCCGTTACCTAGCGGGATCGCCCGGTGCTCCCCTCCAAGGCCTGTAGGATGTTGTCGTCACTGACCGCCAAAGCCTACAGAGCCACTGGACAGGCCGCCTCCGCCCTGCATGCCATAGTACTCCTGCAAGTTCACCAGGACAAGGCACTCAAAAATCTGCACTTGGGTAGTCCTGACCTCGACATGTTGCACGGAACTGCACACGGCGACCGCCCTCGCCCTCTGGGGCACGAAGGTCACAGCGCAGACACTCTGGCAGGCGATGGCCAACCTTGTGGTCCAGGAGCATCATCTATGGCTGAACCTGGTCGAGATGCGGGAAGTAGACAAAGAACGCTTTTCCAATGCCCCCATCTCCCAGCTCGGTCTATTCGGCAACTCCGTTGATGACTTCACCAAGCAGTTCTCAGCGGTGAAGAGACAGACAGAGGCCATTTCCCACATCATGCCCCGCCACCGTTCCAGCGTGGGCAGTGCTCCGTCACCATCACCAAAGGCGTCCTCCTGCGGCTTCCAAATGTCAGGCAGCTCCACCTCAACCTGGGCCCAGATCTCAGCCCCAGCGTTGAGCACCCCACAGGAAGCGCACGCCCTCATCTCCTGAACGTCCTCAAGGACCCGGAAGGCTCCCAAACGTTCCTGAGACAGAAGACCCAGGGAACAAGACGTTTGCTCTGGAGCTGGTATGCAGAGCACTCTGTCCCCCGGTGGAGGGCCGGGAGGAGAATCTTCAGTTAAAGATATTTCCTTTGCCGCACCGCCTTCGGGCTGCGGTACCCACATTCTCAATAATAGAACAATTTCTTCTTTTTCTGGGTCATATGATCGGCAAATATGGCAACCCAGTGCCACACTGCTGCAGTCCCGGCTCCCCGGATGCAGACCCCTCACCTCCGGACCCACAACTGCTGCCCCCCGGCTGGCCAGTTCTGATAAATTCAGAGGACGCCTAAACGGGACCTCCTCCTCAGTCATTTACCCACCCCCTGCCGGGTGTTCGGAGGGAGGTAAGAGCTTCGAGTCTTCTCTCAGCTCCAAAGCCTCGGGACGAGCTTTTGCCTCCTGAACACTACCTGCTCCACCCCGCTGCGAAGCCTCGCAAGGTACATCAAAAACAATCATCCCCTTAATGCCCCTCACACAGAGCTTGGACATATTGCTCTCATTTCCCAACCCATCGCACTGGCTAGCCAGGACCATCCGACATGGCTACATGATTCAGTTCGCAAGGCTCCCACCCCCTTTCGCCGGCATCTGCTTTACCTCGGTGCACGGCGAAGATGCCAACACCCTGCATGTGGAGATCGCAACCCTTTTACTCAAAGACACGATAGAGCCTGTCCCTCCAGCCGAGATGAAGAACATCTACAGCCCTTACTTCATCGTACCCAAGAATGGCGGCGGCTTACGACCGATCTTGGACATGCAAGTTTTCAAACGGGCCTTGCACAAACTCCCGTTCAAGATGCAAAAACAAATTCTAACTTGCGTCCGGCATCAAGATTTGTTTGCAGCAATAGACCTGAAGGACTGTACTTCCACATCTCTATCTTGCCTCGACACCGGCCCTTCCTACAGTTCGCGTTCGACAGCTAGGCGTATCAGTACATGGTCCTCCCTTTTGGCATGTCTCTGTCCCCTCACATCTTCACAAAGGTCTCAGAGGCAGCCCTTGCCCCGCTAAGGAAAGTGGGCATCCGCATAATCAACTATGACTGGCTCATCTTAGCCCACTCTCAAGAGTCACTGTGTGCCCACAGGGACCAGGTGCTCAGGCACCTCAGCTGTCTAGGGCTGCAAATTGGTGTTCTTCCCGATCTGTAGACCCGCAGAGATGCACAGTCGGGTCAGTGCTCTCGTTTCCGCAAGAGAGGCTGGAGGGGAGGCTGTCCCCCTCACCTTGAAGGTTTATGTAGCTGCCATATCGGATCACCAAGATGCAGTGGACGGTAAATCCCAAGGGAAGCACAATCTGATTATCAGGTTCCTTAGAGGCGCCTGGAGGCTGAACCCTCACAGGCCATGCATGTTCCCCTCATGGGATCTCTCTGTGGTCCTTTCAGGCCTTCAGAGACCCCCCTTCAAGCCACTAAAATTAGTCGAGCTCAAAGCCCTCTCCTTGAAGACTGCCCTCCTGATCGTTCTCGCTTCCATCAAGAGGGTTGGGGACCTGCAAGCATTCTCTGTCAGCGAAACTTGCCTGGAGTTCGGTCCAGCAGAAACCCATGTCCTCCTAAGACCGCGAACCAAGGTTCCTACGACCCCCACCAGGGACCAGGTAGTGTACCTGCAAGCGCTGCCCTGGGCGGAGGCAGACCCAGCCTTTTCGTTGCTGTGTCTGTTGTGTGCTTTGCTCACCTATGTGGACAGCACACAGAGCTTTATATGTTCTAAGCAGCTCTTTGTCTGCTTTGGTAGACAGCAGAAAGGGAACGCTGTTTACAAACAGAGGCTTTCCCACAGGTTTGTTGACGACCATCGCTTTGGCCTATCACACCCAGGCCGTGCCAGCTCCCTTGCGGGTCTGAGCACACTCAACGAGATGTGTGGTATCCTCGTGGGCACTGGCCAATGGCACCTCCCTAGCAGACATCTGCAGAGCAGCGGGCTGGACAACACCAAATACATTTACGAGATTTTACAATCTCAGGGTTGAGTTCGTCTCGTCCCATGTTCCCACGTAGAACTCAGGAATGCGTAACGCCTGACCGAGTGTTCCGCTGGCACATAGCGCCTTTCCCCTCCACTTAGGTGATCACATGCGCACTTTTCCCCCAGGAGAGTCCACTAGATTCGCTTTCCCTGGATGTTCTTCCTCCCTAGCCCATCAGGCCCTCATGAAGAGATGCCTGGAGCAAGAACAATATTTCCAAGTCCTGCACCAGGCACAAGCGGAGGATCGGCATGTGCTACGGAGCCTGATCTCCGGACGCCCTTACCAAAATGGGGCCGAATGACGATCCGGAGGCCTTCCTCGACCTCTATGAAAAAAACCGTGGAGGTTTGGAGGTGGCCTCCTGATCAGTGTGCGACCCACCGGTTGCCCCTGCTCTCCGTGGAGGCGCAGCTGGTGGCAAAAACTAAACATTGGCAGCGGCATATGCAAAATCTGAGAGCGCCGAGTCAGGCGGGACTCACAGCCAACCTGAAGAATTGCGCAACTGGGCGGGTGGAAGTTGGGTATCTGGGGTTCCACTTGGGGCACGGGCAGGTGCATCCACAGTTTGACAAAACTGCGGTGAGCGCAGCCTGCCCAGTGCCAAAGACCAAAAAGGGGGTAAGGCAGTTTTTGGGGCTGGCTGGCTACTACCGAAGGTTTGTGCCTAGCTACTCTGATGTCACCAGCCCACTGACTGACCTTACTAAAAAGGGGGCTCCCGATCCGGTTTAGTGGACAGAGTCGTGTCAACAGGCCTTCCTTTGGGTAAAATCTGCATTGTGTGGGGGCCGCTACTGAGACAGTGGTGGGGGCATGTTGCATGGGGGGTGTGGTAATGCCACAGCATCAGAGGAGAGAGACCCGAGAGCACCGCAGCCAGAGTGTGCTGATCTCTATTATATAAATGTTTATTTATAATGATGGTTGCCGTCGTTCCTAGAGAGGAAAAAACAATGAATAAAGAACTGACCTTGAACTTGCTTCATTGTCTCCTGACTCCTCCATTGCCCTGGCTAGAGACTTTGTTACAGTTATCAATAGGGTTGGGCAATAAAATTATCTAGATGTTTATCGTAAAAAAAGTGAGATGTCCTCGAGCAAACATTTGAATATTTTTCTATATTTAGCCTATGTTCTACATCTAGAACAGGGGTGTTCATTACATCAATACCGATAGCAAGAACCATTGATTGGTTGATCTAGATAAAATATAAAATATTGACTTTTTATTTCCTGATGTCTGTCGCTGTGTGCTGTTTTAGCACAACTATTTCAAGGCTTAAAACCTAAACTAACCAAATCATTGTGGAATCCATCCATCCATCTTCAACCGCTTATCTGAAGTCAGGTTGTGGGGGCAGCAGCTCCAGCAGGGGGCCCCAAACTTCCCTATCCCGAGCCACATTAACCAGCTCTGACTGGGGGACCCCGAGGTGCTCCCAGGCCAGTGTGGATATGTAATCTCTCCACCTAGTCCTGGGTCTTCCCCGAGGCCTCCTCCCAGCTGGACGTGCCTGAAACACCTCCCTAGGGAGACGCCCAGGGGGCATCCTTACCACATGCCCAAACCACCTCAACTGACTCCTTTCGACGCAAAGGAGCAGCGGCTCTACTCCAAGCTCCTCACGGATGACTGAGCTCCTCACCCTATCTCTAAGGGAGAAGCCTGCCACCTTTCAGAGGAAGCCCATTTCGGCCGCTTGTACTCGCGACCTAGTTCTTTCGGTCATGACCCAGCCTTCATGACCATAGGTGAGGGTAGGAACAAAAATTGACCGGTAGATTGAGAGCTTTGCCTTCCGGCTCAGCTCTCTTTTCGTGACAATGGTGCGATAGAGCAAGTGCAATACCGCCCCTGCTGCCCCGATTCTCTGGCTAACCTCCCGTGCCATTGTCCCCTCACTCGTGAACAAGACCCTGAGGTACTTGAACTCCTTCACTTGGGGCAATACCTCCTTCCCTACCCGGAGTACGCACTCCATCGGTTTCCTGCTGAGAACCATGGCCTCAGATTTAGGGGTGCTAATCCTCATCCCAGCCGCTTCACACTCGACTGCCAAGCGATCCAGTGAGAGCTGAAGGTCACGGACCGATGATGACATGAAGACCACATCATCTGCAAAAAGCAGCGATGAGATCCCCAGCTCACCGAACCACACACCTTCCCCACCCCGACTACGTCTCGATATCCTGTCCATGAATATCACAAACAGGATTGGTGACAAAGCGCAGCTTTGGACACAGCTCTCGCTTCGGACGTACAGGTATTGGATTGCCCTAAGAAGGGACCCCCCCCACCCCGTACTCCCGAAGCACCTCCCACAGTCTCTCCCGGGGGACCTGGTCAAACGCCTTCTCCAGATCCACAAAACACATGTAGACTGGATGGTCGGATCTCATCAATCCCCGTGGCTTTGCCACTGCGCAGTTGTTTGACTACCTCAGTGACCTCCCCCAGGGAAATAGAATCTGATCCCCCATCAGCCTCTGGCTCTGCCTCTAGCATAGAGGGCGTGTTGGGATTTATGTGTTCTTCAAAGTGTTCCTTCCACCGCCCAATAACCTCCTCAGTTGAGGTCAACAGCGTCCCATCTTTGCTATATACAGCTTGGATGGTTCCCCGTTTCCCCCTCCTAAGGTGGCGGACGGTTTTCCAGAAGCACTTTGGTGCGGACCGAAAGTCCTTCTCCATGGCTTCTCCGAACTTTTCCCACACCCTCTGCTTTGCCTCCCTCATGGCTGAGGCCGCAGCCCTTCGGGCCTGTCGGTGCCTTGCAACTGCCTCCGGAGACCGCCGGGACAACAAATCCCGGAAGGCCTCTTTCTTCAGTCGGACAGCTTCCCTGACCACCAGTGTTCACGGGTTACCACCCCTTGTGTCACCTAAAACCTTCAGGCCGCAGCTCTCCACCGTGGCTTCGGCAATGGAAGCTTTGAACATTGCCCACTCTGGTTCAATGTCCCCAACCTCCGCAGAGATGCCTGAAAAACTCCGCCGGAGGTGTGAGTTGAAGATCTCGTTGACAGGGACCGCCTCCAAACGTTCCCAGTTCACCCACACTACTCGCTTGGGCTTCCCAGGTCTGTCCAGAGTCTTTCCCCACCTCTACTCTTGCCCCTCTCTTCACCCAAGTGTCCAAAACATATGGCCTCAGATCTGATGACACGATTACAAAATCGATCATCGACCTTCAGCCTAGGGTGCTCTGGTACCACGTACACTTATGAGCATCCTTATGTTCGAATATGGTGTTTGTTATAGATAATCCATGACTAGCACAGAAGTCTAATAACAAACATCCACTCGCGTTCAGATCGGGGAGGCCGTTCCTCCCAATCACGCCTTTCCAGGTGTCCCTGTCATTTCCCACGTGTGCATTGAATTCACCCAGCATCACTATGGAGTCCCCTACTGGGGCCCTATTCAGGACTCCATTCAGGGTCTCCAAGAAGGCCGAATACTCTGAACTGCTGTTCGGTGCATATGCACAGACAACAGTCAGAGTTCCCCCCCCACAACCCGTAGGCGTAGGGAGGTGACCCTCTCGTCCACCGGGGTAAACTCCAACGTAGCGGCGCTCAGCCGGGGACTTGTGAGTATCCCCACACCCGCCCGTCACCTCACACCCTGGGAAACTCCAGAGAAGAATAGAGTCCATCCCCTATCCAAGAGTACGGATCCAGAGCCAAAACTGTGCGTTGAAGTAAGCCCCACCAGATCCAACTGGTAACGCTCCACCTCCTTCACCAGTTCCGGCTCCTTCCCCCCCCCAGTGAGGTGATGTTCCACGTCCCTAGAGCTAGCCTTTGCCGCCCGGGTCTGGTCTGTCGAGACCCACGGCCTTCACTGCCACCCATATGGCAGCGCACCCGACTCCTGCGGTTTCTCCAATGGGTGGTGGGCCCAAGGGATGTAGAGAGGGGTGTCACGTTGCTTCTTCAGGCTGTGCCCGACCGGGCTCTGTGACAAGCCCGGCCACCAGGCGCTCGCCGACGAGCCAGACGGGGGCCCCGGACTTCCTCCGGGCAGGGTAACTGTAATCATTGTGGAATATTGTAACACAAAAGGAGGACAATGTGTTACTTAAAGAAATAATTCACACAAAATTGTATTTCTCTTATCATACACTCACCCTTATGCCATCTGTCTATGACTTTCTTTCTTCAGAACACAAATTAAGATTTTTAGAAGAATATTTCAGCTCTGTAGGTCCATTCAATGTAAGTGAAGGGGTGACAAAATTGTGACGCTCCAAAAAAGCACAAAGTTATACATACAACTCCAGTGGTTTAATCCATGACTTCATAATTGATATGACAGGTGTGGGTGAGAAACAGATCAATATTTAAGTCAATTTTTGCAAGAAATTCTTCTTCCTGCCATTAGGTGGTGATATGCATGAAGAATGTGAATCACCAAAAACACAAGTAGAAAGTGAAATTTAAAACGGAGATTGACTGAGCATGGAGGAGAATTAGTAAATGGAATAAAATTTACTAAAAGTAAAAGGAATTAAATGTTGATCTGTTTCTCACCACATCTATCATATCGCTTCTTAAGACATGGATTAAACCACTAGAGGCACATGGATTAGACTATTTTCTGATGATTTATGTGATTTGTGGAGCTTCAATATTTACCACCGATTTAATTTCATTAATTTCGTATTTAAAAATCTTAATTTGTGTTCTGCAGAAGAAAGAAAGTCATACACATCCAGGATGGCATAAGGGTGAGTAAATTAGAGAATTTTCATTTTTGGGTGAATTATTCCTTTTTAAGTGTGATGTAACCCCTGTAACAAACAACTTTTCCCATTTCTGCTCTACCTCCTCTATTGTGCTGGACATGTCATGCCAAGTGATCCTGCTTGTTTAACGTTTAGCATTGTTTGAACATGTTTAATGCACAAAAATAACGCTCTGTCGGCATTAAGGGAAATTTAGACCCTTCACATAAACTGATTTTAATGTAATTGTTTCATACATTACGATTTAATATGGTGATCAGTGTATTGAAAATAACTTTTTAATTTTTTAATATCTGTTATGTCATGTCTCCCTTTTATTTTTGGAATCAGTTTCATGTAGTATTTATCATAGATAAGTGATGTATTTTAAAAGTTGGCATATTGTGTTCATTATAATGGGGCATAGGTTTTGCAACTCGGTACTCAATACTCACTACTCATGAGTACTTTTACTCTTACTTGAGTAGTTTTAAGGATAGCTACTTTTACTCTACTCAAACTTCATTTTTGGGAAGTAACAGTACTTCTACTTGAGTATGATTTTTCAGTACTCTTTCCACCCCTGTAGGACACTCTTTTTGTGTTAATTTTCATAAAATACCCTTTTGATGGTTTGATTTAAGTGTTCTTGTAGCTCTTCTGTTGGAGTATGGTGCTAGCAATGCTACATCACAAGAGAAAAAAATATTGATAGAAATAGTATGATTTTAATGCACTGTATAGTTCACCCAATAAGGAATAGTTCGCCTAAAAATGAAATGATAAATTTTGTCATTATTTACTTAATTGTCATTCCAAAACCGATATGACTGTCTTTATTATATGAAACTAAAAAATTATGTTTTATGAATATAACAGTCCATTTTTCCAATACCACGGCATTTGATAGTAACTCACTTTAAAGTTTTGGAGGACCTAAAAGTATAATAAAAGTAGTCCATGTGACTTGTTCTCACTTATTTGAATTTCATCTGGCAATTTGAAGAGGGCATAGGTCCCGGATGAGATTCCATAAACTACTTTACTGTCTACATCTTCAAACTAAATCACTTAATAAAAGCTCCATCATTGTATCCTAAAGCTGTGCATTCAGTATGTCCAATCAAGACACTTCATAAGGGTCCTTTTACTGTAGGTTGCTCTCCATCCATAAATATAACCAGCCTATGCTCAGGCAAATCATGTTTCTCTTTATACTTCTTTCAAAAAATGGGGGAAAGAGGTACATTTTGCAACTTAAAAACATAACCCTAAATCCTAATTTGCTTGCAGTTATCACCACAACATTTGTTTTGGTTTTCTGTGATATTTTAGTATGTTCATAACATTGGCACACTTTCTATTTTTAATTCTTGAGGACATGCTGAAGAAATTCCTACGGAATTGTTTCCTAGTGGCCCGCAGAACATTAATGGCCAGTACGATCTGAGAAAATATCTTGTTTAAAAAGTGTCTCACCGATGTTTTGATGTCTTGGAGATAAATGTGCTCCACATGTATTAACCTTTCAAAATACAGTGTTTAATATTTGTCTATCACTCCACATCAGTATTATCAGTATAAGTCAACATGAAACAGCATTTGCAACTCATTTTACTTTCATAATATGATACATTTCTGACTGAATCACGATGATGAAAAAAATTTAGGGCAGGACTTTTGGATTATTGTTTGGATTATAGAAAGTGGATGATCATACCAGAATAAAGCCAGAGCTGAATGCAAGTTTGTTAAAGCAATACCAAACAGCAACAGTATTTGGCTATTGGTCAATATAATCAATAGTCTGCAGGTCCTAGGCAGTGATGGGTAGTAACTACAATATTTCTCAGTAGCGAGATGGTAGCTTCGCTAGTTTTTAAATCAAGTTGCTTTTCAGTAGCAAAGCTATATTTTTGATAACCTAGCGGCGTGGAATTGAAAAAAGGTACACAGCTACATTATGCCATCTACCCGGTTTTTACTGTTGCATGTTTTGAATCAGAACTAAAGATGTACGATTCACAATTGACACTCATTTGAGTCTGGGTTTTTTTTTTTTTTTTTTGCAATTAATTGGCCACATGTGATTGCAAAGTTGTCTGAATCAATCTGTGATCCAATCTTAACTCAGAAAGCTCACGCGTGCTGGTGAATCATTTGGAGTGTTTTTTAACTCACTAACACACTAATGGAATATTTTTAAACATGGTAAGCAAAGATAATGCTGGTTGCAATGGATATTATATTTACAATCAATGAAAACCAAACCTGCAAATGCATCTTGTCATTGGCCAGTTATGACGAAGATCTTTATTAAGTTCACACATGTGTAGCTTGTGAACAACTTTTTCATATACTGGCATATAATCATATACCGAAGTACTATGGTATTCTTTAAAGGTTCAGTATGTAACAATTTTCATGTAATATTCATCCATTTTGCAAATGTGTGACCATCTTGTAATGCAACTTAAAACATTTGCACTTCCCGGACTTCCTATGTTGTCTATTAAAGCCTGTAGACTGGTTTTCATGTGAAAGGAGTGGGCCGCATTTGCCGGGAAAATCCAAAGGATGTGACGTTTATGCACACTCCCGAGAGCCTTCTACTGAATTCCATCTGGATAAACAGGAACTTGATTGTGGTCGAACTAAACTAGAGTGAACATCAGCAGGGCATTGGATTCCTGGAGGGACCTTCATTCGGCTTTGGGGATAAAAACCGACCCTGAATGTGCGTTCTTCTTATTGGACATGTAAGCTTAAATAACAGCAAAGCATGTTAAATATAGTGCCATAAGGATTGATCTGTATAATTTTAGCTTACTTAATCTTGCCAACTTAATCTTAGTTTACTTAATCTTGCCAATCTTGGGCACTACAGGGGAATTTAGATACTATTCATGAAAAGGTTATATAATAAGACATTGGGCTCTATTTTTGTGAGTGCGCAAAGTGCAGTGATAAAACCATGTGCAAAATCTTTTTCCAATGTTCGTGAGAGTGCTAATTCTAAGAGCAATTTCTGTGCCAGCAGAAAGCCCAAGTGGGTGGAAGTGTTTGCGCTATTATGGGTATATGTATAACTTTGGGTGCATTTGTAAAGGTGTTGTTCTGATAAATACTCTGTCTGTGATTGGACTGAGTTGAAAAAATCTCAACTAAATAAACAGAAGTGTCCAAGTGACAAGCAAGGGACATCGTAAAAATTGGGTTGAGGAGTGATGTTTCCCTGGATGTGTTACGCAGCCCCGACATTATCTATTCCATACTGCTCAAATAATTCAGCGCTGCTTCTTGTTATTCCACATTTCCAGAGCCAAAAGAAAATCCAGTCGATTACTGTATCAGACTTAATAAAGGAGCGGATTTGGCTGAGGAAGTGTTGTGCAGACAGCGTAGAGTTATGGATAATATTAGCATGTAAGTGGTGCATATGTTTGTGAAACATATGAGTTATCATGCCTCTTTAAATGCAAGCCGATTGAGGAGTGGAATGGAAGAGAAATGAAGGCTGGATGATTACCAGAGAGAAAAAAAAGAGCACAACTGAGACAAGGTAGCCCTCATCTCCAAAACATTACTGCTGTCATTCAGTGCGATGACCCGTCACAGCCATTTGAACATTGTCAATGTAATGCACAGACAAGCTGTTCCAATGTTCCTCTAACTGCACAAAGTCAGACATGTGGTGCTCATTGTACTGACCCAGTCGCCTCCATGGCAAAAAGTGTGCGGAAGCCAGATGGGGAGATTTTCAGCTGCATGATATGTATGCTGGAGAAAGCACTAGAGAAGGTGGCGCAAAATAGCAATGTTCATACTTCGCACAGTGCTGATTTTAGACCAGGCGAGGGAGTGAGAATATGTGATGTTTGTAAAGCGAACACACATTTCACTCATGCAATGCATGTCCGTGCAGAGTGTCTGCTTGGCACTGTCAGACTAAGGGAAACTAATAGACTAATAGACTAATATGGTGGGAGGGTGTACGGGTCTAGGTGGAAACTCCCATATGACTGATGTTGATGTTGAAGCTGCATTTACACTGATCAAAAAAATTTGTGATTCAACTGGAAATGTCATTATACAGAACACCAATACAATGTGCAGAAGCGATAGTTTGTTTTACACATCATTCATCGTGGGGAACAAGTTAACTCTTGATGGCATGCTCGATAGCGGGTCAATGGCTTGCACAATGAGTGAAAGTGCAGAGGCCAAACTCCTCGATGCTGGTGTGTTGGCAATAGAGAATGAATCCAATATTGATGTAGTGCTAATAGGCCGTGGTGGTAGTAGAGTGAAGCCTAAATCTGCTTATGATATGACATTGTGCCTACCCTGGTTGTTCAAGGCCAATTTGAAGACCTTATGTGGCATGTGATCCATCAGTCTAAACATTGTGCTGTGCACTGGAAAGCATTGTCTTATCCATGTTTGAATTCTGATTTAGAATCTGAACAGTTTCTTTCCATGTTGGTAGGAGTGGAACATTGGAAGGGTGGGGAAATCCCAGATAAGTTTGGTACAGTCAGATGTACTTCAGCAGCGTGTCTGGAACCTGGCCGTGAATACCTGTTGTGGGGAATATTAGATAAGTCTTGTGCCATTTCCCCAGGCAGTACTGTGATAACTGAACCTACTACTTCCAGATCAGCTCCTAGACATGTGTTAGTGGCCAGACTTTTCACGCCTTTGTGGTGTGACAGGTGGATACCACTGAAACTCATTAATATGTCTCATCAGCAAATTTTATTAAGACTAAGATGCAAAGATTGCTGATGTGTTTGCATATGTGGTGTATATGGAAGTTGTTGTACCCATCAGTAAAGATGTTCCTATGTTGAGCTATTCTCAGATGGCTAACACCACATCAAGCTAAGGTGAAGGGGAGAATGAGTTAAAAAAGCAGCTGCTACATGCTGGTCTGGTTGGGCTGGACACTGACTCATGTGAGGTTTCTGAAGAATGTAGGAAACATCTTTTGGACCTTGTTTTGCGGTATGAGGATATTTTCTCCCACCATCACTTTGATTGTGGTAAGGTCCAGGGATTTGTGCACATAATTGGTCTTACTGATACATGATAGGAGAGTGCCCCCAAATCATTATCAGGATCTTGATAATCTCACAATGAGTGGGAAGCTGGAGCACGAGTCTGTGCTGTGACAACTTTGCAGAGTTTGCCACAGATGGTTGACATTTACTTTGACTCCCTCCCTGCTTACACAATAAGTGAACTTCATGACAAACAACACAGGGATGGGATTCTCTCTCGTGTTTTGGAGTATGTGGAGAGATGTCATAGGCACTAAAGGAGAGAGAGAGTGAAAGAGCCTGCTTAGGTTGTAAGGTATTTGAAGCATTGGGAGAAACCTATGATTGTTGTTGGGGTGCTTTACAGGGTGTCTAGGGACAGCTTGTTGAGGACAAAGCAGTTGCAGTTTGTGGTTCCTGATTCTCTCAGAACTGAGGTGATGAAAGTCACATATGACCACACAGGCCATCAGGGTCAGTTCAGAACCCTAAGCCTGGTGAGACAATTATTTTTTTGCTTGCATCTATACAGGGATGTGTGTGAATATGTACGTCATTGCAAGTGATGTGTCATCTGCAAGTCCTGATGGTAGACCCCTCTAGTTAATATACAGTCCAGCAGGCCTCTACAAATTGTCTGCACTGACATTGGTAAGCAGAAAATTAGCAGAACAAATCTTTTGATGTTCTAGTTGTGACTGATCGATTGACTAGATTGGCACAGGCTTTTCAATGTAAATGTGCTGGAAGGGGGAAGGAAAGAGTTGCTGATCGTTGGGAATCAACTGTGTATACAGTGGATGACAAAATTCCTAGCACAAACACATTCAGAACTCGTAAAACTGTTACTGGACTGGAAAAAGTAGTTCACTGTAATTTGTTGCTATTGGCCAACTTCTCTTCCTGTGACAGATGCTTGCTGTAATGATTCAGCCTCTCTACCTTTTTCAAATGATGTCGAAGTTGATAGTCCCTCGTAATTTTTGAGAATGTCTCTTTGCACAATACTAACTCGTGCTTCGCACAGGATGGGATTACTGTTGGTGGAGTTTCTGATGGTAATTGTTCAGATGAGACTGTCAATGCAAGTTCTTATGTTGACACTGGTTAAGATGGCTGTTGATGAATTAGCTAGTATTGTCCCCATTCCAGCTGAATCTGAGCCTATAATGGATGAAATTAATGTCTGTGAACACATAGAGGCAATTTGTTCGGGTTCTTGTGTCAAAGACTGTACCTATATAACTCTGGAATTGGTCTCTCAGTTACCTGATGATAGCTCTTATCGAGCTGATCCTGCTCTATCCAGTGAAGTGTCTTATCCTATTATGCAGACGATGATCCTGATGCGGTGGAAGGAATGACAGGTGGACTTACTGAATTCCCAGAGCAGTCTCCTGTTACTGTAACACTACCAAACCAGCCATGTGATTCCAACGATATTCAAACCATTCAAGTGCATGTCAACAGTGATGTTCCAAGTGGATTTGCTTGAGTGACATCACGATTCGGGCGTGTTATTAAATGAGTGAGCAGACTGATATATACCATGTCCAGACAAGATGTGCACCATGACCCCAAGGGTTATGTTAAAACCATCTGTAGATCAGTTTTTCAAACTTTAATAATAGAGTGTTAGAAGCTGATAGGATTCTGAGATGTTCATAAATGTTGTAATCTTGAATGTACACATTTTTATTTTTATTTTTTTTATTTGACTTTTCTTTACAAATGCTACACGAATTTGTATACACTTGTATTGTCTCATTTATGTGACAGGGTAGTGGGGTGTAAAATGGGCATCCTGCAGCCAATTGTTAGGTTAAGAAGCTGGCACCAGACTCTTCCCATTTCATCCTTATGGGATACTTTGATAGTTGGCAGTTCTTTCGTGGGAACATGTCTAGTGGCTTAGTACATTTTTGTGGGTAATTTGTTTTTGAAATGTATAGTATTTTGGTGAAATTCAGCAGGGGTGGGTGTAAAATATTACTGTAAATGTTATGACTTTCACCATAATTGCTGTGTTTTTGTTCAGTTAATTATTGTTGTGTGACCTCTGGTGGTGACATTAAGTAATTAGCGGGTTGTTCGCCTTTTACCTGTGAAACCACTCCCCTTCCCCCGGCAGAGAACTGTATCTCAAGGTGAGAGGGAGTAGGTAAAAATGTGCTTCGGTAAAACATGTTTATCTCACAAATAATGTTACACTGAAAGTTCAGTGATGTTGTGTAATGATATGTTAGGGCCCGTCCACACGAAGACGCGTTTCGCTGTATACGTATACATTTTTTATCGTATTGGCATTTCGTCCACACGGATCCGGCGTTTTGGGAGAGTGAAACCGCTATTTTTTGAAACCGGGTCCCAAAGTGGATAAATCTGAAAACGACACCCTTGCGGTTTCGTGTGTACGGCCAATCCGTATATTTTGTGAAACGATGATGTCATCACATCACGTGTTGGCTGCGTCACACGTAACAGCATCAACAGCGTGCAAGGTTATGCGCATGCTCAAAGTCTTCTTCTCCGTGTATAGTGTATCTCTGTGGCAGAATTACAGCGCCCCATACTGGTCTGGCATATATACTACACCGTTTTCAGTCGGTTTCAGTGGTTTCGTGTGTACGCAGATATTTCTTGAGACGACGCCGTGTTTACGGAATTTTTTTTTAGAACGAGGAAAAAAAAAAATCGGATAGGGAACGCACCGGCTTCGTGTGGACGTGGCCTTAGTCGATTGTGATTGTACAGTGTGGCAGCGGGGGCGTGGTCAAGCACCCGTCCAAAGGGAGAAAGCAGTAAGGGCGCTTGCACCTGAGCTAAATTATGTCTAACACCTGTCTCTAATTTCAGTGAGTACGGGGAGAGCGGCATAAAAGAGCACCAGTGCCTCCAGTCGAGAGAGAGAACTGCCAGTCCAGTGTTGGCAATTGAAAGACTGAAACTAGTTGTGAGATTATTAGTTAAAAGAGTTTATGTTTAGCACACGCACGTTTTTGCACTACCCCTGTCTGTCTGCAACCCGTAATTAAAGAGCCTTACTTTTGTGTTGAACCCTGTTCCCGTGTCCTCCTTCCTGTGAAGTCGTTACATACAGTATATGACCAGCTTTGTGAAGTTTAGATGTAATTTGCTCGTCATGTGCTTAGCATGGAGGATGGAGCATTTTCAAATGTGGGTGAAGCTCTTATTTCTCTTTGTTCTTTTAGATACATGTCGCCAGAGGAAAAAATTTTCTCTTTGTGTTACAGAAATAAACACAACACTTGAAATGCAGTTCCTTGTGTCCACCTAGTGATTTGAGTGCCGTTGGATAAGGAATGTTACACATTGTATGTAAATGAAGTGACCCAAAGTGCAACTTGCTATTTTCCTGAAAATGAAATGGCTAAAGATGGGGCGTACCTTACGTGTAAAGGGAGACTGTTCCAGAGTTTGGGGATGACAACAGAGAAGCCTCAATCTCCCTTAGAATTGCATTGACAGCGGGGAACAGATAAAACAAGTTGCTTACAAGTTCTAAGCATTCTAAAGAGGCAAATATGGATGCAGAAGGTCAGTGATATATTGAGACGCAAGACCAAACAGGCCTTGTACACATAGATAAGAATTTTTAAATCAATATTAGCCTTGACAGGAAGCCAGTGAAGAGCAGCCTATACAGGGGTAATGTGATCTCTTTTTTTAGTCCCAGATAAAAAATCAGGCTGCAGCATTTTGAACCATCGGTAAACAAGATAAAGCAGACTGAGGCAGACCAGCATACAGAGATCATGTAATAATCATGTAATAATGTAATAATGTCTAAATTCTGAAGGTACAGAACATCAAATAATATCTCTGACAATTGCAATTTTTCAGGGGTAATCACTTGAGATTTGTATTAAACGTTCTAAAGGTCATGGTTCATTTTTTCAAATATTTTTTATTATTATTTTTATTGTTATATTTATATGTATATGTATGGTGATTTTATTTTCAGCTTGCACACAAAACTCATTAGCTTCTTTTAACTCAACATAAAATTCTTCTTTTAACACAACACAAAGTCACGCTGCAGTTTGCACTGTTGTAGGACTCAGGTCTCTCTCCTGACAACTGCAGCTCTGGCTGCTCTTTATTTCTCTCCAGCTCTTTACTGTAAAACAGCTGTTAGAGATAATTCTATTCCAGGTATCAATCCTTGCCGCTCTTCCTCTCCCGGCCTCGCTCTCCACAGTTGTCACTTGGCCACGCCCCCATCAGCACAATAGGCTATTTACAATTTTATTTATGATCTAATTTGTAGCTGAATAGTTATATTCTACCTGTTATCTTTCGAGTGCAGATGTAGGGTATGAGAAGTTCAACAGAGGTCATCAGTTGAGAGTTAAGGTGCATATGGTCCTGGCCGAGCCTTCACAGATTGATTAGCTCAAACACTGAGGAATGAACTGAGCCATGGACTCTCAGCAAATCAATCCATCTCACGGTCGTCCAGCTCGCTGTGGTGTTGAGAGATGAGTTGTCTAACTGTCGAACTTTCAGAAGGTGAGAGGGCTTTCCGGACCCCATGCTTCAATTTCAAGATCAGTAGTTAGATGGAGCACGGTGTGAACTTTGAGCTAATAAATGTGTTGACCGTTTTTAAGGTTGCTGCAGATGCGTTCTTCTTGAGAACATGAGCTGAGTGGTGAAAAAGTCATTTATGTCAGCATAAAATCAAAAGTAACCATATTTACTTTCTTGAGGCGGGTGCTTTATGCTCTTTTGATCTTTAATTGTAATATTTGTAATATTTTATTATCTAAATTCAGATTCAGTGAACCAAATTTTAAACAAAAGATGGCGGATGTTTATGCCCTGAAAATTGCCAAAGCTGGGCTTTTCATCTCTTGTTGAAATACTGCATTTTCAAAAAAGTGTAATTTTTACAGTTTTAGTCCCTAGAGAGTTAGGAGTTTGTTTTAAAGCAACCCTAACCCTAAGTGTTGAACTTCGGTTCAGTTTATGCCACGAACATGATCAAACTGTTAGGCTTGTTAGTAGGGTCTTTTGACTTTAGCCAGTAAGTAACCATCTAGTAACCACCAGCTATCTAAAAGACCCTAGAAACTCCACAGCACCACACTAGCAATCACCCATAACACCATAGTGTGATTTTTTTTCAGAAAATATAAAAGTGTAGTTCCCCGTCTGTCACTCACTTCGACATTGTGTCGAAGAAGCGACACTAGGGGTCTCTCTTGAGAGCCTTATGCATCTCTGAACTTTGAGGAAAGGCCAATGAAAAATTGGCAGATAGAATTTGCATGTCCCGCCCCCGGACATACTGGTATATAAGGAGGGAAATGCATCTGCTCATTCAGAAATTTTCTTTGGAGACGCCCGGTTGTGTGAGCAGCGAACTGCAAGTTCCAATTGGTTTTCTCTCGTCTCTGGATATCAGCGTATGCTGTTGGAACTATGGCGCTTATCAGCAGCTTTCTCCTTCTCTGCACAGCAGTGCAGCTTTGCCCCTGGGCGCTTCGACAGCGCTGCTAAAAGAGAATTTTCCCTAAAAGAGTATTTTCTCTAAAAGAGCAATACACAGCGGCGTTGAATGTCCTTTTCAGGACGCATCTTTATAAAGATGCCTTTCCGCCCGTGTGTAGTTCCTGGATGTGCGCTCCTGACGGTCACAGGCACTGCCTCGTGTGTCTGGGCCGTGATCACACCGAGGCAGCATTTGTGGATGGTTCGTGTTCTCACTGCAAGAACCTTACCATGGCAATGTTGCGGTCGCGGCTTTCCTTCCTGAGAAGGAACGCCACTCCAGCCGCCTCCCGCATCGCTCCTTCTTCCCACGGGATTGAGGACGACCCAGCTGGCGATGGAGGCGATTTGGGGATGGCAGTGGGCTTAGTTTGCCAGGTATGTCCCCACGAACCAACCGCCCCCGGCACGCTCGTTGACTTCCACCCGGGCTCGGGGTGACAGCGGCTCGCCTCATGGCCAGTCCACCTATCCCCTTGAGTCCCCTGAGCTGGATGATGAGCTCGCCGCTGCATTGGACCATGTTCCGGTGTCGGACGTGGAAGTCTCGATTGGGCTGCCACCTTCGGGTCAGCACGCCCAGTCAGAGGCCTTCGCCTCCAGCCCCACGACTGTTGCCCTCCTGACGAGTCTAGAGGACGCCTCCACGGGACCTCCTCCTCAGTCACTGACTCGCCCCCTGCAGGGTGTGCGGAGCAAGGTAAGTGCTTCGAGTCTTCTCTCAACACCAGAGCCTCAGGTCGCGCTTTTGCGTCCCAACGCCGTATTACCTGCTCCGCCCTGCTGCGAAGCCCCGCCGGGTATGTCAAAAGTAATCGTCCCCTTAGTGCCCCTAGCATGGAGTTTGGACACATGGCTTTCACTTCGCAATCTGTCACGCTGGCAGGCCAGGGCCAACCGACTCGGTTCCGCAATTCAGTTTGCCAGGCCTCCTGCCCCCTTCGGGGGCATCCTTTTTACCGCAGTACTCAGGCAAATTCCTGCGAGCAGAAATCGCAACTCTCTTACTCAAAGACGCGATAGAGCCTGTCCCACCAACCGAGATGAAGAAGGGTTTCTACAACCCTTACTTCATCGTACCCAAAAAAGGTGTTTTCAACTGGGCCTTGCACAAACTCCCGTTCAAAATGCTCACACAAAGACACATTCTAACTTGCGTCCAGCATCTAGATTGGTTCGCAGTGGTAGACCTGAAGGATGCGTACTTCCACGTCTCAATCTTGCCTCGACATCAACCCTTTCTACGGTTCGCGTTCGACAGCCTGGCATATCAGTACAAGGACCTCCCATTCGGCATCCCCTCGCATCTTTATAAAGGTCGCAGAGGCAGCCCTTGCCCCGCTTCGGGTAGCAGGTGTTTGCATACTCAACTGTCTCGACGACTGGCTCATCCTGGCCCACTCCCGAGAGTTACTATGCGCTCACAGGGACCAGGTGCTCAGGAACCTCAGCCGCTTAGGGCTTCAGGTCAAATGGGAAAAGAGCAAGCTCGCCCCGGTTCAGACCATCTCTTTTCTCGGCATGGAGTTAGGCTCGGTCTCGATGTCAGCATGCCTCACCGACGAGCGCATGCAGTCAGTGCTGAAGTGCCTCACCTCATTCAGGCCAGGCACGTGGGTCCCCCTAAAACATTTCCAAAAGCTCCTGGGGCATATGGCATCCTCCGCGGCAGTCGCGCCACTGGGGTTGATGCATATGAGACCGCTCCAGCACTGGACATTCCATGGCGCCGCGGCATGCACCGTGTGTTCATCACCCCCCGCCTGCCGCCAAACTTTCAAACCCAGGAGAGTCCTCTGTTTTTTACAGGCAGGAGTCCCTTTGCAGCAGGTGTCCCGACATGTCCTGATCACCACAGACTCCCGTCACATGTCACAACTCGCCCGCCGTCTCCTCCTTTGGAGCCAGCAGCGACTCAAGTCAGGTAGACATATTCGCCTTCAGAGACCCCACATCAGTCGAATCAGTCGAACTCAAGGCCCTCTCCCTGAAGATGGCCCTCCTGATCGCGCTCACCTCCATCAAGAGGGTCGGGAACCTGCAAGCATTCTCTTTCAGCGACACCTGCTTGGAATTCTGTCCGGCAGATACTCATGTGATCCTAAGACCATGACCAGGCTACGTGCCCAAGACTCCCTTCAGAGGCCGGGTAGTGAACCTGCAAGCACTGCCCCGGGAGGAGGCAGACCCAGCCCCTTCGTTGCTGTGTCCGGTATGTGCTTTGCATATCCATTTGGACCACACGCAGAGCTTTTGATGTTCTGAGCAGCTCTTTGTCTGCTTTGTCGGCTCCCTGGATGACTCCTCCTTAGCCCTCTGGTCCACGAATTCAGCGGAGGAATTCACTGATCAAACCCAATTCGGGTACTCAATTTACCCTGTACTGGAATAGGTACTCCACGGGTCGGGCCCCCATGTGGACTTATCCCCCTGTGTGTATTTTCTGCGGTACGGTCCCCTTGTGAGCAGGCCCGCATTTCCCTTGGGCAGTCCTCACTGACCCCTGGTCGCCGTGTTTGTAGCAATTCTCCCTCCCAATTAGGTAGGATCTACCACCGTGCCATTTTCCACATGTGACCTAAAAGCCCATTTGATGTATTTCACGACTCTTTACCTCCCACAGTCTGGACAGGTGTGGTCTCCACAGGGTCTTTCCCCCCTGAAAGAATAGGAACTGGGAAAGAACGCCTTCCCCGATATGTGTGATAGCATTAAGATGGCCCCAGACACTTTAACTCTATGCGAGAAACATAGAGAGAGAAAAGGCGCGGCTGGTGCGGCTTGCGCCCATGCTTGGCATATCGCCTTGTTCCCCCCATATCGGGGTGTAAGGAACCAGAAGGTTTTGATGATTTTTTGGGGTGTTGGGGAAGGGTATGTGCAGTCTGGCACAGCCTGTCGTTTTGGCACGCAAACTACCTGCCAGCACCTGTGTCAGCAGCGCATGTACACAGTTCAGCGCATGGCGTGATTAAAATTGGACCCCCAGTGTTGCTACTTCGACACAACGTCGAAGTGAGTGACAGACGGAGAACGTCTAGGTTACTGTTGTAACCTCAGTTCCCTGATGGCGGGAATGAGACATTGTGTCCTCCCAGCCTCGTCGCTGAACCGAGCCACTGTTGCGGCCAAACCTCATTGTCGGCTCCTCAGACAAATCTTGAATGAACAGACGCATTTCCCTCCTTATATACCCGTATGTCAATTTCTCATTGACCTTTCTCAAAGTTCAGAGATGCATAAGGCTCTCAAGAGAGACCACTAGTGTCGCTTCTTCGACACAATGTCTCGTTCCCTCCATCAGGGAATGGAGGTTACAACAGTAACCCAGATATTAGTGGTGCTTGCTTTAGCCAGGTGCCTTTATTGCTATTGTGCTGAATTTTGTTTAGGAATCCCTAACCCAATACTTCTTCCATTAAAAATTCAGCAAATAACTGATCCTGCACCGTTTGTGCTACGGACATGAGAGATGGATCAAATCTTGTGCCTTATTGAGGAAAGGTGTGCCATATCTTTTAAAAGCAATCAGGCATATGATGTTAGGCCAACTGGCAAACAAATCTCATAGACCTTACATTGAAAAGTGAACAAAGTAATCATATCTCTGGATCACAATGTCACAGTGACTTGACAATTGGCTCATTTGAATGATTTGACACAAGCTGTCATTCAGTAACACCCTAGTAACTGTTTAGCCATGCCCTAGCACCCTAGCAACTGAAAAGCAACAAGATAGGAGTCTAGGAACATCACAGAGGCATGGCAGTGGACTCTTTTGACTTGTGGCAGTGTATTAATGCCTTTAGGCTACATCTACAAAAATCTGTTTTCAGTTTCCTATCATCTTTTTCCAAAGTATGCTGCATGGAATGTATTTTCGAAGTGCTCTATTGTCTGTGGTGGAAAACGGTGTTCTAGTGTGGATGAAGGGTGTAAATGAAGTGAAATGAATGTGTAGACAAAAAAGTTATTAGTGTGGACATGGCCTTAGAGAGATCAAGAGGGACCCTCTTGACATCCAAAAATCATAGAGACATGGGGGTGGGCCCTTTTACTTGAGGCAGTGTACAGTGGCCCTTGGTGGGACATTGTGGAGACGAGTTTTGCCACGGCAAGCACCACTCAAAAAAAAAAATGTACATTTTTTTTTTTGTGATCCTATTTCTGCTAGTGTAGAAATAGTACACCACCTTTGAGGTGAACTTATTATTTATCTTTTAATTCCTCTAAATGTCTGATTGGATTCACTCATAACATGACTTTGAGAGACAAATTCACCCCTAATATTTGTATTATTCTCAGAAACTTCTGTAATCTAATTGGTAAAGTCAGCAGTATGCATTGCATAACCTCTCTACAGAGCTCTGAGGAAGTCTAGTAACAACATCCATGTTTACAAAGCATCCCTCAGATTGATTTGCTTCCAGTGAGTTGATCCAGACCCTAAGCAATGTCACCTTCAAAGCAGTAGGATTCTTGTCTCCACTCTTATCAGATAAGCCCAAGTGCCGAATGAGACTCAACTGTGTGAAAGAGCTCACAGCCTTGACAGCCTCCCCCCTGCTCTGACACCATGTAAAAGCTGAACAGGAAATTAGAAAGAATGAAAACCTGGGCAAGAATACAAATATCCATCAGCCTTCATTTTCTTCATGGCCTGTTTCTCATTCTCTGTGTCAGAGCTCTCACACACTCTGTATTTCTCTTCAGCTCTCTCTCTCTCTCTCTCTCTCTCTCTACATGAAAAGGTGAATGAGGGTGGGGAGTTGGGATTATCAGGTTCTCATTGTGTCCATGTGTTAACAATTACCCTGTAATCTCAAGTAATTAACACTGCACTTTATTAATCTATAATCTATTATCTCACCCTGGACTGTCAAATGTATTCTCCTCAATACAACTACTGTATATTTATTTTTTATATACTCTTTATTTTTTATTTTTGTATGTGTATTTGTGGCACGGTGGAGGGCGGGACCGGCGCGTGATTACGCACGCCCGGTCCCTTATTAGGCTAATTAAGCCGTCAAGAGGGATAAAAGCCACTCGCAGACGGCGATCGATAGAGAGAGCTCAATTACGGACATGTCCGTCCTCTTATGTGTTTGTTTTTTGAGTTTTACATTAAACCTTTAGTTTATTTGTCAAGCCGGTTTCTTGCCTCTTCCTTGCCCATGAATATGATCTGTTTTACAATATTCTATATTGTGTGTATTGTTTACTGTACATTGTATATTAGTACTGTGTTGTGTAAGTATGTGTACATTTGATATGTAAATTGTATTGCGTAAATATGTTGTTTATTGTAATTGGTATATGTCTCGTCACTGTCATGACTGCTGTGTTGCTCGGAACTGCACATAAGACTTTCACCTACTGTTGCACTTGTGTACATGTAATTGTACACATTTGTAATTGTATCCGTATTTCGAGTCCTGTTTCCGTTTGCTTTGACGTCTTGACCAGTGCAGTGGCACACAGGGGCTGCTTCCAAGCAAAGTAATGCATATTGATGCAATGTTAAAAGTTTATCAAAATAGAGTGATGGAGGATTCTTGTTTTAAAGAACCCACAGTGTTCATTCATGCAAATGCACCAATACACTCTCTCTGAACCCACCAAAAACATTTCACGTAATTTCTTGTTAAACCAATGTTTGGAATAAGCAATGTAGCCATGTAGTTCTGTTTCTGCTTTATGACAGAAACATGGCAAGAATGATTATTTGCATATAATTTGAACTTTTCAGCATAGTCTGATATATGTAACAGATGGGTCTATTTTACGTGGTAAGATTGTTGTAGCACGAATTCAGTGAAAATACTACAGAATGGAATATTGTAGGTTTAATGCATGTTAAGCTCAATCAACAGCATTTGTGGCATGATGTGGCAATATACACGTTAGCATGATTTTAGTGTAATAAAATCACGTACCTTTTCTGTGTAGTTATTTCCAATTTTACAACCTTGTTGCCATGACGACATAACACCATACAGCATACAGCATCACATCACAGCTCAAATAATAAATGAGTTTACACAAGTTTAAACAGAATAATTCACTTAAGCGCTTTTATAAAATTTGAAGCTTTACAATTCTACTTTTAAACACAAAATTATCCCCATTCACCTCCATTGTAAGTGTCTCGCTGTAACCTACATTTTTGATTTTCTTTAAAGAAAAGGATGGACTAGTTGAAATAAAAAGTTTTGTGGTTATCAATATTATGCCACAAATTTATCTTGAATTGAACCCGGAATATTCCTTTAAAGGAATCCTTTAAATAAATTTTTTTTCCAGCAAATATTATGGTTACTGTAACACCTTTACAATGTACTGTAAGTACTGGGCCAGTCAATAAACAATACAATACACACTTTATGTGATGTGATACACTTTATGTAATGTGATCCAAGATGGCGGCGCGGTAGCACGCAGCGGCCACTCTGGATCCAAAATGGTGCTATTTTTGTCACTTAGCCTGACTTTTACGGCACATGGACATCGGAGCAACCGGTGTTCATGTCTACCATTTTGGTTTGACAGTGACTGATTATTGATTAGAGAGAAGAGAAAAGATTCTAAAGATGATCACCAGAATAGAGCCTTTCTACTATTACAAGTGAAGCCCATTGCTTGTTGGTAATTCTCATCGGTAGGGTTGAAGTGACTACCTCTCTACTGATTCTTTTTTTTTTTTTGCACTACTGATCTTTTGGACAACTACTTACTACCAGTGACTATTATATCTATTTTGGATACCACAAAAGGACATTCATTCACACACACGTTTCTAGGGACTGAGAATTTTATTTCACAGATTGTGAAATGTTAAGCTGTTGTAATGTTTGAGGAGTTGAATTGTTCTCTTACTGATTTCAACCTGTTTTTTTGTGACTCTGTAATTTCTGTTTATGGGTTAATAGTTCCATATCAGAAATAAATAAATAATGCAGAACAAATCCAAAAGATTAGCAAAAGCTCTAAACTAAGCTATTAAACTACTAGTTAATATATCTAAATATGTATAAAATCAATATAGAACAAATTATTTAAACCTTAAAATGATATAATTGAAATACGTAAAATAATAAGAGCTTAAAATAACATTTCGAGGTTATTAAAAAAGAATTCAAAGGATCTAAAAAGAGAAAAAACATTCATTTGTGTTTTCAATTTTTATTTTATTCCTGTATTGTAATTTCATTTCACACACATTCATACATTTTCTAAATATAACATTGTTTCAAGATATTTTCCTTGTCTGTGTTGTGTGTCATATCAGTCTTGCCCTCCTAGAACCTAGACAAAAAGCTGGTCTATTACGGATTTATCCACGGGAGTATTATGGATTCATTTTATACTGCCTTTTGGACCTTCTGAGTTCTGGTCACCATTCACTTGCATTGTGAGGACCAACAGAGCTGAAATATTGTTTTCAAAATCTTTGATTGTGTTCAGCAGAAGTAAGAAATTCATACACATCTGAGATGGCATGAGAGTAAATTTATGAGAGAATTTTCATTTTTGGGTGAACTACCCCTTTAAAGTGCTGATCACCATCCACTTGCATTGTATAGACCTAAAGAGCTGAGATATTTGTCTAAAAATATTTGTATTCTGCTGAAGAAATTCATACACATCTGAGATGGCATGAGAGAGAGTAAATGATGAGAGAATTTTTCTTTTCGGGTGAACTAATTGTTTAACTTCATGTGTTCTAAATTAACAGTTATACGGGAACAAATAAAAAGAGAAACGTCTTGGTTACTGTCGTAAACTCAGAGACATTGTGCCGATGTAATGACATTAGGGGTCACACTTGAGAGCCCCGAACACCTCTATTCTTTTGAGAAAAGGCCAGTGCGAATTGGTGAGTGGAATTGGTGAGTGGAATTTCCTTTCCACTCCCCCGGACATACGGGTATAAAAGGAGGAGGAATGCCCACTCTCAGGTTTCGTGGCCATTTCAGCGGCTAGTACAGCGTTGTGGCAAGAGGGACACAAAGTCTTGTTCACTCCAACAGGCAACAGAGGTTACGACAGTAACCAAGATGTTTCCCTTCTGTCACTCGACGTTGTGACTCGCTGTAACGAGTCACCCTTTTGGCCCCATATTGGCTCACCCAGACTTGGTTCTCGGACCTCACGCTCCTTGCGACAGTACCAGCCTGGCAGATTCCCCTGAGGAAGGACCTTCTTTCTCAGGGATGGGGCACCATCTGGCACCCGCACCCAGACCTCTGGAACCTCCACGTCTGGCCCTTGTTTGGGACATGGAAGACCTAAGTGGCCGACATGATCTCTCAGGCCAGAGATCCCTCTACGAGGCAGCTTTATGCCCTGAAGTGGTGCTTGTTCATGAATTGGTGTTCTTCCCAAGCCGAAGACCCCCAGAGATGCGCAGTCGGGTCAGTGCTTTCCTTCCTGCAGGAGAGACTGGAGGGGTGGCTGTCCCCCTCCACCTTGAAAGTATATGTAGCTGCTATAGCAGCCCACCACAACACAGTGGATAGTAAGTCCCTAGGGAAGCACAACCTGATCATCAGGTTCCCCAGAGGCTGAATCCTCCTAGGCCATGCCTCTTCCCCTTATGGGATCCCTCCGTGGTCCTCCTGGGCATTAGGGGAGCCCTGTTTGAGCCTCTAGAGTCAGTTGAGCTGAAAGCCATCTCCTTGAAGACGGCCCTCCTGATTGCACTCACCTCCATCAAGAGGGTTGGGGAACTGCAAGTGTTTTCTCACAAGATCCTGAGACCCCGGCCGGGCTATGTGCCCAAGGTTCCCACGACCCCCTTCAGGGATCAAGTGGTGAGCCTGCAAGTGCTACCCGGTGAAGAGGCAGACCAAACCCTGTCATTGCTGTGTCCAGTGCGTGATTTGTGCACCTACTTGGATCACATGCAGAGCTTTAGACGCTCTGAGCAGCTCTTTGTTTGCTTAGGTGGACAGCGGAAAGGAAACACTGTTTCTTTCGACTTAAAGCGAAAAGGAACCTGGGAGGGGGTGGGCCATAAGCGCCGCCCCGAACCCAGGAATCAATCATCAATTCGCGAGTGCTCAGGGGAGGGTGGAGGGTTCCAGCGTCAGCGTGGAATTACCTGGCTAGACCGCGCCCATTGAAGTCCCCATATTGCCTCCAGTGCCAGCCGGGCCAGCATCATACCTGTGGGTAGAAGGCGCAGAGCGGGGGGAGGGGGCGGCTATAGTGGTTTTCCCGCTTCGGAAGAAGGAAAGCAGCGACCGCAACATTGCCATGGTCATATTCTCGCAATGAGAATATGAACCATCCACAAATGCTGCCTCAGTGTGGTCGCTGCCCAGATATGTGAGGCAGTGCCCGTGAGAGATAACGATCACATCCAGGAATCACACAAAGATAGAAAGGCATCTTTATGAACACGTTTCTTTAAAAAGACATTCAATGTCAACGTGTGTGCTCTAATAGAGAAAATATAATCTTCAGAAGTAATATACACTCTTTTAGTGCTGTCATAGCACCCAGGGGTGAAATCTGCACTCGTTGCACAGAAGGAGAGAAAGCCGCTGGAAATGCACCATATATCCAACAGCATACACTTCTTAAGAGGTGAATGGAACAGCAGTAGTATTCAGCTCGTTGATAGTACAACCGCTCGCCTCCGAAGAAAAAATCTGAATGAGAGTGGGCATTCCTTCTCCTTTTATACCTGTATGTCTAGTGGAGTTGCATGCGAATTTAACTCGCCAATGCTCATTGGCCTTTTCTCAGTTGTTCGGGGCTCTCAAGAGTGTCCTCTAGTGTCACTACATCGACAAAAGTAAGAGTCAAGTAAGTGACTCATAATTCACTCTTAACTGCCACTCACAAAGGCAAATACCTCGCAACTAAAGTTATACCTGTGTTATTTCCATTATTCAAATAGAAATCCTGGACTTTAGATTACCAGGAAGAGCTATCTGCAGTGCATTTGCCCAAAAGCCTCCAAATGCGGTCAATTTGATGCAATTGCATTATATCCTTTTGACCTGCGATTTAATGGAGACAGGTAATTATACCATACCACCCACTTACTCCTACCCTTATACTGGGATATAATGGGGTTTCCATTACAATGGCACCCATTTATATATCCTCTCTCCCCTCAACCGTGCAAGTGAAGTCAGAATACATTACTGGAGCTGCAGTCAAAATAACATTACTGTCCCTGGTAGTACAGGTTATTAAAGAGACATTTATCTTTCTTAGATGCACAATTACAGCACTTCTAAGCCCTAAATTACAAATGGTGTAAGGTATCTTTGGAATACCTTTTTCAATATTTGAATGAACTTTTAAGGAATAAAACATTTGAAAAGATTATTTATATATATATATATATATATTTCATTGAAAATTGTAAAGATATGGTGCCTCTATTGCACACAAAAAAACATCTTTTAGATAAATATCCAGCCAAAATTTGTATGAAAGCAAATCAACCCACTTGTTCTGGATCTTCATATAGTTTTATCATTTATTTAATGTCAAAGAGAACTTTCTAAAACAGTTACAGTCAGTTACATGCATTTCTTGAATTAATATCACATTCAGCTAGACTCCTGAAGCCCCTCATCTTGTGATCACTTGTAGAAAGCACTATCTGTAGGTTAGGTTTTTTTTTTTTCCTGATAATTGTTGTATTTATTGTTTACACAGCTATCTGTTTAAAACCCTTTACTAAAACCCAAACTAAATATAAAAAACACTCATATTAGAGCTGTCACCAGAGATTAATATATTATATTTTATCCTTTTACAACAGTTTAATTGTTAACATATTACAGTTTTTCTCAATCACCTTGGCTAACAGTTTTATGGGACATCGCAACTGTATTGCATGTCTGCAAAATGTAGTAACTCACCCAAAACATTTCATTCATACTTCAAAACTTAGTTCCCCATCTGTCGCTCACTTCGACGTTGTTTCGAAGAAGCGACACTAGGGGTCTCTCTTGAGTGCCGAATATGCCTCTAATCTATGAAAATAGGCCAATGAAAAGTTGGCAGCCAGTATTTGCATACCCCGCCCCCAGAAATACGGGTATAATAGCAGGGAAATACGCTGAGTTCATTCAGGATTTTTCTGAGGAGCTGGAAATGGTCCGGCCACAAGTGTCTCAGCTCAGTGACGTGGCCGGGAGGACACAACGTCTCGTTCCCTCCATCAGGGAATGTAACCTAGACGTTCCCCTTCTGTCGCTCACTTCGATGTTGTGTCGAAGAAACGACACTAGGTGTCCAATTGAAATCACGCCATGCGCTGAGTCATGTACATGTTCTGCTGACACAGGAGCGGGCAGGTATTCTACGTGCAAAGGCAACCAGCTGTGTCAGACTGCAAGCCTCCAGGCAGGATGTGAGAAAAAGGTGCTCCACAGGGCAGGACTCCTACGCAGACTCCCCCTGTGTGTATCTTCCACGGTACGGTCCACTTACAAGTGGACCCGCGTCTCCCTTAGGCAGTTCCAGCAGCCCTCCGGTCGCCGTGTTGTAGCAACTCCCCCCTCATAGCGAGGCTGGATCTACCACTGCGCCATCTCCACATGCCGCCTAAAAACCCATGTGATGTATTCGCCACCTTTACCTCCCCCTTCGGGCAGTTGTGGCCTCCGCAGGGTCTTTTCCCCCTGAAAGAATAGGAAACTGGGTAAGACCCCTTCCCTCAATGCATGTAATGGCCCCAGCCGTTCTTGCTCTATGCGGAGAAACATATAGAGAAAAGAGGCCCAGCCAGGCTTGGACCGTTCCCAGGTTGGCAAGCATCGCCTTGTTCCCCTGCCTAGGGTAACCAGAAGGATCCCGATGACTTTTGTGGGGCATTGGGGAAGGGTACGTGCAGTCTGACACAGCTGGTTGCCTTTGCACATAGAATACCTGCCCGCTCCTGTGTCAGCAGAACATGTACACGGCTCAGCGCATGGCGTGATTTAAATTGGACCCCTAGTGTCGCTTCTTTGACACAATGGAGGGGAACGTCTAGGTTACGGATGTAACCTCCATTCCCTGATGGAGGGAACGAGACATTGTGTCCTCCCGGCCACGTCGCTGAGCCAAGCCACTGTAGTGGCCGTCCATTTCCAGCTCCTCAGAAAAATCCTGAATGAACAGCGTATTTCCCTGCTTTTATTCCCGTATGTCCGGGGGCGGGGTATGCAAATACTGGCTGCCAACTTCTCATTGGCCTTTTTTCACAGATCAGAGGCATATTCGGCGCTCAAGAGAGACCCCTAGTGTCGCTTCTTCGACACAACGTCACGTTCCCACCATCAGGGAACGGAGGTTACATCCGTAACTAGACGTTATTGTGTCAGTAAATTGGCCAGTGCCACCAAAATGAAAAGTTTAATTTGTCATCATGTGAGCCGTACTGGTCAAAATGTTTAGATGTTTTTTCACCATTGCAATCAACCCTGGAAATGTTTATTATATACAAATTTCATTTTTGTTCTACTTTTGTTGACATCATCTGCTTACTGTACTATCCAAGAATGTCAGTTTTGTCTAGCTGAATGCTATTGTGTATCACACTGAGCTTTTTAGATACCGATTTCAACTGTAGGTAAAAGTTTACTGGGAAAAGTCAATACTGTAGTATACAGAAAAAGGATATGCACATTTGTATGTATACAGTACATTTATTTTTGTAGCAATGTGTTACATATAAACAGAAAATTCACACTTGCATGTCCATGTAATGTACACATTTCTTACATTTTAAATCATACAGCGGTAGTTCTGTAAAAAAACAAAAACAGAAAGTGTACCTCCTCACAGTATGTAAAACTACAAGTTCCCATCTTCTTGGTGGACATCCTGTCTCTCTTGTTGGTCTTGCCAGAGATTTAGCAGACATCTCAAACATTCTATGTCATAGAATAAATTATGGAATAAACTTGCATGTCTGACAGATTTTGAAAACTGAATGGATAATTTTGCATGTGATGGCTCACACGATGAAAAAATGTTTAGAAGTTGTGAGTATGAAAATTTCACTGAGAATCATCAAATCAGTTTTGATCAACAAGACATGTGCCTTTAGATATTGTGCAAATTGGAGATCAAATTAATACAAAATTCAAATCTGGTGTTAACAAGAAACTGTTCAGATATTTGAACTTATTGTTTTGAAAAAAAATGATTCGAAGGCGGAGCCCCGAGGCTCGAGGAGCGAAGCCATGGAAGGCGGAGCCGTGGGAGGCTCAGGTGTAAGAGTCCTGGATGACTGGGAAATGACCTCCGTGTTCGTGAGCACTGGTAGAGACTTGGGAACAACCTCTGTGGTTGTGAACATGGGCAAAATTATTGAGTCCTCGGGTGCTTTGTAGAACTTCGGGGATGCTTATTTGACAAAAAAAAACAAAAAACATTGCAGTCACCTTCACCATTCCAGTTTTTAGATCCTGAGTCAAGTGCCAAAAATAACAAAAGCCATGCCAATGTCGTCGTTTGAAGTTTTTCTCTGCGCGGTTGAGTCGGCATAAAGTGGTAACAGTCCGTTTAGAAGCATTTGCGGTGGACAATGGATGGTCCAGATTCATCGTACTCCTGCTTGCTAATCCACATCTGCTGGAAGGTGGACAGGGCAGAGACTGGGGGAAAGACCTGTGTGGTCGTGAGCACGGGCAGAGACTGGGGGAAAGACCTCCGTGGTCGTGAGCACAGGCGGAGACTGGGGGAAAGACCTCCGTGGTCTTGAGCATGGGTGGAGACTGGGGAAAGACCTCCGTGGTCGTGAGCATGGGTGGAGACTGTGGGAAAGCAGGCTCTGGGACGGACGAGACTGGCAGTGCTGGCTCTGAGATGGACAAGGCTGTGGAAGGCTTAGAGCGGGGAGCTGTGTAAGTCTTGGAGCAGGGAGCAGAAGATGCAGGTTTTGGCAAGGGGTTCCCACCATAATCCACTGTGTAAAGGGATCTATAAAATTCCAGAGCCTTCTCCACATATTCGCAGAGTGTCCAGTGAGGATCAGCCAGAGGCATCAGTTCCTTCAGTGCACTATTCAGACCTGCCTTGAAGAAAACTACCACAGAGCGGTCTGGATAGTGCACTAAATTTGCTAGCTCTAAAAACTCACGGACGTGATCCTGTCCAACTGGACAGTCCCCTTGCTTCAGAAGCAAAATTCTGACAGCTGCTAGATAGATTTTAGGTCAGTCTTTCTGAGACAAGGCACGTGAGGAATGAAGATCTAAAAGCAGCTTTAATGAAACAAAAGATAAACAAAGTACTCAGAATATAAAGAAACAAAACACACACAAAAAAAATAAAACACAGGGAACCAAGCACAGGACATCAAACAATACATGTGAAGACTGACAAAGAAACCAGGGAAAACAGGGGCTTAAATACACAAGGGAAAACAAGGGAATGAGGAACACTTGGGGAAACAATCAGGGGAAAACCAATCATCACAGGAAACTAACTACAAAAAGGACTACAAAACTAACAAGAAACAGGAACAGGGAACTAAAGAAGGATTTCAAAATTAAAGTTTAAGCACAGAAACAGGGAATACTTGACAAGTTCTCCTATAAATAGAATTTTTCCCATCATTTACTCACCCTCATGCCATCCCATATGCGTATGACTTACTTTCTTCTGCAGAACACAAATTAAGATTTTTAGAAGAATATCAGCTTTGTAGGACCAGAACTTCAAAGCTCTAAAAAAGCCCATAAAGGCAACATAAAAGTTATCCATACTAGAGACTATTTAGCAGAGATGGGCCACTTCTATTTAAATGAATGGGAGAAATTGGTATGCCCAACCAAGAAGCTCTAGCATCCAATGGTCAGCAGATGTTGAAAGGAAGCCCTGCCTTACAGGTAAAAGAGCCAATCACCTTTTAGATACAGACATCGCCTGTCAATCAACTCGCTAGCACACATGCGCATAAGCTATACAAGCCGGGAAATTGTGTGTTTTAGCATAATATGAGATAAATAAGCACAATTTATGATTACAACATTATTGCTGATTTGATGTTCTTTGATTGTAATCTTGACCAACCATTTTTTAGATTTTGGTCTTTCGCCATTAAAGTAGATAGGAGCTGCACTGACATGACATGTTGGCCGACAGTGAACTGACTTGCTAGAAAGACTTTGTCCACACTATTCCAGATGTTAAATCCATGTCTTAAGAAGCATAATGATAGGTGGTGGTGAGAAACAGATCAATATTTAGGTCCTTTTTTTTTACTATAAATCTCAATTTTCGACTAGTCCTCCAATGCATGTTCACAAAAGGACTGAGTTCTACTTATTTAGTTTTTTGGCAATTAGCTTTCTTCTAGCCACCTAATAGGTGATATACACAAAGAATGCAAATTGCCAGAAAACAAAAGAAGTAAAAAAATATTGATCTGTTTCACACCCATACTTATCATATTGCTTCTGAATTATGTATTAAACCACTGGAGTCATATGGACTACATTTCTGCTGCCTTTATGTGCTTTTTGAATCTTCAAAGTTTTGGTCACCATTCACTTGCATTGTAAGGACCTAGAGAGCTGAAATATTATTCTAAATAATCTTCATTTGTGTTCAGCAAAAGAAAGTAAGTCATACACATCTGAGATGGCTTGAGAGATTAATGAGAGAATTTGCATTTTTTTTGGATGAACTGTCCCTTTAAATGTGCACTTTTGAAATTTTCCATTTCATTGCATCATCCACACTGTTAAATATTCTAATCCACTACAATTGTAAAATTAAGTTTTATTTAAAATCAAAAGTTGCATCAAAGTTGCAAACTTGCAGTGTAATTCCAATTGTTCTGACCTTTCAGAGATTACTTTAAATGGTAAAGAACATATAGCTTTTTATTTTATAAATATGCTTTTTTTTTTTTCATTTATGCAATTGAGCAAAAATGACAATTTCTTCCATGAAAGTAGATATTAGTCACATTCACTTTCAATCCATCTTTTTCCATACAATGAGAAGGAATGGTGACTGAGGCTGTTTTGGGGTGAATCATGAGCTCAAAATAAAGACAGCACCTCAAACAGAGTCCAGTTCAAACTCTCACCTTCACACTGACCGTCCATCAGCTACCGCTCATAATTCCACACAATGGCCATGATGTATTCCCTCCGGCCCCATGTCCAGTTTGGCTCCTCATTTATTTATTTATTTTGAGAGACAGAGGGGTACTTAAAATATGAGGAACATCAGACTTCACAATACTCACCACTTTTGCCATTTCCGCTACTACAGATAAATAAGAGGAATAGAGTGATCCATTAGCCTTAGAATGATAGACAAAAGACCTCTCTTAATTGCTTTCTTCTTGCAGTGTCTCACTTTATCTCTTAAAACTGCAAAAGCACACACACACACATGCGCAGCAGTGCTGGGTTTATGATTGATGGGGCAGGGGAAGATGCACCAGCGCTGGGTAAAGCTCACAGAGGCTTTGATTAACGAGACTGCCGGGGTCCCCGAGGAGCCCCAGGCAGAATAATACTGTTAGAGCGAAACAGCTGCTCCTCACAGACCTCAGGGGCCCCTGTACACACACCACCAAAGAGAGGAGGATGGATGGGTAAACAGGTAGATGGATGGAGGTAAGACGCTGGTGCTGTAAAGACAGACAGATGATAGACAGATGACATACTGTAGACAGATAGATAGATAGATGCTTTTTATGATGCAGAATACCAGTGAGACGCTTTTAAATAGCACAGATGGAACACAAGAGCGCATACTGCGAGAACTAGACACATTGATGGGCTCAATTCAAAACAGATTGTTGTCAATTGAATAAAACAAAAATATATACTGAATTCTAAAGCCACTTTTTATCGTCTAATCAGGCCTTACATATGTTTTATAAATATTTGAATTATTACATATTATTTATATGAATTATCTTTATTTGGGGGGCATTCTCAGCAAATAATGATGTATGCTTTTAATTGAGATTCATTTGATTAATTAATCGTCATGCCATGTAATTAATTCAATTAAAAACATTTATGTATTTGTTTATTTTTACCAAGGTGCCTTGGTAAACTTTTTGTTAATTTAATTAGTGAAAATTCTATTGTGTTTCTAAAAGTAATTTTGATACTTTATTTCTTTGTGGTTTTGAAGGAATATGACAATATTTTTTTAGCAGACTATCACTTTTTGTCATAATTGGGTAGCTCTCCATGTCACAATGTTGAGGACATAGTATTACTAAAAACATCAGTAGGACAGAACGGTGCAAAAGTTTTCAAGAAAAGCAGAGGCTACTATAGCTTACTTTACCACACTTCAAACAAAATTCAAGTTTGTTTTCTGTTCATCATACCTATGATTAGTTTTAATTATTCGAACATGTTTGAATCAAATATGATGTTATATGTTATTTCAGTTTCATCACAGCTCTGCTTCACACCACTTGGCATCAACATTCCTGTCCTGGCACACAGTAAAAACCTCTGTACTTCTGTCCAGCCAACCCACAAACACTCATCGCCTTTCTGGCTCTTGTTTATTTCGTTCTCAAGCTTGCCATGACAGTGCAACTCTGCCATCTCTGACTGTGTTAGGGGCTGGCACATGGAACAGTGCAAACAGGGGAGCACTGTTTATTTTCACAGCAGTCTTGTTGAAGTGCACGCATGTTATTTTTCTCTCCCTGTGCGAAACTGTTTATGCAACGGAGGAATTTAGGGAGAAGTGTAATCTCTTTATCTCATCGGGAAAAATAAAGGGAGAGGCAGAGAAATACAGATATTTGTTAGCTGGATCAAAGGAAGCCAATGACTATAAATGCAAAAAATTGCTACACAACTTGTGTTTGTTTACATCCACCCCCCCCCCCCCATCAGAACACTTGCTGTTCTTTCTCCAAAAGAGCAGGTCGCAAATGCAAACACACCCTGTTTACAAAAGGTCGTATTGTGTTTGATTCAACTGACACATTCAAATGCCAACTGTTGATCGGTCATTGTGCCAATCAATTCACATTTAACAAGGACGTTGTGCAGGCAGGAACAGAACAAAAACGAAGATGAAGATGAAAAGAACAAATGTGTGCCCCCTCAGGAATTCCAAAAGCTTCCTTACATATTTAATCCTGGTTCAGAGAAATTACATACTGCATACATTCCATACCATGAAAGGGATGGGGTAAGTGTTGAAGTTGTAAGCTTTAAGTTTTGTTAAAGGAATAGAACAAAACTGAAATACTTCCCCTAAATCGTGGTGCTTAAATTCATGTTCCTGTCCATTTAAACTTGGCAGATCAAGATACAAACGACCCCCACCCCTCAGCCTTGCAGAACGGTGAGCCCCGTTACCTTAATGCACCCCTGCTTATGAATTGCAGCCAATGATCTGAGGAATATTTTCTTTGTTATAGGAATGTCATAAAATATTGATATATCAATTATTGATTGGCACGTTTTTGAGGCATCAACATTAACTTTAGTCGAGATTTAAATAAGAAGCCTAATTTGTGTGCTTTCAGTTCACTGTCAGTAGGCCTTCTGTTTAATTTAGTCTGCCGTAATGAATTTGAGAGACCACAAGGGGGTGTTATAACATATACTGTATTTAATGATGAAGGCTGCTTCAGTACAGTGCACTTGTGAACCTACACACAAAAGATACAAAGGCTTTTGTTCTTCTTTAGAATGAATGAAGTGACATTGGTGCATTTGCAGGTTAATGTATGAACTGGTGTAACTGCGAAAACTGAACGATTAAAAATGGCGATGTTTATTATGGAATTTCTCTGTGTGTAGCCTTGAACAGGTTTCATTCAAGCTTTCAAACCACAAAAAGACACATTTGTAACTGAAAATACATTGTGCAGACTATATGAAAGACACATATACAGTATACTGTATATGTACATATATATCATCCAGTGATGGCTAGAGTAAATAATCTATGTCCTTTCATAATTATCTGTGGTGCTACAGAATTTTAAGTAGCTTCCAGAGTTGTAGCTGGGCAGTGCCAATAGACGACACGTGGCGGCAGTATGCGTACCTTCATAGAAAACGTCTCGGTTACGTATGTAACCTCCGTTCCCTGATGGAGGGAACGAGACGTCGTGTCGAAGAAGCGACACTAGGGGTCTCTCGAGCGCCGAAAGATACCTCTGATCTATGAAAAAAAGGCCAATGAGAGTTGGCGAACAGTATTTGCATACTCCGCCTCCGGATACGGATATAAAGGCGAGAGAAATACGCTCGTTCATTCAGGATTTTTCTGAGGAGCCGGGAGTGTTCCGGGCACCTCAGCGGCTCGGCTCAGCGACGTGGCCGGGAAGACACGACGTCTCGTTCCCTCCATCAGGGAACGGAGGTTACATACGTAACTTCGCTCACTTCGACGTCGTGTCGAAGAAACGACACTAGGGGTCCACTTCAAAACTCGGCATGCGCTTAGCCGTGTACGTGTACTGCTGACACAGAAGCGGGCAGGTATTTCTACGTGCACAAGCGACCAACTGTGCTCAGGCTGCACGTACTCTTCCCCAATGCCCGGAAAAAAGCGTCAGAATCCTTTTGGTTACCCTAGGGGGGAACAAGGTGATGCTCCCAACTAGGGAACGGGCCAAGCCTGGCTGGGCCTCTTTTCTCTCTATGTTTTCTCGGCATAGAGCAAGAGCAGCCGGGGCCCTTACCGCATCGAGGGAAGGGGGTCTTATTCCCGAATCCCTATTCTTTTAGGGGGAAAAGACCCTGCGGAGGCCACACCCACCCGAAAGGGGAGGTAAAGGTGGCGAAATACATCACATGGCCTCTTGGGTCACATGTGGGAAGAATGGCGCGGTGGTAGATCCTGCCTCGAGGAGGGGGGAGTTGCTACAACACGGCGATCGGAGGGCAGCCAAAGACTGCCTAAGGGAGACGCGGGTCAGCTCGTAAGGTGACCGTACCGCGGAAGTACACACAGGAGGAGTCCCGTAGGAGGCCTGATCTGTGGAGCACCTATTCCAGTAGGGGTAGCCTGGGGTACCCGTAGTGGACTGGACCAGCAAGTCCCTCCGCTGGACTGCTGCGGGCCCGAAGGGCTAGGGAGGAATCAACCAGGGACCTATGTTCTCTGGGAAAGAAGGCGCACTGTTTTACCTCGATCAAGAGAAACGGCGCTGGAAACAAGCGATTCACCCGGTCAGATCGTCGACGTGTACCGAGTTCTACGGGCTCGGACCTGAGAGAACACGGGACGAGACTGACTCAACCCTGAGATCGTAAGGGTGTTAGGTGCTGCCCAGCCCGCAGCTCTGCAAATGTCTGCTAGGGAGGTGCCCCTAGCCAGTGCCCATGAGGATGCCACGCTCCTAGTAGAGTGGGCTCGAACCCGCAAAAAGGGGGGGGGGGGGCACGGCCTGGGTGTGATGGGCCAACTGAATGGCATCCACCACCCAGTGAGACACCTCTGTTTGGAGACAGCGTTCTCTTTCTGCTGTCCTCCAAAGCAGACAAAGAGCTGCTCAGAGCGCCTGAAGCTCTGGGTGCGTTCCATGTAGGCACGCAAGGCACGTACCGGACACGACAGTGAGAGGGCTGGGTCTGCCTCCTCCCGGGGCAGCGCTTGTAGGTTCACTACCTGATCTCCAAAGGGCGTGGTAGGAACCATGGGCACATAGCCCAGTCGAGGTCTTAGGATCACATGAGTATCTGCCGGACCGAGCTCCAGGCAAGTGTCGTTAGTAGGGAACGCTTGCAGGTCCCCGTCCCTCTTGATGGAAGTGAGCACGATCAGCAGGGCCGTCTTTTTAGGAGAGGGCCCTGAGCCAACTGATTCTAGCGACTCGGGGGGGGGGGGGATCTCTGAAGACCGGCGAGGACCACCGAGAGATCCCAGGAGGGGAACAGGTTTGGCCGGGAAGGGTTTAACCTCCGGGCACCTCTAGGGAACCTGACGATTAAGTCGTGCTTACCCAGAGACTTGCTGTCTACTGGGTCGTGGTGAGCTGCGATAGTGGCAACATACACCTTCAAGGTGGATGGGGACAGCCTCCCCTCCAACCTCTCCTGTAGGAACAGAAGCACAGACCTAACTGCACACCTCTGTGGGTCTTCTGCCCGGGAAGAACACCAATTCACGAACAGACGCCATTTCAGGGCGTAGAGTTGCCTGGTAGAAGGGGCTCTGGCTTGGTTGAACGTGGCTACGACCGTGGGTGGTAGACCAGCTAGATCTTCCGCATCCTGTTCGGGGGCCAGACGTGGAGGTTCCAAAGGTCTGGGTGCGGATGCCAGAGCGTGCCCCGTCCCTGAGAAAGAAGGTCCTTCCTCAGGGGAATTCACCAGGGAGGGGCTGTCGCGAGGAGTACAAGGTCCAAGAACCAGGCCCGGGTGGGCCAGTAAGGAGCCACGAGAGTGACTTGCTCCTCGTCCTCCCTGACCTTGCACAGCACCTGTGCAAGAAGGCTCACTGGGGGAATGCGTACTTGCGCAGCCCCACCGGCCAGCTGTGTGCCAGTGCATCTGCCCCGAGGGGAGCATCTGAACGGGCGTACCAGAGCGGGCAGTGGGAGGTCTCTCGGGAGGCAGAGGGGTCTACCTGGGCCTTGCCGAACCGTTCCCAAATCAGCTGAACCGAGTGGGGGTGAAGCCTCCACTCTCCACCAGGCAAGCGTTGTCATGACAGCGCATCCGCTATCACATTGAGGTTGCCGGGGATGTGAGTGGCACGCAGCGACTTGAGTCAGTGCTGGCTCCAAAGGAGGAGACGACGGGCGAGTTGTGACATGTGACGGGAGCGTACGCCGCCTTGGCGATTTATGTACGCGACCGCAGTGGTGCTGTCCGACCTGACTAGGATATGTTCGTCCCGAATTAACGGGAGAAACTTCCGCAGGGCCAAAAGGACGGTCAACAACTCGAGGCAGTTGATGTGCCAACGCAGCTGGGCCCCTTTCCAACGGCCTGAGGCTGCGTGCCCGTTGCAAACAGCGCTCCAACCCAATCTGGAGGCGTCGGTCGTGACCAGGACGCGTCTGGACACCTGCTGTAGAGGCACTCCAGCCCGTAAGAAACAGAGGTCTGTCCAGGGGTTGAATGTCTGACGGCAGGCAGGGGTGATTGTTACCCGGTGCGTGCCGTGGCGCCATGCTCGTCTCGGGACTCGGGTCTGGGGCCAGTGTTGGAGCGGTCTCATATGCATCAACCCCAGCGGCGCGACCGCCGCGGAGGACGCCATATGCCCCAGGAGCCTCTGGAAAAGTTTTAAGGGGACCGCTGTGCCTGGCCTGAAGGCGGCGAGGCAGTTCAACACTGACTGGGCACGCTCGTTGGTGAGACGTGCCAACATTGAGACCGAGTCTAACTCCATCACGAGAAAAGAGATGCTCTGAACAGGAGTGAGCTGGCTCTTTTCCCAGTTGACCTGAAGCCCCAGACGGCTGAGGTGCCTGAGCACCTGGTCTCTGTGGGCGCATAGTAGATCAGAGGTATCTTTCGGCGCTCAAGAGAGACCCCTAGTGTCGCTTCTTCGACACGACGTCGAAGTGAGCGACAGACGGGGAACAATTGTTTCGAATTTCAGATTGCACCATGTAGTCTGCCTGATGCATCTGGTGTGGCTGCCTTTAAGTTACCCTGCTGCTCACACTTTGCCAAAGTTTTGTTGAGAAATATGTATGAAGAGACAAAGGCTATTGTGCAACGAATAGCCCTATTTATATCTGTAAAAAATGCAGAAATAGATAGAGAATCATTGGGAAAATGTTCTGATTATCGATGCGTGAAAAAGGCTTCGTTTTATTCCTTCAGGTGTTGTTTAATCCTAACCATCTGTGAAAGGTTATAGAATTGTTGATGTTACATTAACGCAACATGCTGCAGTTTAAATTATAGGTTTAAATACTAATTAGGGGGTTTCCTAGGAAGTAATAGAAGAGCATACCACTTGAATTTAACCAGTACAAGATTGCAACCCAGGTTGGCTGGAATCACTGTTATTTTATATTTATATTTTATATCTTTCATTGACAGAGTAACAGTTTCCCCTCACAAAATCCCAAATAAATCAAAACTGTGTTATATTTTATCATCTTCAAAGTAGTCACCCTTTGCCTAGAATTTGCAGACATGTGCTCTTGACATTTTCTCCACCAACTTCTTGAGGCATCACCCTGGGATGCTTTTTAAACAGTATTGAAGGAGTTCCCATTTTTAATAAAATGTTAGTTTTATAATTAAATAAATTGCTGTGGTGGCACAATTATATTTTTGTCAACAAAACAAATTTCAAACATTTAAGCATATGCCTTCAGATCAAAAGATTTTTAAGATCATGAGAAACATTTCAGTGAAGTGTTCCAAAACTTTTGACCGGTAGTGTAGCTCTGCATAAAAATTGGCACAAATGAAAAAGAATCTGGTGCAAGAAAAAAAAAAGTTTCCCCATTGTCTGTATTAATTTAAATCACGTTTATCGACTGCTGGAATTGCGCATTCCACCAAGGAAATGGGTGATGAAATACGAGGCACAGCCAACAAACAAACAAGGAGAAAGGGGGAGGGAAGAAAGGGATGAAAGACATGGAAGAGGAGGAAGAAAGGGAGTAGCATGTGGAGGAGACACAAAGACATCAGAATACAGATCAGGCCAAAAATAGAAAGTCTCTTTGTTTTGCTCGACAAAGAGCAGTGTAGCTAATTAGAGTCGAAATGATAGCTGGTGCGACTGACACAGGTAGGGAGTAGCAGCGTCTCTCATGTGCCTGACAGTGCATACTGAGACTAGTGTGTAAGCAGGGGTAATGGCTGTCAACTCCTGACAGCTGTAAAATGGCCTTTTAGTTTGCCATGCAAAAGCTGTCACAGAGTCTCGCGTTACAAAGGCGGACGTATGTAGTAGCGATGGCAAGGCACATCATTATTAACAAACAGCGCAGTGTTTGGCTTACTGGCCCCCACTTGCAAATGGAACATGCTCTCAGTGTAGAACCCCCAAACAAAACACACACATACATACACAGAGTGTGAAACAATGTTGTCAGAGGTAACAAGACCTGGAAAGCCAGAGCAATGGATTTGGGTTTCAATTATTGTGGAGTGTTATGCTTGTTCAGTGTGAAGCAAGGTTAGTTTATTATCGTTAAATTAAACTATTATGAAAACAAACAAAAAAAAAACATTTCATTTACTCATATAGTTACAGAATCACATGAACATTAGAAGCGCTATACCAACATTGACTTTTATCCATTTTCACACAAATCAAGAATAAAATGGCAGATAAGTTAATAAACACTTACCTTTCATTCTGTTCCTCACACAATTCTATCTCATGACATCTAAGCACTTCTACGATAGTGCATTATTTACAATACATTTTAACATCAGCATTAAATAACTAACTACACTTAAAAACTTGTTCAGGTGTAATCAAACTGTGCATTGCTTTTATGACATTATAGATTAGGTTTAGGGTAGGGAGGTCAGTTTTGTTGATTGAAACCTCGATAGAGCATTAAAGTTACAAAACTCATCTGTTTGGGAGATCATTTTATTCGCTTTTAGTGCCACACAGTTGACATTTCGCCTCTGAACTGCCACAATACTTGTGCTGAACTACGTCATTTTGCAAAAATGCCACCACCGTGATGTAATTGACATGAGATTGGGCCGAAGTTTGCAAAAACTAAACAAATCCAATAAATTTGCACTACAATATGTACATAAACGACATAGAAATTCAGAGAAAATTACTCATTTTCACGTTTCAATCAATGATTTGTGGTCTGATTTAATCAATCATCGTGTTTTCTGTCAAAAAGAACCACCCAATTACCCTTCAGACATGCACCAGACTTTTTGAGCAGAAGACACAGAGGCATTTAGGGCCATGGAAATTTGGCTTAAAAGTGTGTCTACAAATATAAACAGAAAAATAATTCTAATGTTGCATGCATTGTAGATGCAAATTAAATAAAGGGTAACCTAATGTCTGACTTAATGCAATCAAATACCTATGGCAGGAAATGTAATAAATTTGCTAATTTTACATTTATTGCACCAATAATATCAAATCAAATGCATGAGATCCATAAATGAAGCAGAATCATAGAATTAAAAATTATCTATTAGTGGCGAAGAAAGGCAGTTTACCTGGTATGCAGTAACTACTAGTTCCCTACTATTTTTCAAACAGAAGAGAGGCGGCAGAACGGAGGCGGAACTGGCAGCACATGTCAAATGAGAATACTTCTGCTCTGTCATGCACAACTGCTTGCGGCACACATCACGTGAGATTAAAACAAAAGCCTGTCGTGCTACCGTGTAAAATGCCTCTAACACAAATGTTCATCTTGAGTCAAGGCATGTGAATTAGCATATTTTCCAATTCTATTTTTAAATATATTCTCCAAATATTCAAATAATGTACTGTAATATATATTTAATAGAGGTGGAAAGCTACAACAATGAACTTACTCAACTTGCTCAACTAGCTATGAATTATGACACAGAAAGCCTAACTCGGCAGCCTGACTTTACTTAAAGTGTGCTTTTTTCAAACTTGTAGACTTTCCGTGTACAGCCCAGGTATGAGGACAGTCCTCGTCTTATCCCATCGTCGACGCATGCACCTGCCATTGACTGTACTTACAAAGTATCAAAAAGCTGTCGTTGTGGGCATGCGTATAATGAATTCGTATTCTATATCGGTCAGAAGAGAATACTTTATACCGTAAACGCGGTGGACAGGGCACGATTCAATCAGGAACTCGGAACAACAAAGTATATCGAAGGATATTTTGTCAAAGTTGATTTATGAATGAAACCATGTCTCTCTTAATGGGGCTGGCTCAATTATGATTAGATTAAGAGAGAACAGCGTGAAAATTAGATAATCCCCATTTGGCTAGAAAGTTACCTTGTTTTGGCTTTGTAGGGCAGTATGTTCATCTACCTCGCAGATCATCTTATGTGTATAATGTGCAGTTACAATACTTGGATGTTTTGTAGTCTGTTTCTTTAAAATAGCTTGAGGGTTTTTGCACAAGGCGCACCCCACAAAACACATTCACACACATTTAAAGAGATACACGCTTGAAAAAAATGCGATGGGAACAGAATTACAGTATGTTTTAAAGGAACCTTCATGTGTATATTTGTAGAATTGCATTAAGGTGAATTTCATCTAATTTAACTCCAAAACTAAAACAAAAAATAAGTTATGTTTAGCATTTTTGGCAATTGTTTTGAAATAAAACAAAAACAAGCAGACATGTTTCAATTATGAAGTAAATTAGTAAAGTGGAATTCTAAGTATACATCATGACATCATAACAAAAACTTTTGTGTGAGGACAGGGTGATTTTTATTATTTATTTATTTATTTATCTATTATTGGTTGTTTGTTTATTTTTTTACATTTTGGATGAAATAATATGTCTTTCTGAGATTCTCCCATCTGTTACTGATAGAGTATTCTAGTGAACTATTTAAATATCGCTGAGAAAAAAAATAAATTGTGATCTCTTATTCATCATTTAAAGATGGAAACAAGAAATCCCACAGGTGTGGTGGATTTGTTTTGTGTTTACGTTTTGTTGTTTGTTGTATAGAGTCCTTGATTTAATACACTTCTTCCCCAGAGGCCTGTGTGTAGAACTCCATGTGCTCCAGTGCAGTCAGATTCAATGTTGTTGTACAGACTGATGTCAACATTATTACATAACTGTAAAAAGAAAAGCCTAATGTCTGGTGCAGAATCTCTGTGTTTGTACAAAGGCAGATCATCGACAAGTCACAAAAATATGTCTTTGTTTTCTTTGAAATCAGTTGGGATCGGATCTGAACATGGATCACCCACATGAGCACCCTGCTTCAACATAACACAAGAGCACATGTGAGACACTGTGCCATAGCTCTGATCATGTTTTTTACTTTTTTGTGTTATTTTTGTTGATGCGGCACAAAAGATGGAACAAAAGCACGGCTATGGAAACATAGATTGCCTGGATAAACTATTCCAGAGAGCGTTGTATTAAATGTACTATTGTCACTCAAATGATCTATTGCACCCCATCCTATCAACATTGTCTTTTATCTTAAAATATTATACCACCTACAATAAACTGGCATCAACAGGGCCATGGTCAAGTTAAGGTCAAATCAACTATCAGCCAAACTATTAGCCATGAATGCCAATTGCTTGACTCTAATTGTCCCTAATTGCAGTACAATTAGATACACTTGACATTTGCAATACTTCCAAATTACATTGACTCTGACCAGTACCTCTAATCATTTGACTTCATGTTCAGCTGGTAGCCTTTCGAAACTCTCCAGCAATGGAAACTTGGCATTCCCATTGGGATGGCACCATTTAGATGCTTTGGACACCTGACAACACATTACTCAACAATGAGGAGTATGGCTCAGGGGCATTTGAGCAATGATCCCAATTCAGTTAAAAAATGGTGCATCAGAACATTTCACATAGAGATGAACATCTGACAGTGAGAAGAACTGGAAAACTACAACACTTGGAAAACCCCAGAAGGATTCAAAGGATCCATTTTTTCCAGGAATTATGTGCAACAGGAAACACAGAACAACACTTTATTGTAATGTTCCCTTTGTGAAAGGTTTTTAAAGGGGTTTGTTAATGACTAATAAATTGTTTACAAATGCATTATCAAATATTGATATGCCAGTACAGCCCCTGTAGGAAAGCTCCGTAAAAACTGCTTGAGGGGTGACATGATGTTCTGGGTACACGCGTAAATAAGCGGTTGTCAGCGCTCTTAGAGCGGTTCACGTTAGAGGTAGGCTGGGTTTGGGTCAGTTTTTCAAGTTGGACTTTGGGTTCGGGTTTGTAATTTATGAAAAAATATACAGGACTTCTGAACTTGTTTGGCCTATGAGATGGGGCCGTTCACATAGAATGTGTTTTGAATGCGTCTCATTGTTTTTTGTCTTTGACTGCTGCATCGCATCTCGCTGTTTCTTCAGTGTCTCATGCACAGGGTCGGGGAGTAAGGGAATACATATAATGGGATTACGTATTTAAAATACAAAATATAAGTAACTGTATTCCACTACAGATACAATTTAAATAATTGGTATTTAGAATACAGTTACATTCAAAGCAGTGGGGATTTCTTTAAGACTGCAAGGGAAGCTCGGCTTCCCCTATAATGTCAAAAAAATAATGGTCAAATATGTACTATTGTGTAAACAATTTATTGACTAAAAATGCGTTAGAACATGTTCATCTGGAAAACGAGTTCGTTCAGAATCAGCTACATATAGCAGGTCGGCTGACTCGATTTCATTCTCATACATTCCCATAGCATCACAGTGCATTTCCCTGTTGAAGCCGAGCGTCCATTGACTTCAATGGGGCTGCTTTGAACAGTTTTTTTCAGTGCTCCGAAACTAGATGGTCACTGGATAAATGCTGCGATTTATGTCCCGCCCACGGATGCTCAGCGTCTCTGGGGGTGAATGAGGAGTGGGCTGGCCCGGACTCCGGGCTTCCACGTAATGATTGGAGGATCTGTCGAAAGACTGCATCTCCTTTTGACTGACAGCGAATCAGTACTATAAGAAGTCGCTGAAGCTATTCGCGCTCAGTCCCATCGCGGATTTCTCAAGTGTAGTCGAAAGACAAACTACTGCAACCTATTTCTTGATATCATTGCAATCATTTTCTCGAAAAGGAACGTAGGGCAGAATTTACTTTTAAATAAATGGACAAGTTTATAATGTAGGCCGAAAATGAGCTTCCCCTCTTTGAAAGACCAGCAGCCGCCACTGATTCAAAGTATTTTGATTACTGGAGAGAATACTTTGCATTTAAATGCCTGATACAATGTTTAACATAATTCCATATTATTCTGCACCAAGCAAAGTTTTAGTACTTTATAAACAGCAATGTTTTTTATTCTGCTCTAGTGTGCAGAGGGGCTGCAGTGCCTTGTATGTTTTCTGTGGCTGATTACTGTTGTGAATGTTGTCTACAATGCCTAGATAAAATACAGACTTTTGCAACACTATGAACAATACAATGCAGCATCAGAATATAAGATCCAGGAGAAAGTAAATAAGACAGAACTATATTACTATTGTATACAACAAATCATCAAAGTAATAATAACATTACTGTATCATTCTGTGTTATAATGAAAAACTGGACAACAATTAATAACTGTTAGGTTATAATAATAGTAGTAAATAACAACAAAATTCCAAAATGTTAGTGAGAGATGTAGGTAAATATTGCTTAAATGTAGATTTTTTTTTATCAATGTATTGTCGAAAAAAATAGAAAACATGCATTAATTATCTTGAACTAGAATTTTATTTAATTAAACTTTTTGAATGTACTTGGCTTCAACAGCTGATAGGATGAATTTATAATTATGATTTAAAATCAATTTTATTAAATTTTTTAAGCAACATTTTCGAAATGGGTCTCAGGTTGGTCGGTTGCTTGGGGCCTCAGAAGCATAAACTCGCCCCTGCCCTCATGCCATCCAAGATGTGTATGACTTTCTTTCTTCAGCAGAACACAAACTCAAAAAAAGAGATTTTTAGAAGAATATTTCAGCTCTGTAGGTCAGTACAATTCAAGTGAATGGGTGGCAATATTTTTTGAAGCTCTAAAACGTACATATACCCATCATAAAAATAATCCATATGAATCCAGTGGTCTTTTGAATTGAAATGCTGGTTGAGGTCAAGCATGTTGGAAAGTTCATACAACTATTGGTACGTCAAATACGAAAAAAATGAAAGCACAGTGTTTACAACAGAGGAGCAAAGACAATCATACATACATACAGTAGATGCCTCTTTCAGCTGGTTTGGATACATCAAATGTGGCGCAATCTTGGAACAGTCAACAAGGAGAGCTGTTTGAATCTATTTGAATGCACGTGAGTGAGGAGATGCCTCAGACTGAGCTCTTTGTTCAGGCTGCTGCATTAGCTGCTTTTGTGTGGAAACAGTATTGCAGCCTATAGAAATAGCTGCTAATGAAGTATCTACGAATTAATATCTATGCAGAGGAGGCTTCACACTTACATCACACAAGAGGCATTGTGAATTCCACCCTCATCAATGTACAAACCTCAAGCAGGAAGCAAAAAAATTTTGTAAAAAAAGTTTTAGATATTGATCTATTTCTTAGACAAACCTAGTGTTTTGCTTCAGAATATATTAGACCACCGGATTCGTATGGAATATTTTAATGATGGCTATATGTACTTTTTGGAGCTCCAAAAAGTTGGTACCCATTCACTTGGACCTACAGAGCTAAATTATTCATCTAAATATCCTAATTTGTGTTCTGCTGAAGAAAGACAGTCTTACACATCTGGGATGGCATGAGGTGAGTAAATGATTAGAGAATTTTGGGTGAACTTTAAGGTACATTTCTTTAAGTTACTTATGTTGAATAAGTGTTATTAAGCATTTATAACATGTGAGGTAAAATGGCTTTCTATTTGTCAAGTATTGCAATTAAAATGATAAATAATCACCCAATGATCTATAATGCATTTGTAAATAAAATATTGGTCATTAATGAACCCCTTTATAAACCCTTTACTGACAAAAGTCAGTGGCGGATTTAGGCATGGTCGACATGGGCAGCCACCGGCATCTTGCCACGGACAGCCCATCCTCAGCCCCACCACTCCAGTGTTACAGTTTTCCTAGGATCCAGGGAAAGATCAACAGGTGGTGTTTACATTGAAGTTTTGGTCATTCCCCAAAAACTTGACAGAATTAACTTTAAGCAAATGTAAATATTTATTTTAAATATAAATTTATCTTCCTAGAAAACAGACCAAAATTATTGGTTACTCATCTCGCACCCACTAATTTGGTTGAATGCTCTCTTCAATGACAATGTTCCACCCCCTGTTACAACAGACTTCAAACTAGTGTTAGTAAGTAGCAAATCTTGGTCATGGCTGGGATATTAACTAAAGGCTGTAAGCTATTTTTCATTTATTTTTTTTAAAGGGGGTGAGCCTTTTGATATGTCCTGCCCAAAAATACATCAACACAGGAAGAAAAACTGCGTTTGTCATGTGATTTCTTAGGGGCTTTTTAAGTACCCAAATATATTGACTTTTCTTTATTAGTCTCCCAGCAAAACTACATCCTGTAATTTAGCACTGGTATGGCAAACTAAAAGAAGAGCTGGTTAATAGGCTTGTCAGTAGCTGAGGATGTCTGTTGTCACTTGCGCAAGTCTCATCAGTAGCACCAGGGCACATGTGGCAGACATCTTCCCCTCCATTCTTTTCTTTCACTGGGTCAGCTCCAGCCCGGAGAGTGTGACAGGTGCTAATGATGGGTATACACTGTTAAATGCGAGGCTGACAGGTGAGCAGAATGCAACGATGCCGTTGCATTCAGTAAAGCATTGCATTTGCTCCATTAACAGGGGGCAAGTATGAGGTTTCAATTATCCAGTCATTCTTAAATCTGATGAGTATAATTATTTTTTTTTTTTTGGATAAATTATTTTCTGGAAGTATGAAGTAGCATAACTTAAGGCTAAGTAAGAGATCATTCCTTATCGCAAAATAAACCAAAACTGGGTGATCAGGTCTTGTATCACCCTAAAACGTGGTCACATGGGAGGTCTGTATGTTGTTTCCAAGTGTTCCCATACCCTAGGATTGGACATATTATGCCAAATCACTAAAAACTGGCATCTCCTATTAGACATTTTTGTATCGGCTCCAGCATGTTTACCTTCCCTTATGGTGTAACCGAAAGTGCATTATATCAGTGGTGTGGGAGACCAGGGTTTGGATCCTGCGTTGAAACCAGGAAGTGACTGTTGTGGCAGGTTGAGCATGAGACCGACACAGTGGGTGTGGCATCAAGCCTCGAGGTGTTTTTTTTAAAAATAATAATATACATAAAATGTAAAAAAAATTGGGAAAATAGTGTCCAGGGGGAATGCCGTTCTGTCATCCTCGTGGTGGGATGGTGCTATGTGAAGGTTGGGTGAGTGTCGAAGGCTCCCCTCCTGGGTCCGATGCGTGTGGGGCATCCTAGCCAGCCTGTCTTCCCAGGCCTGCGGTATTGAATCTAATTCACGCTGGGAGTCCGAGAAGAGGGTCCGTCTACGCATCTAACTCAGCCGAACCCTCCCTGCTCTTCTCCTGAGCCTGCGAGGATGCCAGTGTGTGCCCACATGGAAAACAGAAGCCGGCATCCTGAGAAGAGGCGCACTTTGTGTTTTATTAGCAGTGGTGATGAGGCTAAATACACAATCAGGTGTGCCTCATTCCCCCGCTGCCCAAACAAAACGTATTAACTATGCGCCTCTTGTCTCTCCTGCCTACTCCCATCATGAGCCTGGCTGAAGGATGGCCCTCAGACGGGGCGACGTTGATGAGATGGAGGGGCAGTCATTCCACCACACTGTATATGCACAATTAGTGATGAGCATGATTTGAAGGTTGCATTTTTCCTTCAACATTACATTTTTACTCCACTGATGGTTTGGTTCAGGGTTGGGTTGGGGGTACAGTTCACAAGATTTACATTCCTCTTCACTTTATTACAGCCTGTTCAGCTGAAACATCTTGCTTCACAATTCACTTTTGGCAACTCTCCATGGACATTTCACATGGAAAATGGAGCTTACACATGCTCATACACATATGGTAAGTACAGACCGATTTTAGCTTATAAAAAAGGCAATCTATGCTTTAAGATTTCAATGTGAATGTACTTCATTCTGATTTATCAATAGCGCCATCTAGTGGTTTGATATTTCTAAGTAACAACCGCACATCCACATATTTGACTGCTCATCCGGATATTGTAAGCCATCTTTCCTGCTTCTCAAATCACTGTGAATTCTCTACAAGTAAGTTTTATGTCCATTTATTTGTTTATTTGGAAAATAGTCTTGTCATAGGCTGAATAGTGAGGAGTGGGATGATAATTTTCACAAAATAAACACAAACAGAACTCTAACACAAACTGGAGGTGGATTTCAGCTGTTCAACGATTTATTTCTTCAGACATAATTACATAATTTCCACGCAAATCAATTTTTCATGTTCATGTTTATATCTATTTGTTTTGTAGCCATGAAATAAGCAGGATAATGTACAGTCAGCCTGTTGTTATCTCAACATTAACCCCTTCAGGGTAATACAAAAGTCATCCGCTTCACTTTGGGATCCTGATCACCCTGCTGGGGTTGACTGTACATTATCTCTTACATACTGACCTCAGAATGTTGCAGATAACCAGTCAGAATCACCTAGTGTTAGTACTGTTCGTAATGGCTAATTTATTTAATACAAGGTATATTTTTGCTATAGCCACCACCTACTTTTAACAACAGTTTTAAAAAGGATAGAGACACAAGCTTCAGATATGTGATGTGTTGTAGTAAAGGAATAAATAAAGACAGATTACTATTTTAAACTAAGGGAAAATTTATATCTTCTTCTTGAATATTACATTTCAATCTTGCCTCCCAGATAGGACTTCACAAAAATGCACACAAAATATAAGAATTTGGTTGGTGTGGCAGGTAAAAACACAACTGCACAACACTGCGTGTGTTGTGAAAACCCATGGGCCCAATGAAATGAAATGTGTTTTTAACAGGTTTAGAGAAGTGCTTTGTCGTTCCAAAGTGAGGATGGTTTATTGGGGGGGATGTGATGTGTATTTTCACCTTTTTCACTCCTTGTGTGTTGTCTGTTAGACTTTTAATAAATGAAAAAGTTTTTCAGGCCAGTGGGCTACAGGGCTGATTGTCGTGGCGGACATAATTCAATTCATTGTTCTGTTGGATGATTGAACAGCTAGTCTTTGACAAAGTACAGAGTTTTACCATATACTGTAGCTGACATTGCACTATAGAAAATTATTTTCTATATTAATTATTTTTGTCTTGTTTCCCAATAAAAATATCTAAACATCCTTAAAATAAGATAAATGCACTTGAGAGGCAAATCAGATAATAAGACTTATTTTCAGAGAATATATCTTGACTTGTTGTTTCTTACACCATTGACAATTGTTTTTCTTTTTATATAACCATAAACCTTACTAAACATTGTTAGACTTTGTTAGCCTATGGAATAGTTCACCCAAAAATGAAAATACTCTCGTGATTTACTCACACTCCTGGCAACCCAGATGTGTATGACTTTCTTTCTTCTGCTTAATACAAATTAAGAAATTTAGAAAAATATTTTAGCTCTGAAGGTCCTCAAAATGAAAGTAAATGGGTTCCAAAACTTTTGAGCTCTCACCCTTTCTCACTCACACCAATTATATTGCTTAAGAAGATATGGGTTTAACCTTCAGAGTAGTCTGGAGTACTTTTATGATGTCATAATGTGGATTTTGGAGCTTCAAAATTTTGGCACCCATTCAGTTACATCATATGGATCTACAGAGATGAAATGTTCTTCTAAAAATCTTAGTTTGTATTGAGCAGATGAAAGAAAGTTGTACTTATCTGAGATGGTATGCGGGGGAGTAAATAATGAGAGAATTTTTTGTTTTGGGTGAACTATCCCTTTAATTTAATCCCTTTAACAATATACATTGTCTGAAAACAAGTCTAGTCATGTTTAGATATTTTTACTTGAAAACAAAACCAAATACTGATTAACTTTGTTATAAATCTGTAAATATGTGCCTCAAGCAATAATATATATATATTTTTTTTATGATATTCAAAAAAATATGTGTAGAAAAACCAAAATAGTCTGCAAGTTCAATATAATGATCTGGGCTTAATGACAAGCATTTTGGCTCCAATAAGTGGGAACTCTCCTAATAGATGTGATCTTTATCTGGGTTTCCATGTCAGGTCCTCAGGCACTCACTTATCTGAGAGCACCTATTATAATGAGCCTTGTATTGAGAGAGAGAGCATTTCATTAAGAACAATTTTCACTCCCATCTAAACATCCCAAATTACCCAACTACAACATATTTGCATGCTGCAGGCAGTAGTTCTCTTGGTTTTGCTTCAGGACCCAGATTTTTTCATTGGAAGTAAAGTAGCAACCCTAGTAACAGAATTGTTTATTGTACAAAAGAAAGCAATGATGTCAGTTAAATCATTTTTTTTAATGCATTAATATAAAAAATTTCAGTGTTGTATTATATAGGTTTTTTATTATATTAAGTTCCATATCTGTCACTCACTCGATGTTGTGTCGTTGTAGTGACACTAGGGATCGCTCTTGAGAGCCCCCAAGACACCTCTGATCTTTGATAAAAGGCCAATGGGAATTGGTGAGTGGTATTTGCATGCCACTCCCCCAAACATACGGGTGTAAAGGAGGGGACATGCATACCACTCATTCAGATTTTCTCTTCGGAGCCGAGCGGTCGATGGTTCAGCGAGCTGAATTTCCCACAGCTTCCATTCTCACCTCTGCTGGATCCTTACGGTGCATTACAGTGGCTTTCTCACCTCTCTGCACTGGTGCATTGCAGAAATCGACCCTGGGTGCATCGGAGCGGCACACATCGGAACGTCTTTTTAAAGACACATCTTTTTTAAAGATGCCCTTCTGGTTGTGTGTTATTCCTGGATGCGGTCAATATCTCTCGCCTTCAGACGGCCACGATCGCTGTCTTTCGTGTCTGGGCGCCGCCCAAGCCGAGACATCTTTTGTGGATGCGTCATGTCCTCAGTGCGAGGACATGATCATGGCAACGTTGCGGTTGAAGCGTGCGATAGAGCCTGTCCCTCCGGCCGAAATAAAGAGCATTTTCAGGGATCAAGTGGTGAACTTGCAAGCACTGCCCCAGGAAGAGGCAGACCCAGCCTTAGCGTTGCTGTGTCCGGTTTACGCATCCGGTTTGTGCGCCTTACGCATCTACTTGGATTGCACGCAGAGCTTTAGGGTCTCTGGGCAGCTCTTTGTCTGCTTTGGTGGACAGCGGAAAGGAAGCGCTGTCGCCAAACAGAGGATCGCCCGCTGGATCATTGATGCCATTACTATTGCTTACCAAGCTCAGAATGTGCCGCCCCCTGCAGGGCTACGAGCCCATTCCACCAGGAGTGTGGTGGCCTCCTGGGCTCTGACCAGTGGCGCCTCTCTAACAGACACTTGCAGAGCAGCGGGCTGGGCTACACCCAAAACTTTTGCGAGATTCTACAATCTCCGGGTCGAGCCGGTTTCGTCCCTTGTCTTAGCAGGAAGGAATAGGTAAGTCCGGGTCATCCAGCCGGGTATATCGCTTGCACATAGCACCTCTTTCACCTCCCTTGAGCTGAAGATGTGCATTGCTGATTCCCAGTAGCGTTCACAAATGTGTACCCTGGTTGACTAGCCCTGTGGCAGGCGAGTTTGTGGAGAAACATTCCTTGGACAGAAGCCCCTCTGCCCCAGTCACAACTAGACTCCGCAAGACCATGTGACGTATCTCCACTTGAAATACCCCCCCACCCCCTCTCTGGGCGGGATGTGGTCTCTGCTGTGTATTCCCCTTGGGAGTGACACCCCCCCCCCCCCCCCCCCCGACTTGGACACTGGTGTCCCAGTCGGTTAACGATCTCTCTCTTTTTTTCTATGAAGAAAAAGGAAAAAAAAGAGGGAAGAGGCATAACTGGGCTAGCCTGTCCCTATCCTTTGGGCAGTTGACTCGTCCCCAAAGGACTGTTCGACACACATACTAGAGTCAGGGGAAGTTACGTGCTGGTACGATGGCTATGCGGCACACAGTAGTCTGCCCGTCTCACTCCGCTGATCCACGTAACGCAGTTCAGCTAGTTGTGGCATTTTTGTAGGGGACCCCTAGTGTCACTACATCGACATAACGTTGAGTGAGTGACAGATAGGGAACATCCTGGTTACTTCTGTATCCTCTGTTACCTGATGGAGGGATCGAGACGTTGTTCCCCTCCTGCCACAACACTGTACTACATCGACACAACTTCTCATTCGCTCCATCAGGGAACGGAGGTTACGGAAGTAACCAGGACATTCTACATGCAATAATTCACAATATAAAAAAACATTGGATTAGTCTGTCATATTTTCTTACACAGTTCCTTGAATAGTTTTGTATGTTTGTTTGTTTGTTTTGTTTGTTTGTATTTTTTTATGATAAAAGACAGATGAATTTGCATTAAAACACTATAGCTTGATTGGACTTATTGGTTTATAAGTCTATGTATTTTAATATCCTAACTATGCTCAATTATATTGTTAACTGCATTTTATTATTTGCAGTTACCAGTGTTTTCATACCTGCCAAAAACTTTCCAGGGGCCCTGTGAAACCATGATCCAGCCCTGCCTATCAGAACAGACCTGTGACCCAATTTTGGGTCGTGAACCACCAGTTAAAAACTACTGCTGTAAGAGTTAGTGTGTGCTAGGCCCAGCCTGGTCTTGTGAACATTACATGACCATGGCAACATTTTTGCAAAACAAATTTACGTTCTTTATTACACGTTTCGCTGCAGCTTCTCAATGAAATGTCCAGCGGGGGATGCCAAAAGCGAGTGAAACGGTGTCGAAATCAGACAATCTTTAATATAGAATCTGGATCTCCATGTCTGGATCTTCATACGAGTCAACTGCACTGTTTCTAATTACAGATTCAGTTATTAGACCTATTAGCATTAATATTGTTATTGTTCTTAAAGATAATATAACAAAGTATTGCAATAATTTCAATAAAGAAAAGGCTGTGAGCCAGTGTTTTCTTATAAATTATTTTTAATATTAGGCTTTGCATCAATTAATTAGTTATTTTTTTAGTTATTTTGTACAGTGTTATTTTTATTGTGCAGTATTCCACATGTATTTGTTTCACAGTACCTTGTGTTTTATGATCCAGGCATTAATCCAGGCATTATTTAAAAATTATTCTACTCCTCAGAATGCATTAACACCATGGAAAGAACATAATTAAAAGTTATGCCAAATTAGGTAAATGCTTTAACATTGTTCAATATATTAATCTCCAGCACTGACAGCTGGGCAGGAGACTGGTTGGTATAAATGTTTGTAGAACAGCAACAGTGCTACCTAATGTACAGGGGTGATATTGTTTTTCCTATTTTTTTTTTTACGTACTCTTGCGTATAGACATTTCATCTGAAGTTTGTCTCGCAAAATTGTCAAGGATGTTGTGTGAACATGTCTTTAGCGTAGGCCAAACATTTGTCTCTGTGGCCCGCATGCCTGAGGAACCCTGCATTAGAGTAAAAATGTATTAAAATCATAACATAGCAGAGTGTGAGTTTATAAAAAAGTTTTTGTTTATAAAGTCATAATCAGTCTTTGTAGTCGTGATTTGTGTGAAAGTGATTAATATGCTGTTGCTGTAGGACCTCAGTTGTTAATTTCACCAGAAATCCGCAACGAAAAATAGAATTTGGCAGGTAAAAGTCAACTTGCAAATATTTTGTTATAGTAACATTCATTCTATGAGACTAGGCCAGTGGTCCTTAATCAGGGGGCCAGCTCCACTAGGGGGTCTCAACCAATCAAGGGGTCTGCAAGATGACTGAAATGTTAAAAACTGCTTTAAAAATTATATGTAGGCCTACAACATATAAACTGATATTTTATGAAACATCTGGATTCATGAATAGTGATTATTTAATCTACTGGCACTCCTAGTCTTGAGGGGTAAGGGGGCCTTAGAATATTTTCAATGGGGATCCTTGGAGTAAAAAAGGTTGAGAACCACTGTGTCAGGTCTACACATGTGTCTTTGTGTGTATTTATTTGTTGCTTCCAGGAGAACTCTGTTGAATAATAACATATTTTTATCACCTAAACCACCCAACCCCACAGCATGTGCTGTCTAGAGTTTCTATACAGCTTATCTTGGCTAACCATTAAACATTCCCTTGTTGCTCGCTATCTAAATACCTAATATCACTGTCATGCAGAATTAGCAAGCACAAGGCATGCTATGACAATGTCTGGAGCAACAATTTAAAGACCTTACTGGTAGTTAAAGCATTATCAGCTGTCTTGGACCATAGTCATGACCTTGTTCCTGCATGTCCTTCAGTATGTGCGAACATGTGGTAGTGACCTGCCAGGCAACCACTGATAATTATTTCCACTGAGTGTCTTGCTTTGGGCACAATGTCTCGCTCCATGTGCCCAATTGGGAGCAATTTGGTAACCCATCCCCCTGAACATTAGTAATGAGAGCCTATCGAGTGGATACTGGGCCCGCATTAACCTTCGGGACTCCTGGTGATGTTAGAGTGGGAGGAAGTCTTGGCTTGCCTCCAGTGCTGATTCTTGGGGGCTGAAAGTGAGGCAGCCCACCCAGGGCCAGAGTCTTGATTGAAGGGTTACTGAAAGAGAATGGGTGGCAGCTGCAAAGGGGGCTATTTTGAAGTGCAGACATCTTTGTTCCTTGGAGAAACTGCCAAGGAATTTTATAAAACACTTTTTGCCCTGCTGAAAAATTGTAGCTTGCAGGTCTTAGCTGGTTTAATCTGGTCTACAATGCAGGCCAAGTCCAAAACACCCCTTAAACCAAAATAAATAAACAACATCCAGTGAAGAAAAAAAAAGGTGAAAGTGGTGGTTTAAATTGGTCTAGCTGGTCTCCCAGCCTTACAAAACTGGTGTTAAGATGGTCTAGCCTGTCAGCCAGGGGTGCATTTCCTGTATAACGACGTAACTCACTGCTTAACCACCATAGTACTATGCATCGTTGGAGAAATTAAATGAAAATGGCCTCCTCTACTCAACTGCTTTACAATTGACTAACAGCGTGCAGCCCCTCAAATTCAGCCATTTTTTCTACGTTGTGTAGTTTTGTGTATCTCTAGACAAACAAAATGTTCATAATTGTTTGAATAAATAAAACAGGCTACTAATACTGAAAAAAAAGAACTTCAATTCAAACAGTAGAGAATAAACAAGCCCCAAAACATTAGAAATGTAAATTTCATGGTTTACACACAATGCACATCCAACACATTGCATCCGAATATATTACACTATTCATCTCAAGCACAACTGTTAACACTCACAACCTGTCTAAAATGCTATAATCAATGATGCTGTCTACCATGGAAGTGTCCATTGTGGCACGTCACTCAAACAGTAAACAAAAACGTGTCCTCTTCCATTTTGAGCTGGCGCTACTACTGCAAGCATCACAAAGAAACGTTTCAGAAAGTTTGCGTCGACGCGCCCGGTGTAGACAGCCTCAAGCCACAGATGCATCTGGTGTAGGCAGTGTGTCAGCATCATAAACAATCGTGACATTTGAAATATGAACGAATGGAACTGTTTACTTACATTTTTGATCGGACCCAATAGTGTTTTTAACCACCCCATATCCTTCAGTGGCAATTCTTTGGCAAAGACTCATTTTATGACTGCTTCACAAGATGCACACATCCAGTTTATCATCCTGAACTGAGATGCACATCACCATAAACAAATCAAAACAGTCAAAGATTTCCAACTTGTGTGTGTTTTTAGTGACGTACACAGACCTTAGCAGGATAGGGACAGAAGTATGAAAAAGGGCACTGTTTTTTTGTTTTGTTTTGTTGAAATTATACACACTTAATTAATTTCTTTGCTTCTTGAGCATTTTCTTGTATTATATACTGTTCATAATTTTTGATTTTGTCCTTTATCACAAGTAATAGTTTTTTCTGTTATATTTCTCACAAAAAGCACCATGGTATTACACTTTTATTACGTTTATTTGGAATCTTCCCCATTTCTGCTGTAGCGCGCTCTTAATGGCACCTTTACTTAATTTCATTAACGCCTGCTGCCCCCATTCTGTGCATGTCACTGCTTTTTAACATACACCAACAATTAAAAATGGCGCTGATAGGCAAAAGAACAGTTTGTTGAGCAGTTTAAGCAAAAAAACAACAGGACCCACAACAGCTGATGAAACAAATCTATTCTTCAGAATTGAAACTTGCAGTCAATAGTCAAAGACATCTGTGTAGTACATGTATATACAAAAATTATTCAAAATAGTCCAGATTGGTCCCCTTTCATGTTCAGGAGTAGTTAGGCCACAGAGAGTAGGCCTTTTGTCCTTCTCTTTGTCTCTGTTTACGAGCCAAGTGAGCAGCAGTGGGTGGGGCCATGGGTGCGATGATTTAAAAATAGGCATTGTTGTTATCTTGAATTAATGAGTACCCCAAGTGACGTAAGGAATTTGTGGAAGTAGAGAATGTGGTGTTTTGGCAGTTTGGTTTCAATGCTTTTATTGCATTGGGGATTACTTTTTGAGTTCTGTAATTTACAGTATGTTTTTATAGTAGAATATGTCAAAATATTGACAATTTTATTCCTCATGACATGACCCCTTTAAGAGAATGAATGATTTATATGGAATTAAAGATTTAGAAGCCTCAGCGAAGTCAAATGATGTCCACACAGCAAACTAACAAGGAACTATGCGTATAATCATAGTTGGAGAGCGTCCTGGTTACTTTCGTAACCTCCATTCATTGATGGAGGGAACGAGACATTGTGTTCATTCCCAAGGGGAAAAAACACAAAATACATCACACAGGGTTACAAACAAGCAACCAGTGCATGTGGAGCACCTACCCCAGTACAGGGCCTAATAGCACACGTACTGGGCTGGCATCGAGTTTCTCCATGAACTTGCCTGCCACAGGGCTAAGGAGGAAGGACATCCAGGATACACAACATTGTGAACGCAGCAGGGGGGTAAAAAGTGGATGTCTTCCCATCCAGAAGGGGAAAGGTGCTGTACGCAAGTGGTACACCCAGCCAGTTGTCCCGCAAAATTACCTGTTCGTACCTGAAATCACATGGGGAAAAAACTGGCTCTACCCGGAGATTGTAGAACCACGCAAAGGTATTGGGTGTTGCTCAGCCCGCTGCTCTGCAGATGTTTGGTCAGGCAGCCACGCTCCTGGTAGAATGTGCTCTCAGCGCAAAGGGGGGAAGGCACGCCCTGAGCTTGATATGCCAAAGTGATGGCATCAATGACCAAGTGGGCAATCCTCTGTTTGGAGACAGCACTCCCATTCCATTGTTCTCCGAAGCAAACAAAGAGCTACTCAGAGTGTTTAATGCTCTGTGTGCAATCCAAATAGATGCGCAAATCAAGCACTTGACACTGCAACGACAAGGCTAGGTCTGCCTCCTCCTGGGGCAGCGATTGCAGGTTCACCACCTGATCCAGAAACTGAGTTGAGAATCTTGGGCACATAGCCTGGTTGGGGTTTCAGGACCATGTGAGAGTATTCCGGACCGAACTCCAGGCATGTGTCACTGACAGAGAACTCCTGCAGGTTCCCTACCCTCTTGATTGACGTGTGCGCAGTCATAGAGGGTAGACTTCGAAGAGATCGCCTTTAGCTCAACTGACTCCATGGGCTAAAATGGGCTCCCGCAGGACCACGGAGAGATACTATGAGGGAATGAGGCGCGGTCTGGGAGGATTCAACCTCCTCTCACCTCTAAGGAACCTGATGATCAGGTCGTGCTTCCCAAGAGACTTACTGTCAACTGCATCACGGTGCACCGCTATAGCAGCCACGTACACCTTGATGGTGGAGGGGGACAGCCGCCTCTACAGCCTCTCCTGCAGGAAGGAAAGCACCGACCCAACTGTGTATCTCTGGGTTTGTTCACATTGGGAAGAACACCACTTAGCAAACAGATGCCACTTCAAGGCATACAGGGTGGGCCAGTAGGGTGCTACTAAGATGACCTGCTCCTCGTCCTCCCTGAACTTGCACAGGGTCTGTGCAAGTAGGCTCACTGGGGCATTTTTGTGCAGCCCCCGGGGCCAGCTGTGTGCCAGCGCATCTGTGCCGAGGGGAGCCTCAGTCAGAGTATACCAGAGCGGGCAGTGGGAGGATTCCCAGGAAGCCAACAGGTCTACCTGTGTTTGACCGAATCGACTCCAAATCAGCTGGTCCACATGAGGGTGGAGTCTCCATTCACCCCTGAGTGTGACCTGACATGACAGCATGTCTGCCATGCTGTTGAGATCGCCTTGGATGTGAGGCTTGAGTCGCTGCTGGCTCCAGAGTTGTCTGTCCAGACTAACATGTGCCTGCCCTGGATCAACGCCTGAAGCCAGTGCTGAAGCAGTCTCATATGTATCAACCTGAGTGGCGTGACCACTGCCGAGGACGCTATATGCACCAGGAGCCTCTGAAATTGCTTCAGTGGGACCGCCATTCTCCAACTATGTGCGCTCACTCTTGATGCATGCCATCACAGAGACTGAGTCTAACTCCAACCTGAGAAAAGAGATGCTCTGTACTGAGGAGAGATTTCTCTATCGCATCCTTCCGCAGAAGTGTCGCAATCTCCGCACACAGGGCAGCGGCGTTCTCGCCCTTCACTGAGGTAAAACGGACGCCACTGAACCCGGGCAGATGCCTGGTGAACTGAATTGCATAGCTGAGTCAGACGGTCCTGTTCAGCAATCGCAATGGGTTGGGGAGTGCAAGCCACATCTAAAAGCTCTGGGCGAGGTTGACCAAGGGGACAATCATGTCAGATGTACCGGCTTGTGGGGCCTGGTGGTGGGGCTAAGCTGGAGGCGCCACGTTGAGAGGGCTCAAGCCCCAAGCTCGTGGCTGTGTTGAGTCGGGAGACATCGAAGCACTTTCCTGGCTCTGGGTACCCACCATAGAACCGATCAGTGATGGGGGAGGAGGGGAACTGTCCTTGTAATCTGTCACAAACTCCCAGAGATGGGTGTGTTTGTGCTACAGCTTGGCACGCAGAGGCGGGGGCCTGCCTCTGCTGTGCTGTGCCCACTGTAAATGTTCAGTGTCCGGTAATCGTGATAATGACGGCCGTAAACACCGGGTGTGTGACCCAGGGAGTAAGGAAACCACTCATTTTCTGAGAATGTGTGTACCATAAACCCTCATGCATGTTGCAAAATTAGAAGAAAAGGGAACAAAAGATTCTCCTCCCGGCCCTCCCGGGGGATGGAGTGGTCTTCTTACCAGCTCCAAGTCTGCAGCGTCTCAGGGGCGCTTAGAAGCCTTCCTCAGGTTTTTGGCAGCAGGCCGTGAGACAAGGATCATCTGCTTCCTACGCCGGGGCCAGACCGCTAGACCCACCCCAGTCCCAGACCCCCCCACCCAACAACTGTGGAAATGTTTGAAATGTGCGATGATGTTTGCAAATGTCTGTTAGAAATTCAGTTTCGTGAAACACCATATTGTTTAACTATGTTAGTTATGATGGAACATGCAACTAAAGTTGGCTAACGATGCTTTTGGGAAACGCATCCTAAGTCTCCAAGCCTGACCAGCTGTCATGTACCAAAAACCCCTATAAAACCAACAAAACAGACCAGCCAACACACTATTGCGGAGAAATCGCTCATTCGTTCAAGTTGGCTAAATCATATGTAATCATACAAGCCAAGTCAAACAAACTCATATGACTTTTACAACAGTGAGGTGGTAAAACTCCACCTCCAGTGAGGTGATTCACCCTCATCTCCTTCAGAAACACCATGTGGTGCATTCCACTAGTAGGCTATTCATATTAGTGGTCTACAAGGTGTCAGTGGTCTATTCTTAAACCATTACAATGAATTTTAATAATAATAAAAAAAATATATTTATTACATTAGTGTTACTTACAAAGCAGGAAATATGAAAGGCCAGCTAAAATAGTTTGTCCAGGCTGGGAGTCTAAAGGCACAACAGTTTTTAGAAGGGCAGTTTCATTAAATAGGGGAAAACAAGGAAATTGAAGGGGAAAAGGAGAAAAGTGTAGAGTAAAAGTAAAAGAGAAGGCACACTGATAAAAACTGCAGAACATTGATTTCCAAATGACTCGAACATACGTTTTAGCAGGCTACCACTTACGACAGCTTGCAATTAGCAGTTGCTCCTGATTGCATCAGGTTCTGAACATCTCAAAACTGACACCAACTAATGATCATCCTAAATATGGCAGCTATTTAAAATACAGAAGCTCATCAGTTTGTCCTACCACACTGTCAGTCAATTCAATGTTACATGACACCTCTCACTCTCATTAAGTCAGGATGTAGGCCATTTACATCCAGACTTCAGAGGAAGCCAAGTTGGAACTGGAAAAATTAGGGGAGTTTATTTATTAAGGATATGGAAGAGGTTGTCCCAAACTAACTAATAAGTTATTTGTTGACTGCCGTCACTCTTGCCATTTAATTGCTCACTTTTGTTAAGTAAAAACAAAGAGCTCAAGGTAGAATTAGTTAGATCCACACTGAATATCATTTCTGGTTCCTAAACTTGATTACAATGATTGAGTCACTGTAGTACTACAAATAATTCACAGCGTAACATCTACATAAGATCACACTTATTACTTAGCATTAGTTTATATTGACAGGGGAAACAGAAAACTTGCTGGTATATCTGACAGACATATTAGAAAGATTTACCCACCCCACGGATTGGGTGACAGAATGACAAACATAGCAGCTTTTTGTTCCTGTTTGTATCTCGGTAATTAGCGACACGGTAACAACCTCGCCTTTCATCTCTTCAGTCACATCACACAGGGAGCTGCAGTCAGAAGCGGCAGACGGCACTGTGCCACATCTGCCACACGGCAAATCAGCACAGCATCCCGCTTGTACAATGAAGGCGTGCCTGAGTTAAGAGTGTGCCCCTCAGCTTGAAAAACAACACTGCATTGGTCAAGCAGGATGGAAAAGCGGTTGATATCATTCAAAAGTGAGCATCACAATGCCGTACTCACTATGAACGGAAGAGCCCTTGTAGTAAATACTCTACTTTGAAAGGAACAGGGCATCACTTACATGCATGAGCACATTTGAAACGCAGACATAAGAATGTTGCTTTGATATCTTTTATGTCAAATAAAGCCTTGTTATTTAATTCAATTTATACTTAATTGTTTTCATACATAAATTCAGAGCAATTCAAGCTTACAGTACCACCTTCATGTTTTGGCATGTCAGCAGGGGGCAGTCAGCACAGCCCCAGCTGTACAAGCAACACAACTCGCCAACCCACACTTACCGAGAACAGACACAGGTTAGGAGCCATTCACAAAGGACATGTTCTTGTGTTCAAAGAGGGTCTCGATGCACTTTTCAAACTACTTTTAACTTGAAAAGGATGCTCCAAAAAGCATTTAATGACAGAATTTCTGGTGAAGTAACACACCAACCAAGATCCTGAATTGAAAGATCCACCTATATCAGCGAGTCGCAGCAAGCAAACTGCCGCAGCAAACGAGCTCTGCAGCACCCACCTCCGTGGATGTCTCAATCCAGTCAGTTTCCCTGCACATTCAAACTACTTAGATATTTGTTTCAGTGGCATGCAGTTGGCCCCTTCAAACACTTCAAGGAAAGGGTGACATAAACTGAGAAGGAAATGCAATTCAAATTATGAAATGCTTTTTCCCCCATTTATTTAAAAATGTATGTGCATTAAATAAATAAATACATTAAAATAAATAAATATACAATTTCAAAAACTTAGTTGTAATGTAGACCATAAATATCTTCAAATTTTCCTGTTTGACGGAGAGTAAGCAGTCTGTGGAAGCCAATCAAAACTGCTTATTATTTACATTTACATTTATGCATTTGGCAGACACTTTTATCCAAAGTGAATTACAGTGCACTTATTACAGGGACAATCCCCCTGGAGTTAAGTGCCTTGCTCAAGGACACAATGGTGGTGGTTGTGGGGATCGAACCTGCAACCTTCTGATTAACAGTTATATGCTTTAGCCCACTACACCACCACCACTCCCCACCACTCATGCTGTAATTATTACTGTGTCCCCTTCACATGCGATTCTGAAGAGTTCTTTAATTAATTTGAATTAGCAGAGTACCAGAAAATCTGACCAATCAAATTTATTATTTTCACCTTGAGGTTTGGGCATCAGCAATCTGCACCTTCACAGCGCCTATGAGAAGGGGATACGGTTTTTCCTTGAAGTGAGGAATGTTCCATTCCTGGAGCTTTGTTTCCGTCTTTACCTGAGGCCACGTTAAACAGCGGGACATGTCAGGCTACAGACAAACCAAGCAGTCTTAAATACGTGGTTGATTTACGGCGAAGAATCTGAATGACATTATTTTCTTCAAACAAACAGACTAATTGACATCTTTCCTGACCTGTCCACAAATGTAATTTATTGCCATGTCAAAGAAACTTCTCCTCAGTACTCAGAGACTGGACTGACACACACACACACACACACACACACACACACACCTGTACACCATCCAACTTTTGCACATGTCCAGAGTTGTACTTTAATTAATTGTCACTTATACCTGACTGCTACCTCAATAACTGCTATGTCCATAGAACAATTTCACTATTTCACAGTATGGCATTTTTAGAAAGTGTCATCTTTTTGCACTACTCAGATTACACATGTGTACTGTCGGTGCTGCACTGTCTCTTACTGTGCCTATTGTCCTGTTCCTTTTAATAATTTATTGTACTGTCCCATACTTTTTTGCAAACGTTTGCACGTGCACTTTATGTAGAAATGTTATTTAGTCTGTGTAGTCTCATGGTGGGTCTCGTGGTTCTGTGTTTGTCTTATGTTATTTTTATGTAGCACCATGGTCCCGAAGGAACGTTGTCTCATTTCACTGTGTACTGTACTAACTGTATATGGTTGAACGACAATAAAAACCACTTGACTTGTCAACATCCTCAGTTGAGGGCAGCTTCCAAATAAAAAAAGGTAAGCAAGAGACACAAAGTAAAAAAGTGTGACTGAAAATAGGCCTATGTTGTCTTATGCCCTGTCTGCACCTGATGTGAGCAGCGCATCAAAAGCAAAAAGATCCTATTATAATCAAAGAAGCTGTCAACACTGGTTATGGCGTCATGTCGATAGTAAACGGATGCCCCATTCCATTTTGCGCTGCACATGCTGGTGCTTCTCCTGTCAACAATACAAATAAACTATTTAGAACAATCGCTCTGTGTCCAATGTTGTCTGCCTCAAGACGTTGCATCCCATTGGGGGAGGGGGGGTTGTTGGGAAGGATTAAAGGGGTTCCCGTATTATGCAAAATACGCCACTGATTTGCATACATGTGAAAATTTTGAAGTAAGCTTAAAATGCACTTTTCCTATACTTGTAATGAAATATAACTTAAAATCTAAGTTTTCATATACTGTAAATTTCCATTGTTTTTCATTTGGTCTTGTCATTCACAATGCTTCATGGGATTGTCGTTCATTCCCTCATGGAAGACGTTAAGTACATGGTCCTGTACCTTCATCTTTTTGTACTGTATATATAGTGTTGTTGTTGTTGCTTAAAAACAATGTTTGTAATGTTGTGATTCACTTTGGAGCTGGTTGGTTTGGTTCATGGCTAAGAACTGTTTTATTAAGTACTTTCTGAAAAACAAAATTTTATTGCTCTTTATTATGGTTTATGTAAGCATCAGCGTTGTCTCAGATGTTTCTGCTAAAATCACTTAAGATAAATAAAAATGATTCAAATGAAAGGTGTTGTCTTACCTATAGAGCTCTACAATTATCTGAGTAGCATAGTTTAGATTATTTGTTTCTGGATGAATATAATGATAAATTGTTAAGTTCTTATTGAGATCTCTGACTATTGATGACAGTCTTCAGTATTATGGCAAATCTGATCACAGACTGAAACTCAAGAGTAGTTACACTGTTAACCTTACCCCTAAACCTAAACCTAACCCTACCCCAATCCTTACCCTAACCCTAATCCTAAACCCACCTGCACCTCAACCTCAGAAACTGCAAATATGAAACTTGTTAGAAATTTGCAGAACAACATGTAGTTACACAAAAATTACATTATATTGTAAGTGTTTTAATGTTAGTACATAGTCATTAGAGTCACATAAGATATTGTGGGACCCAATGCTGTATATTGTTAGCCATCTAACAAACCTATAATATGCCAAACCTATAATTTCCTGGTTAACAAATACATAAAAGATGTAAATAAATCAAACACTACTGTGACAGGATACTCACTCACACTTAAACATTGCAGTGTTTTCTTTAGTCATTCTGGCAGTTAACTCAGGAATATTAACATAAATAAATCTCTCTTCTGCTTTAGCAAGAAAAGATATACCATTGTTTTAATTAAACATGACTGCCATCATAAAAATGTATATATGTTCTTGTGTAATAACACTGGCAATAATCCAGCTCCCTGGGGACAACCCGACAAACAGACTTCTTAAAAATAAATAAGATAATAACCATTTTGGAGATCTGCCATCCATGTGTGTATTAAAATAGAGTACATCTAAAAATCAGTGTTCCTGACTAATTGTGAGTATGCCTTGGATTAGAAACTAGAGGTGTTTCTGGACAATATCTTTTTATGCTTTGTATTGAAATTAATGTAATACTTTACATTAATATTCCCTTTATTAAGGGCTTATAAAGTGTCTCATTAATGACTAATATGTCATTTACAAATGCATTATAGATAATTGATATAGCAACATGCATAAAAAGGCAACTTTCAACCTGTTAAATAGTGAGCATTTTAACTTACATGTTATAAATAATTAATACATTTATTCATACTTATATTAATCAAAAACATAAAATGCCCTAATTCATGATATTGGGACACAATGCAGCAAAAACTGATTATTATGGTGAGATTAAAAGGAGGGATTATGTCATGTTATATGACAGGTTTTTAATGTTGTCAGCTCCTACATAAATGCTTCATATGTGTCCACTTTACATTAAGGCACTAAGGTAATTTCATAGGTTACTAATGTTGAATAAGTGTTATTGAGCATTTATAACACATGAGGCAAATGACTTTCTATTTTGCAGGTACAGTATTGCATCACGTTCACCCTTTTTATGCATGTTGTATATAACTGCATATCAATGATTTTATGATGCATTTGTAAATGAATTGTTAGTCATGTATGAACCCTTTTTGAGTCCCTTATTGATGTAACTTGTTACCGAAATGATAAACAGTATAGCAATTGTGACAATGAATTATTGTAGTACAGGAAGAGAGTGTTTCCTTAAAAGTTTTTTATGATGGACAAGTGGTGTTAGCACATTCCTTTGAAACTGGGTGACCAATCTAAAATTTCGAACAAACAGAGCTATGCTGCCCTCTTTTGGCCCTGAACAGGCATACACAATAGAGGTCAAAAGTCAAGAAAACAAAAAATATATTCCAAAAAAAGATACACAATATGCGGTTTAAAGGGATAGTTCACCAATAAATTTAAACTCTGTCATCATTTATTCACCCTCATGTTGTTCCAAACCCATATGACTTGCTTTCTCCCATAGAACAGAAGACAAAAGGTTAGGTAGAACTGTAGGGATGAAATAGCAGCAACTGTTCCATGTATAATAAAGAGGTATGGATACATACAGGTATGGAATGAAAATGATAGAATGTTAATTTTTTGGTGCAAAAAAATATCCATTTAAGAGTGCCTAAAAGTATCTGTTACATTGTTTAATGGTAACTGTAATATGTCTCAATACCATGCATCCTACAGAGGAGTGGACAGATTCATTCACAGCATCTAAAGTGTGCATCCTGAAACTTTAATCTGGCAGACCATCATCTCCCAATCACTTTTGTTTGTGTCATCTGCATTTGCTGTAGACGAAAAGGGCCTCCTACAGCAGGGTTCCACAATAGGTGGCCTGCTGGCCCAGCCCCACGCCAAAGGCTTTTTCACACCATATCATGACGATTTTGTGAGACGAACTCCTGGCGAAAGGATGTAAAAATATAAAAATAAAAAAACAATTTCACCCCTGTATAGTAGGCAGCGCTGTTGCTGTTCTAAAAACATTTATACCATTCTCCTGCCCGCACCTTCAGCTTTTAGAGATTAATATATTGAATGTTTGTTAGATAATTTTGTCCTCCAATGTATTTAATTTATTTTCTTGATCTGCAATCCCCGTCTCGATATGGCTCAGCTGAGGGAAGAAAGAAATGACACAGACACCCAATGCTATCAAATCCTTCTTCAACGTTTATTGTTCTGCACTTTGTTATATGGTCCAGAAAAACCACATTCCACTGGACCCCCACCAATGGAATGGCTCATTACCTTATTTGGGGGTAACATACATTTGAGCTACGTGTGAAACGTGAGAGTAGAGACAAGAGACACATTCCTATAGAACATCCTTCAAACAGGGAACAGTTGCAGTTACACCAACAGAAAACATTTAAAAGATGCCTCCATTATTCCACATTGCCCACTTTGATCCTGAAAGGATCACATAACCTTCTCAACCAACTTCAGTATCAGGTATACTTAAATAATGGAACATGGTGATATTATGCCTGTTTATCATCACATTCAACTTTTGCATTAGTAATTGTAGCAAACATGGGCCAAATAATAACATAAGTACAATGTATACAGCAATCGATATAATGGAGGACAACCAGGGTGCGAACCACCCAAACATATTGAAAAATTGTCCCCACTTTCCCTGATGTTATCAGCTAATTCATTATTCAACTTATCCATTTCCTTTCATACCTTCATGAATTCACCATCATCATCAGTGTGACCCGGGATGTATGTACAGCATTTGTCTCCAAACATTTTACATACTCCTCCTCCATCTTTAGCTAAAAGGTAATCCAAACATTTAATACCTCTTGGCTGTCCAACACTATCTAGATATACTTCACGGTCACTTGAGGCATCACCTTCTAGGTACCTTCGTTTCCGGGTGTTTACCCGTACCTTCATAACAGAAACATCTTCCTGTAACATTACCATAAAACATAAACCATCATACATTATTTCTAGGAATTGGAATTACACATGTGGCTCCTTTCTGTTGTGTTGATACTGAACGGGCATAGGCAAGCGCGACCACCTGCCATATGCAGAGTGTCAGTAGGAATGTCTTCATGTTGACTGTTCCAGGTCCCTCCTCAAGTCCTCCTAATTCGCAGATTCCCGGTTGGGCACTGGCGCTGCGTGTTCAGCTCCTCCAGTGCTTTCACCGTTCACCTTGAATCAGTAAGGCCCTCCTTTGGAGCAAGCTTCACGCGGCTTGCGTGGATCCACTGTGGTTGAAGATCAGTTAGCACCCCCATTCTGGTCACTGGCAGTACAGTAGTTGGGCCCACTTTGGTTCACCTAACTTCGTTGGTTTCAAACACTTTACCAGAACCTGCTGATTTGGAACAAATTGATGAGTAGTGCTATCTGCAGGCAGAGGGAGAGAGAGCGATATCACCATTTATGTCATTTAATATTTTAATGAGGGAATCCACATATTCTGCAATCACCACCTCCTTGTCACCTGTGGAGAGAAAGCCAGCGCGGCCTTTGACCCGAGGGTCGGGAAAGGCCTACCCATTAGTATTTCAAATGGAGAGATTAACAACAGAGGATGGTGACATTCTGAGCTCATTCAGCCGAATCTCTGTATTATTTATTTTGCCAAATTTTCACCATTTTATCATTTTACCTCACACACGGGAAAGCTTCTGTCTGTTTAGAACAGCAGTTCCGAGTGTGGTATTGAGTCGTGCTTCGTAGGCTTGTGTCTGTTGTTCTGTGCGCACGTTAGTCGTGAGTCCAGGCTAAATTTTACAGCATTTTGTACCCCATTTATGCAATAAGTTTGATTTCACTTAATTTGAGACCCAATGTTGTCAGATTCAGATAGATTTGCCTGTAACAATTTAATGTCATTGTCTTTTACCAGTGTTGATTGTTCCTACCTGGTGAGAGGTGTGAAAAACTAATGGATGTGAGAGAACAATACGTTGTACCATCAACGCCTCAGCAGTCACTGCTCGTAAACATGCAGGGAGGTCTTTGGCGACTGCCTCTAAAATATTTTTGACAAGTACGCCACTGGTCTATATGTTCCGCAATTGGACTGAGCGAGGATCGCTGCTGCTGCGCCTGCCGCCTCGTGCACATACAAATGAAAGGGTTCATCATGATTTGGTAGCAATGTCCATTTCAGCAGTCCTCTTGATAGGTTCCTCAGCCCTTGAGAGTGTTGCTTCTCTCAGTATTTTAACATATAACGAGCAGTTTGGCACCCATGCTCAACAATAGTTCACTAAACCCAAGAAGCTTTGCATTTGAGCCTTTGTTTTAGGGTGTTGGAAGGTAGTAATTGTCTTCACTCTGTCCTTGGAGAGACGTACTGTTCCTTCTTGTAGTTCATCACCCAGATTGATAGTTCAGTTTCACCCATTGCATCTTTTCTTTTGATGTCTTGAAGCCAGCCTTTGCACACAATAGTTGAAGCGGCTGTGCATGACTTGATGTCCGGTCCAGAAACCAGGATGTCGTCAGCATATTGCAATAGACAGGTGGCAGCTTGGTGTCCTTCAAAGTAGCGTGCACTACAGCAGAGAACACAGCAGGCGAGTCTCTAAATTCCTGGGGCATTCTGTTACTGTTGGCCTCCATATGTGAATGCGAACAGCGGCTGCGTAACAGGCATGACTGACACTGAAGAATGCAGAACACAAATTAATAATAGTTTTCAAATGTTTTCAAATCGGTGTGGTCTGCTAAAATTTAGTTAATAGTAGTGCACACATCCGGCACCACTGGAGACATTATCATTAATTTTTCAACTCTTGCTTTAATCGCCATGTATTATTAGCTTTCTTCATAGCATTAATTGGTCATTTATGTGATGTGTGAATGGGTTTCAAAATACATTGTTTCAGACACTGTATTAATACCTTTGTTTTCTGACCATTTGTATTATACTGGCAAGTTAGAGTGGAGTTTGGCAACATATGGTCTTACATCAATAAGACCCGCCTCATCTTTGTGGGCGGCCCATAGCGCTGGGTCGACGTTGAGCATTTCCTGTTTCGCAGCAGAAGTGCTGACAAACGTTGAGCTGCAAACATCTCCGCAATGACCTGTATACACAGACTGACAATATACTGAGGGAAACAGCAATTGTAATGAGTTAGAATCAAAAGTAATTTTTTTCCTCCAATTTTATGCATCATATCACAGACCAGTGGGCAGAACGGAGAGTCAGGCAAATCCACGAAATCGTGCATTTTAAACAAGTTTGTGTTAGCTAGAGATGTTACGAGTGATTTTGGTGTCATATGACACTTCACAGGAATGCCATTAATTCCCACAGAGTTTAGAGTGCGTCCCGTAATAGAGCTCTCATAGCAATGCGCTGTTAATGAACTTTTAGATGTGCCTGTATCGATGATAAAGGTATGCGGTTTATATATGGTAATTCTTTGCATATAGCCAGCGTCTCTGACAATGTTAGTTAAACGATTTTATATCTGTTTGGGCACTAGATAAAAGTAAATGCTGCTGTTGTATCTTCACTCGTATCTTTCTTTGAATCTGAATCATATCCGTCCGCGGCTGCAGCGAATGAGTTGCGTTTAAATTTTGTTAAATCGGGATACAACAGTGCGCATGGTGTCTTTGGGAGGTTTGGGGTTAAAGCTTTGTTCACGACAATATCATATTTAGGCGGCTTGTTTTGAAACAGAGAGCGCTGCATGCATTTGATTAGTCTCTTTTCATTCAGGACCTTTGTCCCAGAATGGTTTTATTTTCTTCCACACCTTGTATGACTCTTTTATGTATTTTTAATCCCACTGAGGGTCCGTTCACCCCTTTTTAACCTTAGATTTGATTTACTCATGAATTGATCTAATTAAGTTTTTCTTTTTTTTCTTCTTTTTTTATTTCTCCTTTCTCTGACCACCCAGCCAAATTGCTGATATATGGCTCAGTATTATAATCTTGTTTATTGCAAAACATCCATTGTTTTGGAGTTTCGTTCCATAGAGAGTCTGGAGAAATCCCGGACGAGCCCCCAAATTGTTAGATAATTTTGTCCTCCAATGTATTTAATTTATTTTCTTGATCTGCAATCCCCGTCTCGATACGGCTCAGCTGAGGGAAGAAAGAAATGACACAGACACCCAATGCTATCAAATCCTTCTTCAACGTTTATTGTTCAGCACTTTGTTATATGGTCCAGAAAAACCACATTCCACTGGACCCCCACCAATGGAATGGCTCATTACCTTATTTGGGGGTAACATACATTTGAGCTACGTGTGAAACGTGAGAGTAGAGACAAGAGACACATTCCTATAGAACATCCTTCAAACAGGGAACAGTTGCAGTTACACCAACAGAAAACGTTTAAAAGATGCCTCCATTATTCCACAATGTTGTTGAAGCAATTATTTACCTAATTTGGAATAACTGTTTCATTGTGCTCTTTCCATGGTGTTGATGTATTTTGAGGTGTATTTAATCTGTTTATATGCGAGTGTGTAAAGTGTGCTGTTGGATAAATATACCTCCTATTAATATTTGCACATACTGTATATTGTGCTACGAGAATATTCCAAACGGACTCTTATAGCCAACTACTATTTTCATAATGTCTGAATTAATGCCAGGATTATATAACATAAGGTACTGTGATACAAATACACGTGGAGTAGTGCACATTAAGAATAACATGTATAGAACAGTATAAAATATGATGCATAATAGGCCTATTAAAAATTATATATAAGAAAACACTGGCTTACAGTTTTTTCTTTATTGAAAGTATTGCAATACTTTCTTATATTATGAGAACAATAATACTATTAATGCTAATATGTCTAATAATTGAATCTGCAATTAGGGAAAATGGGGACACATCCCATTTGGTGATGAACAGAAACAGCTGACTCGCATTGAGGACATGGAGATCAAAATTGTTCATTAAAGTTTTTTTGTTTTTTTTTATATGAAATACATAAAATTGTGCAGCTTGTTGAGAAAAGGTGTGCTATTAGATTTCTAAGTGATCAGAGTGGACTGAATTTTGCATGGTGGACAATAAATCAGGCAAAAATATCCCATAGACTCATGAAGTATCCACATGACTCACATCAGCCTTGTAGAATACATGGAAGTCCATAGAGTGATATGTTAGCATTACCCCTAGTGCTGCATTACAAGGCACTCAAAGTTAATTACTTTTAAGTGCAGTGAAATGATATATTCATATGGTCATATGTATGTCTGGTAGTGTTTCTGTGACAGCTGAACGTTAGGATGTGTGTCCCCAACTGAGTCATTGCAGAGAGAAATGAGTGTATGATTTACTTATTTTGCATTTGTCAAGCCAAAAATAAAAAAAATACAACTATTCTGTGAAAAGTGTTTTAAAAGGTAACTTAAAAAGTAAAGTCATTATTAATGTGATTATTTTTATGAAGTAATCAGTACAGTAATCTGATAACAGTTTTAAAAAATACTTTGTAATTTGTAGTGGATTACTTTTTTGAGTAATTTACCCAACACTGCAATTTGCTTATAGCTACACAAACTCTGTCTTTGCAATGTCAAGTCCAAATTTTGTGAATTTTGCCCATGTTTCTACCTCAGTAATAATTAAATTATAAGTATAAGGCAACAAGAAATATTTAAAAATGTCAAACTTATTAATGAAATATTGAAGGTCTAATTGTTTTATTCATACAAATAATTACCTTATAGTTTCTAAGCATCAAGAGACCTTGTTTCTTGAACTAATTTTAAATTCTCCAAGAAAACATTAAGAATGACGTTAAAGAATAGTTTACCCAAACATTTTATCTTTCTTTGTTTACTCACCCTCATGCCATCTCAGATGTGTATGACTTTCTTTCTTCACCAGAACACAAATTAAGATTTTTAAAAGAAAATATCAGCTCTGTAGGTCCAAACAATGCAAGTGAATGGATGCCAAAAGTTTGAAGTTCCAAAAAGCACAAAGACAGCATAAAAGTAAATTAAAAGTAATCCATATGACTCCAGTGGTTTAAGCCATGTCTTCTGGAATGATCCAATCAGTTTGGGGTTAAAACAGACCAAAATGTTACTCCTTTTTCACTCTGAAACAGTGAAAACTAATTTGGGAAACCTGTCCTATATTACGTTAAAATACTAATCCTTAATACTTGCTAGTGGAGATGATCTTTTGACCTCTATAATGCAATGGTACTGGAAATGCAGTCTGGGGAGAGCTTTATTTTGGTCTTTCTCACTTGTGTCCAGATGGCCCTTACAGCTGCTCAACATTATGCAGCTCTCTAGGTGCAACCGAGAGTGTGCTAGTCACCCTGGAGGAAGGACCGAGCGGCTGTGCACTATTCCTGCTTTGCACTTGTATGCTATTGATCTTTTTTTTTTTTTCTTTTTTTTTTTTAAGTGTAATCAAGCTTCAAATAATGATCATGCCTATAGACTGCAATGGCAAGATGTACAGTGAAAAAATAGTTATATTTTGGTCTGTTCTCACCCAAACCCAATTAGATAAATTCAGAAAACCAGATTAAACCACGTAAGTTTTACAGATTCCTTTAAGGAGCTTGGAAATTTGGTCACTATTCACATGCTTTGTATGGACAGACATCATTCATTAAAACACCTTTGTTTTGTTTTTTTGTTGATTATGAGTTTGAGACATCATACTAGTGAGTAAAAGATTAGACAACTATCTTTATTTGGGTGAACTTTTCCTTTAACATAGACAAGCCATCTTATTATTTCCTGCTATTTATTAATGTAACTACAGCCATTTCCAAGATTCCTGTTCAGCACCTGTATGTGTATGTATATATATATATATATATATATATATATATATATATATATATATATATATATATATATATATACACACACATACACACACACACACAGTATATATATATATATATATATATATATATATATATGCATTTTAGTACTGCTTGGCAGTAGCAGACTTGAAAGCTATATGAAGGAAGTGTGGCCAGATTGAATAGAGGAAGTGAAACAGGTAAGAAACAGTAAATGGGTTTAACCATGCCCCACCTCACTGTCTCTGCTTTTTTATGTCAACATCATCCTTTAATGACCATATGATGTTTTGGGGGTACATACCTTGCTTTAGCAAAGAAGGTTGCTCAATACAGTACTATGAAGAGGCCACTTCCCTTAATCCAAAATGGTCACAGTTTATATGGTTTTTATCTGCCTGATTTTATAGGAATGTTGTCTAAATGTCGTTGCTTAGTAGTAAACCACTATGTAAACCACAATCTAAAACCATCGAAACAGGCATGAAAATGTGCAATCTTGATTTGAACACATTGTTTAGCAAAACTGCTATGCAGATGCTACTGTGCAGTGTTCTGGGTAGATGTTGGCATGTTGCTCTGCAGTTGCTAGGGAATTCCCTGGGTATTCTAGGTGATTCTAAGTGACCACCCAAAGATGAAAATTCTCATCAATTACTCTCTCATGCCATCCCAGATGTAGAGTATGTACAGTACAAAAGTTTAAAAGAATATTTCAGCTGTTTGTCCTTACAATGCAAGTGAACTCATTAGGTCCACAAAGGACATAAAGGCAGCATAAAAGTAATCCATAATACTCCAGAGGTTTAATCCATGTCAATAGAAGTGATATGATAGGTGTGGGTGAGAAACAGATGTAGGATATTTGGTATGCAACATTTAGAAGGGAACTTTAAAGTGCCCTTATTCTAACACCATTATATGTATGTAAATTTAGAGGGGAATTTATGGTCTTGAAATATGTGAGCTATGAACTAACTTAAACTGTCCTTATTGTATATTATTAGGTAATGAAATTTAGAATGGAATTAGTCACATTCGACAACCATTATAAATTAGATAAATGACAAATAACTAGATTATTCACAACCATTAAAATCGTAATACAATGTCTAGTTGTATCCACTCACAATTTCTACTTTAAGGAATTAGCTTTAATCAGTGAATTATGATTAATTCACTTATTGGAGTGATATTATTCTCATGGCTTATTGAAAATAACATCACACATATTTAGGTACATTTTTGAAGTGAAATCTTTTAGAAACTGGGATGAGATTATTTATCAAAATATACCACAGTCACATCATCTTTGAACACAGACAAACTTTATTGCTATTCTAAACATAAATCTAATCTAAAACATATATACTTGAGACAGGTTGGTGAAAAGAGTGACAGAATGTGAAATAAATTATCAATACAGTGAAAATGAACTTTATGGAGTCTGCTGACAATGTCTTAAGAACCATTTAACCTTATTTGAGTCTACATCGATTTGCTATCGGATTACCCAAAGTATTTAATTAATACACCAGCACTTTGAGCACAATATTGGAGATGTACTTGCGTATAGTGGTGTTTCATTGCGTTCTTTGTGTTGCTTGGTTCTTGACGCTTGCTCGAAAGTTTGTTCCGTCAATGTTTTGGACCTCTGTAAGATCTTATAGTTATTGTCGTTATGAATAATGAGGTAGGCTTTGAAGAGCAAAATCCAGAAATTAATTCCTTCCCCCAGAAATAGTATCACGGCTTGTGCTGTTTCGAACAAGTTATTGGATAAACGAGGGTGTGTGTGTGTGTGTGTGTGAGAGAGAGAGAGAGAGAGAGTGAGAGAGAGAGAGAGAGAGAGAGAGAGAGAGAATGAGAGAGAGAGAGACAGAGAATGTGTGTTCACCTATTGCCAAACCCAAGCAGAGATGGTGTCAGCTTTTTGAAGGTCAGCTTTCTCAGTGGAAAAATAGTGTCCAAGTGGGGGTATTACTCCCTATTTTGCGGTACTCGGTGCACAAGTGTCGATCATTATTGAAACCATAATGTCCTGTGTAAATAATCAGTCTGTTGTGTCTCTCAGCTGTGATGAACCATATTGTTGAAGTTGTGCGTTGATCATTAAGAGCTGATCATTAAGAGCGGTTGTATGTAGACACAGATTGACTTCACGTCACCTAACTGGCTCATATTACACACAAAAATTATATTTTGCCACCACCTGCTGGCTAATATATGTAATGTAAAAAAAATTGCTCCAAAACCGACATAAAAATGCCAGACTATAGTTTGTAAATGCACATGTGGACAAAGATCTTTTTGGAGAAATGTCCTCTGGTCTGGTGACTTTTTTTTTTTTTTTTTTTTTGCTGTTTGGCCATAATGACCATCGTTATGTTTGGGGGGAAAAAGGGTTAGCCGTAGAACACCATCCCAACCGTGAAGCATGGGGGTGGCAGCATCATGCTGTGGGGGTGCTTTGCTGCAGGAGGGACTGGTGCACTTCACAAAATTGATGGCATCATGAGGAAGGAAAATTATGTGGATGTATTGATGCAACACCTTCAGCCAGGAAGTTAAATCTTGGTTGCAAATAGGTCTTCCAAATGGACAGTAACCACAAGCATACCTCCAAAGTTGTGGAAAAATGGCTTTAAGACTACAAAGTCAAGGTATTGGATTGGCCATCACAAAGCCCTGACCTCAATCTAATTGAAAATTTGAGGGCAGAACTGAAAAAGCGTGAGTGAGCAAGGAGGCCTACAAACCTGACTCTTTTGCACCTGTTCTGTCTGGAGGAATGGGCGTGTATATATATATATATATATATATATATATATAAGGAACAAAATTTTAACCAAGCTCAAGTTGCATCAATTCAGAAATACAATTTTGGAAATATCAGTATCAATTGAAACTTTATCAAAGTCAGCAAAGATTTAAAAGCAAAAAGATGAGTGTATCACAATATGTAGGTGACTATTTTGGAAATGGTATTACAAGGTCCTTCCAGAAAAGCATGGAAACGTTCATGAAGAAGCAGAAGACACGATTGCATACAACAGGTTTTTCAGCATTATTCATCATGTATCAAAAATGGTATGCACAGCTTTACAATGTCTTGGAGAGGTGAAGCCTGATTTCTTCACATTGTTGCATTCCTCTATGACAGGGGAACGAGGGCCAGTTGAACAGTTCATATATATATATATATATATATATATATATATATATATATATATATATATATACACACAGGGTTGGGGAGTAACGGAATACGTGTAACGGGATTGCATATTTAAAATACAAAATATAAGTAACTGTATTGCACTACAGTTACAGTTTAAATTATTGGTAATTAGAATACAGTTACATTCAAAAAATATTTTGATTACTGAAGAGATTACTTTGCATTTTTTTGTCATTTATTTAATTTAATATTTAGTCCTTTTAGATGGAAAACATATACATATAAATGATGCGATACAAAGTGCATTTGAACAGCGGTGAAAAACGTATGATGTGTTACATTCATACGAGCAGACGAAGTACGTTTGAAGTAAGTTTGGAGCAGAAGAAATATAATTAATCCTTGTTTAAATTGTCACCTTTACGTTCAGCTAAAATGCTATTTCTAGCCATTTTACATGCACGTTACCAGGCACGATCATATTTGTTTATCGAGCAAATTCACTTTGTATCATAATTTCTTTTTTCTAGTAAGACCTTTGATATTAGGGCAAAAATTGTAATCTTGATAATATTTTTTGTATTGTTTTCCTGTAAAAATCCTTAAAACAAGATCAATTTGATTAATCTTGTTTTAGAAACAACATTTAATAAGTTATTTAGGTTTTTCAGAGAATGTATTTTTAACATGTGTATTTTGTATTTTTTGAATTTTTATAGTCAAAACAAGTGAAAAAAATCAAATGGAATACGTTACAAATAAAACGTACACTCATACACACACAAACACACATGTTAGTAGGCTATCCTTATGACTCTCAATAGACATAATTATTTTTATACTGTATGAACTATAGATTCTATCCCCTAACCCTAACCCTCACAAAACAATTTCTACGTTTTTACATTTTCAATAAAACATAGTTTAGTATGTTTCTTTTTTTTTAAGTGATTTGAATTATGAGAATACTGGAAATATCCTCATAAACCACATTTATAGCATAATACCCTTGTAATTACCAGTTTGTAACCTAAAAGTCCTCGTAAACCACCCAAACACGGCCACACATACACACACACACACACACACACACACACACACACACACACACACACACACACACACACACAGTAAATACAATATACTGTACATAGCAGTAACAAATAAAGAAAAAGTCATTTTTGAATATGTAACCACTTTAATGTCTAATTTACCTCAAGTTAACATAATAATATTTTGTTTGATAGCCTCCAAAACTTTTTAGCCTTCCTGCTGTGCCCAGGCTAACTTCCCTGAAGATACATTTTTTTAAGGAAAATTTCTCCATTGGCTGAAATGTATTTTGCTTGCCAGATAATATTTAGTTTGTGTAGTATGTGAATAGAGACGCAGGGCTTGTTTCTCCCCTCATATTTCCCTGATATGCGGTATACTTGTTGTTGTCTTGATACAGTCAAAACTTTCAGTTAAAAATAATACAGTAAGCGTGAGTCTGATGAAGTTCTATACGCACAGTGTGCACAGATAGCAAGTGAGCAAGCAGAGACATTAATCACATTAGGACATGTAAACACGTGAAAACTGATGTGTGCAGTAAGAAATACACAGAATATATACTGTAATATTCCTAACAGTAGTAAGCAAAAAAAAAAAAAGACAAAGACAAGCTCTACACATTTCCTGCCAGAGGCTTTTTTCGGGTCCAAAAAAGAGGATATGTCTGTGAAAAAGAGGACGTTTGGTCACCATAAATTTCACAATGAAATATTATTTATTTTACTGTGGTGCTGTGGGCTGACGCAGAGATGGCGCACGCCAGTGAATAGCACTCAGTTAATAGTTTTAGTAATATAGCCAACAGTTATTGCTGCATGGTGGATAGATATTTTCAGAGTTGAGTGACTCGTCTCTCACTCACAGCTACCTAGCAAACTGATCTGCATGTTTAGTGGAGTAATGACACCTGATTTTGTATTTCATGAGAACGTCAGACCCATTGGAAGTAGCAGTCCCGTTTAGAGACAAGAGTCGTGAAATATCATGAGCTGCTTTGATGTAATTTAATGTAGATGTTATTTAAATATAGTATAGGCCTATAAGGACATACATAACATAAAAAGCAAAAAGTTTACACATATTTGAAAATAAATAAATTTTTGTTCAGTTGGACAGGCAAAGTAAATGATTTGAGTAGCTGTACAGTGCATCAAAAATAGAAACTGAGCAGCCTTTACCAAAATGTGCCTTTCATCAATGGATGCTTCCAGTACAGACAGCTCCACAGATCATGATGGAAGCTAAATTGTTTTGTTAAGTGTGTAATAAACTTTGTGGAATATATTAGGCTATAGTTTAATAATCGTTTAAGAGAATTAGGGGAAACATTAAAGGCCAAAACAAAATGCAGAAATTAAAAATCACGGCCTGTTCAGCATAACGCACTGGCCCTTTTCAGCTTATTGCCTGCCGGCCCACCAGGAAAAGTCCTGGAACTCCCTATGGCCAGTCCGCCCCAGGGTGTAATTTTTTGTGACACCTGGCTCTCAAATGATCACCATAGAGCAGTAATCTTCAAAGACTATGACAGATGTCAATGATAGCTTAATACCACAACAAACCTTTGTTCCTAAGCTAATAAAGTGCTATGATCAAACAATATCAAGAATTTCCATCATAAGATGTCAATGCTCCAACACTAGATTAATTTCGCCCATGTAAAATTAGCCCTGATTAATTTCACCTCTTAACACTCAACCCGGATGCCCAGGCACTAACAAAGGTTCAGGTCTGCTTGCATCAATTCCATTGTTCCATACTTGTGCTAATTTTGAGCCATTGATTAAAGGTGGTCCCAATGCCCTTGCTGTTCAGAGAACCCCCTTGTAAACTCCCAGTGGACATCAACTATGCCAGTCATGAATGGCACTAAACACAATAGCAGGTTAGAAGGCGAGTGCCCTCCACTGAGAGAGAGAAGAGGAGGGAGGGGAATGGACCAATTAAGTTTCGAGATCACCATGTTAAGAGTGATAAATGAGAGTTTCCCACAGAGACTTTCCACAGGGTTTGAAGAGCTCCCGCACATTTCTTTTTTACTCACACTACACTATGTTACACTAAAAATGAACTATACTTTTACAGCCTTTGTTATTCTTGGTTAATGTTACATTTAACAAACACTAATACATTAAAATCAAGCATTATTATTAACTAACATTAACAAAGATTAATTAATGCTGTAAAAATATATATTGTTTATTGTTTGTTCATAATACCTAATGCATTAACTAATGTTAACTAATGGAACCTTGTTGTAAAGTGTTACCACTTAAGTTAACATAAGAATTAACATGAATTAACAATGAACAATTAAATAGCACTTAATGTTACTTAATGTTCTTTTCAACATTTACTTGTTGAAAATGTGTATTAACACTAACATTACTAATATATTATGAGCTAATGTGAACAATGAACAACTGTATTTTCATAAATTAACATGAACCAAGATTAATAAATTCTGTATGAAATATTGTTTATTGTTAGTGGTTCATAATAATTTACTAATGTTCACAAGTACAAACTTATTGTAAAGTATTGCCATTGTTGGGCGAGTTATTCAAAAAGTAATAAAGTACAAATTACTAATTACTTCTCTAAAATTATAATCACATGGCTTTACTAATTGCTTCAACAAAAAATGTATGGCATTACTGCTTAGTTTAATTTACTTTCTAAATCCCTTGTAAAATCCCTTGTAACCGAAAAGTTCAAAGTCAAACCCTCAGCATCACACGTTCCCTATCTGTCACTCACTCGGCGTTGTGTCGATGAGTTGACATTAGGGGTTGCTCCTGCGGAGCCCAGACATCTCTGATCTTGAGAAAAGGCCAATGGAAATTGGCGTGTGGAATTTGCATGCCACTCCCCCGGATATACGGGTGTAAAAGGAGTGACGCTGCAAACACACAATCAGATATCTTCTTCGGAGCCGAGCGAGAAAGTCACAGAGCTGAATTCCTCTGCCGCCTCCATTCATCTCTACACGCTGTTGGATCTACGGCGCTTTCCAGCGGTTCTCCCCCTCGCACACTATGTTGTGCTGAGCACACACACCTGGGCTCTTCAGCAGCAGAAAAAATTTCATGGCGTGAATAACGTTTATATATATATTTATATACCTACTTATATACATATACCTTTATATGTATATAGGTAGGTATTTATATACCTACCTATATACTTTCAGGGATCAGGTGGTGAACCTGCAAGCGCTGCCCCAGGAGGAGTCAGACCTAACCTTGGTATTGCTGTGTCTGGTGCGCGCTCTTCGCATCTACTTGGATCGCATGCAGAGCTCTCCGGGCCATGTGTGGTCTCCGTGGTGTTCTCCTCTTTGGAGGGACACCCCCTAGCTTGGACCATATATTTGGCCCCCAGCTGAACGATTTTGTTCCTTTTTATGGAGAACAATAGAGAGAAGGCCACAGCTGGGCCAGCCAGTCCTTATACTTCTGAGCAGTTAGCCATTCCCCTAAGTGCAGGGGACCGCTTCATGCCTACCAGTGTGTTGGGGGTAGTTATGCGACGGCTTTCTGCGCTGGCTACGAGGCACACAGGGGTCTGCCCGTCTCGCACCGCCAGTCTGCGTAACTCGGTTCAGCTCTTGTGGCGTTTTCCATTGGGACCCCTAGTGTCAACTCATCGACACAACGTCGAGTGAGTGACAGATAGGGAACGTCTCGTTTATTGATGTAACTTCCGTTCCCTGATGGAAGGAACGAGACGTTGTGTCCCTCCTGCCACAACACTGAACCAACCACTGAAATGGCCGGGTCTTTGGCTCGGCTCTTCAGTGTGATACCTGACTGTGTGTTTGCAGCGTCACTCCTTTTATACCCGTATGTCCGGGGGAGTGGCATGCAAATTCCACACGCCAATTTCCATTGGCCTTTTCTCAAGATCAGAGATGTCTGGGCTCCACAGGAGCGACCCGTAGTGTCAACTCATCGACACAACGTCTCGTTCCTTCCATCAGGGAACAGAGGTTACATCAGTAACCGAGACATTTCTACCTTACAATGAATCATTATTGGGTGCGCACCGTTCAGCTGTTACAGTAACACAAAAAGATGTACAAATAAACATCAAGATTTGAAGGCATTCTACATAAAACAATATTTTTTTAGAAAATTAGTTACTTAATGTACTTAAAAGTAATTAACTTAATTGAAAATCACTTACTGTATCAGATTACAAGGAATCAAAATGTTATGCTGCTTTTAACAAAAAATTATGATATTACAGTAACTACTTACCCAAAATAAACCAAATTAACATATTCAAGAAATGCAAGTATCATACAATTTAATAATCATGTTTTTAGGAAGCTGATTTTAAAATACACTTGGCTCAAAATTCTGAGGGGACATGTACAGTAACCACCAGTTTTGCACATGCAAATACCAGTCACGTTTTCTTCAGATAATGTAAAAATCTAGTTAGCTTGTTGGAGCTTGAATTTAGAGACTTCACCCATTGTCTCATCAAGTTTCGCAATCTGAAATAAGAGGTTGTAAAGCTGTCAGAGGTCTTATATCTGTCATTCAGCACTGGGGGTTTTCTGGTTCATTGGACACAGATCATCAAAAAGAGTTTGGAATAATTAAGATGCAGTGCTTTTAAAGGAAACCTCATTCTCTTCCCATAAAGCGCAAATATATTTCCACCATATCCATTGACAATCAAACATAATCCTAATATTTATGACCTTTTGTCCACAGCCAGTTTCATTGTTCAAAAAAATCCTGGTATGCAAAGACACCCCAACTAATGAGGTATTGACATCGACCCAGACACACTCCATTGTTTGAGATGCTTATTTATTTATGACTGTTTAGCATGCTACTCATGACTAATTCCTTAACACCATCCTTGATCAATAGGCAAGATTAATGGCAGATATACTTGAATGTTATTTTTATTGGAAACATGGATGAAGTGCATTCCTCCTCCCTTCATCTACCTCTCTCTCTCTCTCTCTCTCTACTCTCTGACACTCACAACACTTGATTGATGTCAGATTCACATCAACCCCAGCTTTCCTTTATTTCCCTGCATAATAATAATTTTTTTCTTTCCTTTCGTGGGCTCTGTCAGTTGCCGGGATTTTGCATTTGGGGCACATTCAAAACGTCTTGTTAAAAATTAAAGTGAACGTATTCGGCTCTCTGATGCAAATGGCGTCCCATGTGGCCTGCAAATGCATATGAGGTCCAGAGACAAAGAGCGTGCAATGGTAAAAACACAACTTGCCGCACAGACCCAAGTGGAACCGCTAAATAGAAATTAAGCCGGTGTTATCAAGACTTCCCGAAGTTCTTTATTTTACCTGTCTGTCTTGCTGTCAGTCAAAAAAGATTGCAGAGCTAAGCTACTGGACAACATTTAGCTAATTGCAAGTTTAAATGTTAAGTATATGTTTCATGTTAAAAACCTTTTCTTATCCCAGTTTTATATCTAGAGACTACTATAAGTAAGCCATTCAAAGGTTGTTTTCCTGAAAAGCATATAGACCCTGGCTCTATGGCAATATAAAATAATTTCTCTGTTTATTTAAGCATCGCGACCAGTCTGACACTGCAACACTGGCTCAACCAATGATGCGAATTTGGGGTGGGATTATCTGTTTTTCTGACCAATGGCAGATGGAGGAGTGTTTGGGAAACTTGTTCGAAAACAGTCATTATTTTTGCAATTCCATTTGGTTACACTGGTGGCACAAAAATTACACACTTCACCTTTAAATATTTCAGTGTTTCCTGGTTTCGCAGCCTAATTGACAGTGTGTACATATGCTAGAGTCTTATGAGTTTTCTGAAGCTGCTCTTGTGTGTTAGGTAATAAGAGAGTGACAGAAAAAGAAGAGTACTCAAAAATTCAGATCTTCACTCTCTCAGAAGGTGAAGCATACACACAGAGCTTCTTCTGCACTCTCATTGTCAACTAATAGTCTCTCAAGAACTGTCTAACACTGGCAAGTACAGAAATATTTAAAGAACTTATAACAACCATATCAAAAAGGTCATCAAAATGTTTATTTCATGTGGCTGTCTTAAATGGCATGCAAAAATGACATCCACAAAATTCTTATTTAGCTGGCATGTCAAAGTGACTCTGACTGCACTTAAAAATGCTTGTTTTACAATTTCCATTAATTAGGCCATCTTTACACTGCATAAATGTGAAGTTTGATTGGTTGGTCCTGCCCCCAACTCATGTCACTGTTAGAGCAAAGTTGGTGTGTCGGGCTGATATCTATGCTCAATCACAGAGACACAGTGTTTACACTTTTCTGGGAAATCAGCCTACAATCCCAATTCCGAAAAAGTTGATAGAGTTGATAATGCTAATAAAACAAAAAGCTGTAATTTGAAAATTATATTCACTCTGTCTTTTCATACCAGATGATTGCAACATGCCCCAAAAAAGTTGAGACAGGGACAATTTTGGACTAATAACAATCTGACGATTTGAAATAAAAAGGTAATGTGAAAACAGGTGATGTGAAACAGGAGATGTGAAACCGGTGAGGCAATTGTGCCATAGTATAAGAAGTCTCTTTAAAAAAAGCCTTGTCCTTTAAGAGCAAGGATGGGTCGAGACATGCCAATATGCCAACTGATCCATCAGCAAATTATCCAGCTCCTAGAGAACAATGTATCCCAAAAACGAATTGGAAGGATTTTAGGCATTTCTCCCTCTACAGTGCACGATATAGTTAAAAGATTCAAGGAATCCGGTCAAATCTTGGTGAGTAAAGGGCAAGACCGAAAATCACTTCTAAATGTGTGTGATCTCCAATCCGTCAGTATCTCTAGTGGATATCATGACATGGGCTCGGGAATACTTTAGTAAACCTTTGTCAGTCATCACCATTCACCGCTACATACACAGCAACAGGTTAAGACTTTACTATGCAAAGCAGAAGCCAAACATCAACACTGTCCAGAAGTGACTGTCTGTTTTAAATATCTATTTATTTTTTACACAAACATATGGATTTTCACAAGAAGACATTAATTGATAGACTGGAGTTGTGTGAATAACATTTATGCTGCCTAAATATGCCTTTTGGACCATCAAATACCCAGCAGCCTGATAGCACCCGTTTACATGCATTGTATAGACAAACTGAGAAGAAATCTGCTTATAAAAATCTTCACTTCAGTTCTGCTGAATAAAGAAAGTCATACACATCTGGGATATTTGTGGGTGAACTAACTCTTTAATAAGTGTTATTAGAAAAAAAGGTGATGTTGCACATTGATAAACACTTAACTGCCCCAATTTTTTGGAGTATGTTGCAATCATCTGATTTAAATAAAAATTATTTAAAAATAAATTTAAATAATACATTTACAAGGTAAAATATCAAATATTGTTTTGTTGGGGACATGGGTAGCTCAGTAAGTACTGACAACAAGTAAAAAAAAAAAAAAATTCACTTTGTACAACTTTCACATTGCATTCCTTGAAAGGTGAAGGGAAGTTTACTAAGAATTGGATTTTCCGCATGCGCAGTGACACGATATAAGCATTTTCATACGTATCATTGTGGAAGAGCAACTTTTGGAAAACGCTTGAAAACGTTAGTGTGGACGGAGAGCACTTTGAAATGAAAATGCTGTTTTCAAATGTATCCAGATTAATGTAGACGTAGCCTTAGTCATCTCTATAAATTTCCACATGGGATATCGGACCACTTTGTGGCCACAATCTTTCTCTTTATCGCTCTTTTAAATATACACACATACACATCTCCACACTGCTACATACATACTTCATGAAAAATAAATGCAAACTTCAAGAGAACAAACACACACACACACAGAGAGAGAGAGAGAGAGAGAGAGAGAGAGAGAGAGATCCACCTTCATAGGGCTCTTTCAGTTTGGGTTTGATAACCATATTCCCTTAGAAACTATTTCTTTGATGCTCTTGAATTTGCATCTCCAGACTTCATTCTTACCTTTAAAAAGTAAATAAAATAAAAAAATGGGGTAAAATAGATTTCCTTTTCTCATACATATACTTTTATTGATGAACAGAGATTTGTTGCTTTTGACGTGAATAGTATTATATTACAACAGCATATTGAATATGTAAAATAAATATTCATTTAAATGTTAATGCATTTTATGTAAAGTATAACAAGAGTAACTGAAACTGGGAATTATGCCATTATTGTAAACATTTATTTAAAAGTTTCTACAATATACAATTTTTTTTACTTTTTTTTTACTTTATTAACTAGACAAAGTATTAATGTTAAATGAATGTTTTACTTTGAAGCAAAACAAAAATAATAGTGTTTATTAAAATGTCCTGCATGTTTAAATGGATAATTCTCCTAAAATTTAAATTCTGAAAAGTAAATCATTTACTACTCACACTCATGTTGTTCCAAATCCATTTTTGTTTAGCTTGAGCTGTTTTGAGGAATGTCTGAGCCGAAGTTTTCCATACAGTGAAAGTGGACAATGATTTGTACAGCCAACAAAAAAACTGAGAAAGTCTTCCTGCTATTATATTTACATTTTTCCTTAAATTTCAGTCTATACAATTGCTATCATATGTCCTCAGAAGACTTGGAATGTAGCACATTTGCATGGTGTACTTTATTATACTTTTATGGAGATTTTTTGGTTGTTATTGAAGCTTGGCAGCCCCCATTTCCATTCACTTTGAATGATTGTATGAAAAGAGTAATGTAAATATTCTACCTAACATATCACAAACTAACATATAAAAAACTAGTTTGAAACGATATGAAGATAAGTAAATACATTTTCATTTTTGGGTGAACTAGTTCTTTAATTTATATACTGTACATCTTAAATCAAATCTTCTGTGAAGGCAAGGGATTTTAAATAACACATGGATATAGATACAGCAGCTACAACTGTATTTTTGACAAATATAGTACAGCCATGGCCAAAAGTATTGGCAGTGACATACATTTTGTGTTTTGCAAAGTTTGCTGCCTCAGTATTTGTAGATAATTTTGTAGATGACTTTCACCCGCCCCCCAGCAAGCTCGTTGACTCTCGTCCGTGCTCGAGGCCAGCCTGCCTATCCTCTAGAGCTCGAGGTGGATGAGCTCACTGCATCGCCTCCCCTGGGCTGCCGCAGATGTCCAACATGCTTGCCCGGGCCTCGCAAAACACCCCCCCACCCCCCCCGGTCCCGTTTTTCCTGGAGGTGCACGATGAGCTGACGTCTTTGTGGAGTGCACCCCTCTCCACTCGACACAAAGCCTGCTCATCCGGTCTCGCTACCCTCAACGGCGGAGTGTCCCATGGATATACGGCGATTCCCCAGGTGGATAGGGTTGGTGCGCTCCATCTATGCCCCTGAAACCCTACCACCTGGCGGGGTCGCCCTGTGCTCCCTTCAAAGGCCTGCAGGACAACATCATTGTTTACTGCCAAAGCCTACAGCGCCACTGGACAGGCCCCTTCTGCCCTGCATTCCATGGCCATCCTGCAAGCCCACCAGGCCAAGGCGCTCAAAGATCTGCACGTGGGTAGCCCTGATCCCGATGTGTTGCAGGACCTGCGCTCAGCGACCGACCTCGCCCTCAGGGCCACGAAGGTCACAGCGCAGTCACTCGGGCAGGCGATGGCCACGCTTGTGGTCCAGGAACGTCATCTGTGGCTGAACTTGGTCGAGATGCGTGAGACCGACAAGGCGACACCGTCGAGGACATCGCCCAGCAGTTCTCCGCGGTGAAGAAGCAGACAGAAGCCATCTCACATATCCTGCCCCGCTGCAAGCCTGCCGCCATGGACCATGCCCCGTCTGCCCACCGAGGGCGTCCTCCTGCGGCAAAGAAACACCCTGCTCGGCCTCAACCCAGGCCCAGCTCTCAGCCCCAGCGTCGAGCACACCGCAGGAAGCAGACGCCCCCCGTCTCATGGACCCCCTCGAGGACCCGTAAGGCTCCCAGGCGCTCCTGAGACATCCGACCCAGGGACCAAGACGTTAGCTCCGGAGATGGTAAGACCACTCCGTCCCACGGTGGAGGGCCAGGAGGAGAATCTTTTGTTGGATTTATTTCATTTGTCCCTCGGGGCTTGTCCCTTCTCAGTAAAAGAGCTATTTCCTTTGTCTCTGGGTCACCTGGCCCGCAAATGCCATTCTCACAACACTCTGCCGCCAGATTTCAACAGTCCCAACAGGATGTGGACCTCCCCACTGCGAAGCCCCACCGGGTACGTCAAAAATAATCGTCCCCTTGGTACCTCTAGCAGTTGGCAAGTGTCGCCTTGTTCCACTCTAGGGTAACCGTCTCGCTGGCTGGCCCGGACCATCCGACTCTGTTACGCAATTCAGTTTGCCAGGCCTCCGCCCCCCTTCACGGGCATCGCTTCTCCGAACATGCCAAATCCCTGCTCGCGGAAATCGCTACTCTCTAACTCAGACGCAATAGAGCCTGTCCCTCCAACCGAGATGAAGAAGGGTCTCTACAGCCATTACTTCATCATACCCAAGAAAGGCGGTGGCTTACGACCGATCTTGGACTTGCGAGTTTTCAACCAAGCTTTGCACAAACTCCCGTTCAATATGCTCATGCAGAAACACATCCTAACCTGCATTCGGCATCTAGATTGGTTCGCAGTGGTAGACCTGAAGGACGCGTACTTCCACGTCTCAATTCTGCATCGACACCGACCCTTCATATGGTTTGCGTTCGATGGCCATGCGTATCAGTAAAAAGTCCTCCCCTTCAGCATGTCTCTGTCCCCTCGCGTCTTCACGAAAGCAGCAGAGGCAGCCCTTGCCCCGCTCTGAGAAGCCGGCATTCGCATACTCAATTACCTTTTGGCCCACTCACGAGAGTTACTATGTTCTCACTGAGACCAGGTGCTCGGGCTCCTCAGCCCTTTAGGACTTCAGGTCAACTGGGAACAGAGCAAGCTCACCCCGGTCCAGAGCATCTCTTTTCTCGGCATGGAGTTAGACTCGGTCTCAATGTCAGCACGTCTCACCAACGAGCGTGAGCAGTCAGTGCTGAGGTGCCTCGCCACTTTCAGGCCAGGCACAACGGTCCCCTTAAAACTTTTCCAGAGGCTCCTGGGGCATGTGTCATCCTCCGCGGCGGTCGCGCCGCTGGGGTTGATGCATATGAGACCGCTTCAGCACTGGCTTCAGACTCGAGTCCCGAGACGAGCATGGCGCGGCGGCACGCACCGTGTGACGATCACCCCCGCCTGCCACCAAACATTCAAACCCTGGACAGACCTCTGTTTTCTATGGGCAGGAGTACCCTTGCAGCAGGTGTCCCGACGCGTCTTGGTCACGACCGATGCCTCCAGATTGGGTTGGGGTGCCGTGTGCAACGGCGCACAGTAGCAGGCTGTTGGAAAGGGGCCCCGCTGCGCTGGCACATCAACTGCCTGGAGTTGCTAACTGTTTTCTTTGCCCTGTGGAAGTTTCTCCCATTAGTTCGAGACAAACACATCCTGGTCAGGTCAGACAGCACCACTGCGGTAGAATATATAAATCGCCATGGCGGCGTACGCTCCCGCCACATGTTACGACTCGCCCATCGTCTCAAGTCACTGCGTGCAACTCACATTCCCGGCAACCTCAATGTGGTAGCGGACGCACTATCACGACAATGCTTGCCCGGTGGGAGAGTGGAGGCTTCACCCCCAGTCGGTCCAGCTGATTTGGGAATGGTTCGGCAAGGCCCAGGTAGACCTGTTTGCCTCCCAAGAGACCTCCCACTGCAAGCTCTGGTATTCCCGATCAGAGGCTCCCCTCGGGGCAGACGCACTGGCACACAGCTGGCCTGCGGGGCTGTGCAAGTACGCATTTCCCCCAGTGAGCCTTCTTTCACAGGTGCTGTACAAGGTCAGGGAGGACGAGGAACATGTCACCCTTGTGGCTGCTTATTGGCCCACCCAGGCCTGGTTCTCAGATCTCATACTCGTCGTGACAGCCCCTCCCTGGCGAATTCCCCTGAGGAAAGACCTTCTTTCTCAGGGACGGGGCACGCTCTGGCATCCGCACCCAGACCTTTGGAATCTCCACGTTAATCATCAGGTTCCTGAAAGGCACCTGGAGGTTGAACCCCTCCCGGCCAAGCCTGTTCCCCTCCTGGGATCTCTCGGTGGTCCTCGCGGGCCACCAGAGACCCCCCTTCGAGCCGCTAGAATCAGTTGGACTCAGGGCCCTCTCTCTAAAGACGGCCCTGCTGATCGCGCTCGCTTCCATCAAGAGGGTCAGGGACCTGCAAGCATTCTCTGTTAGCGGCACCTGCCTGGAGTTCGGTCCGGCAGACACATATGTGATCCTAAGACCATGACCGGGCTACGTGCCCAAGGTCCCTATCACGCCCTTCAGAGACCAGGTAGTAAACCTGCAAGTGCTGCCCCAGGAGGAGGCAGACCCAGCCACTTCATTGCTGTGTCTGGTACGTGCTTTGCGTACCTATTTGGACCGCACACAGAAGCTCCCTTACGAAGTTGATCCACGTCTCCCTTAGGCAGTTTTAGCTGCCCTCTGGTCGCTATTCTGTAGCAACTCCCCCCTCCTTGAGGTTGGATCTACCACTGCACCACGTTCCACATGTTGCCTAAAAAACCCATGTGATGTATTCGCCACTTTTACCTCCCCTTTTGGGCAGGTGTGGCCTCCGCAGGGTCTTTTTCCCCTGAAAGAATAGGAAACTGGGTAAGACCCCCTTCCCTCGATGCATGTAAGGGCCCCGGCTGTTCTTGATCTATGCGGAGCAACATAGAGAGAAAAGAGGCCCAGCCAGGCTTGGCCCGTTCCCAGGTTGGCAAGCATCACCTTGTTCCCCTCTAGGGTAACCAGAAGGATTCCGATGACTTTTTGGGGGCATTGGGGAAGGGTATGTGCAGTCTGACACAGTTGGTCGCTTGTGCACGTGAAATTCCTGCCCTCTCCTGTGTCAGCAGTATGGCGTGATTTGAAGTGGACCCCTAGTGTCGCTTCTTCAACACGACGTCGAAGTGAGCGACAGACGGGGAACGTCTAGGTTATGTATGTAACCTCCGTTCCCCGATGGAGGGAACGAGACGTCATGTCATCCCGGCCACGTCGCTGAGCCAAGCCACTGCAGTGGCCGGACCATTTCTGGCTCAGAAAAATCCTGAATGAACTCGACGTATTTCCCCATTTTATACCTGTATGTCCGGGCTGGGGTATGCAAATACTGTCTGCCAACTTCTCATTGGCCTTTTTTCATAGACCAGAGGCATATTCGGCGCTCAAGAGAGACCCCTAGTGTCGCTTCTTCGACACAACGTCTCATTCCCTCCATCAGGGAACGGAGGTTACATACGTAACCTAGATGTTATACAGACCCCGCAGAAAATGTCACAACTTTTATTTTAGTTATAATGTTGTCAACATCTCAAAAGTTGTTTATAATTGCATGAGAATGTACTTAATTTTTGCCATTTTGAGAATGACATGATCTATAAAATGTTAATGTTATGTTAATGTAAAATTTAGAAAATTATCTTTGGAAAATGCTTACAAATGCTAATATTTGTTATCTGCATTAAGTAAAATGTAAAATGTACTATTATAAATATGTTTACAGCACTTAATAGTTTTGGTTAATTTTCATTTTAACATGTACTTTTTTATATTAAGAAAATTAATATTTTAACATTAATGCATTATGACCTAACATGAAATGGTCATCATTGGTTAATGATGCTTAATGCATTAAAAGATGTTAACAAATGGATTCTTATTGTAAAGTTTTACCGATAAAACAATAGGCAAACTTGAAATACAATTCTGTTGGCTGTATGTCTGAATGTCTGGTGGTTGAAGTCATAAAATATTGTCTCTTCAAAATTTATAAATCCAAACAAAATCATCCCTTGGGCCTGCAATTACCGGCCATAATGACCTGTACTAAAGATTTTCTATCAAAAAAACAATGAGGTAAATTGGCTTTACAAATAGCAGACTGTAATCTCACCATATCTCAGTGTGTGATCAGAATATGTATATGTAACAGAATATGTATCAGAATTTGATTGTACAACTTGACTCGTTCAGTGTGTTATTTCATACAAGTGTGCAGAAAACTCAACACTGCAATAAGTTACAAAGCACATCCGTTTCCTGTCTGAGCTGCATACTCTCATAACCATTTACATGAAGGCAACATCTGTACATACATTTCCTGCCTGACCTTGACACTGTTTTTTTTTATTTATTTTTTTAAAACTAATTAATTTCAACCATTTGGCAGAAATATATGTCAATAAAAATCAGGAACACTTTTTAATATCACCAATTCGTATATATGTTGGAGACCACATAGAGAATATAATATGCTAAACTAAGCACATACTGTACATATATTACCTATTATGGTTAGCATAATCATACTAGACTTATGATATCAGATTTATATGTGAATTTACATTGATGTAGGGTGTAGTGTGGTGTGAGAACAAATTGGTATAATATCGACATAAACCAGGATCTATACTGATGTGTTTCGAACATTTTGGGAAGCCATTTCACACACCCAAAACATGTAAATACTTTACACAGATCTCATCTCTCCAACCACACCCCTCATAGGAGTGCTGGTATTCCCACAGGCTGCGGTCGTATTTTCCAGCCTGAATAAGAGTTGGCATAATGGCATTATGAGGTCATAGTCCTGCAACAGGAAGTGAAGATGTTTTTCTCTGCACTCCCATGAGAGAATATAGGGGCAGGATGTGCTATGTTAAATGTTGGTTGAGAGTTTTGTGGGCCTGGTCAATGTTGTCTCAGCCATGTTATTGTCACTGGAAGTGCTGTGCTCTGATTTACAGTATAGTGTTAATCAAAAATTATGCTCAGAATATTCAGATGTCCCAAAGGCATTAAAGCAATTGCAAATGTGGGCACCACATAATTCTGAAATTAAATTGAAAATGTAACCAGGATAGCACACAGCATGCAAAAATGTGATTCTAACTGGAATTTAAAGGGAGAGTTTAACCAAAACTTACAATTCTGTCATTGCTTTCATAGAACACAGAAGGGTGTATAAGGCAGAATGTTAGTCTCTGTCACTATTCACATTCATTGTATCTTTTGTCCATTGAATGTAAGAGAGTGGTGACTGAGAATAAGATATCCTGTTTTTATTCTCCTTTTCTGTCCTAAAATCCTCCTTTTCCACTACAGAGGAAAGAAAGCCAATAAGGGATTCAAACAACATGAGGGTGAGTAAATTATGATAGGATTTTTATTTTTGGATGAACTTTTCATTTAAGAAACTAGAATTAGGGGCCTGGGTATCTCAGCGAGTAAAGACACTTACTACCACCCCGAAGTCACAAGTTCGAATCCATGTCGTGATGAGTGACTCCAGCCAGGTCCACTAAGCAACTAAATTGGCCCGGTTCCTAGGGAGGGTAGAGTGACATTGGGTAACCTCCTCGTGGTCACTATAATGTGGTTTTCACTATCAGTAGGGCGTGTGGTGAGTTGTGTGTGGATGCAGCGGAGAATAGCGTGAGCCTCCACACACGCTACATCTCGGCGGTAACGTGCTCAACAAGCCACGTGATAAGTTGCATGGATTGATGGTCTCAGATGCAGAGGCAACTCAGATTCTTCCTCCGTCACCTGGATTGAGGCAAGTCACTACGCCACCACGAGGACTTAGAGCGCATTGGGAATTGAGCATTCCAAATTGGGGAGAAAAGGGGAGAAATGAAAAAAAAGAAACTAGACTTAAAAGTGGAAGAAATTGTAAAGAATTTTTTTACACCTGTAAGTAAAGTTTTATATAATACATATCATTTTTCAGTATGAATTAACCATAAGCATGTTATCATCCGTGTTGGATAAGTTACAAGTTAAGTAATCCACAACAAATTCCTAATTACTTCCCTAAAATTGTAATAAGATTATTTTACTGATTAATCAATAATCAAGACACAAGAACTTAAAATTGATTATAAAAACCCTTTAAAATTAATTATATTACTGAATTACGAATAGTAGGAAATACAACAAATTACTTTGTAATCAGAGTACAACAAACACAGGTAATTATCAGACTGTTTAGTCTGAGAAGGAGCATTTGCATTAAAAAGAATGGGAGAACTTTGAACGATTTAGCGGATGTAGAAAAGGAAGTTCTGCCTTACAGGTTAAAGAGCCAATCACCTATTAAATACAGACATCGCCTGTCTGTGTTCAGGTCTCGAAAACGTGCATGCGCATTAGCAAGACCCAGAGCAGCAAAAACGATATATGCAAAGTATGTATCGCATAAGGGTACCACACAAAGAGAGGCGCCAGCAAGTCCATTTCTGAAATGATCAAGGGGGAACCCCCCTTCATGCCCCCCCCTCCCGGAAGGCAAAATAGATCAAGTTGAGCCCACCATTGATCAAGGGGAAGGAGCTGTCTTTTAATCTGCTTGTATCCCAAAGCATTCCAAAGACAGCTGCCGAGAGGACTGACTTGCCTCAAAGGGGACTTTGTTATCATACACGCAACATATATATATAGAGACATTAGATAATACTAATGATCAGTTAAATGCCATATTTTGAAATTGGTATTTAAATTAAATATATTTCATAAGGATTTAAAAAAAAAACTTTTTTTTTTATTATTGTTTCTTACAGTATAATAATTAACTTAAAACACATACTAATGAAATTCCTCTGTTGTGTGACTGCACAAAAAAAAAAAAAATATATATATATATATATATATATATATATATATATATATATTAACTCGATTAAAATTCTAACTCAAGAATTGAAAAGGGACCAATTCTTAAACTCTGAAATTTGTGCAACCCTGTTGTGCACACTTGAGCACTTTTTGAATTGCATGTACCTTTAAAGTAACAAACATATGAACACACTACCATATTCACCCAGACACATGTACTGTGTCAGTAAATGTGATCCGGCCTCTTTGGTCTGACAGAAGATCAGACCTTGCGTGTGACAGACAGCTCTTACATTAATGCACATTCGCTGTATAGACAGGTGCACATCTTCACACTGTCCTGCCTCATCTGTCACAGAGGAAGAAAGAGACAGAGAAAAAAGGCATGGAAAGAGGAAGGCGGGAACTACGGTTTCAGGGCTCCCTGAGGGTGGCTACTCACTGACAGACCGGATACAGCAGGCCCTGAATGCCTTGGCGGTGGTCCCCAGGTGCCCTGGAGGATCCCTCGTGCGCTGAGGGGTGACAGCTGCTCTTTCCTCTGGGGTCAGACACACACACACACACAGAGAGAGTGAGAGAGAGAGAGACTTCTGAGTGTAGACAAACAAATATATGCAGTTATTTGAAGAAAACAATAATACAATAGACACCAAATATTTGGGACAATGTCTGTGAAGAGACAACTCTTGCCTCATAAGCAGTGTTAGGTGTAATCTGATTTCAAAGTAATTAACTACTGTAGTACATTTTTTGTCAAAATAAGTGTAATGTGTTACATTTTAAATTCTTGTAATCAGATTAAATGTACTGAAATTTCTTTAGGTTACACATATTTCTAAAAAGTCTTATTTCTGTAGAATACTTTTAAAACATGAATTATGTTCTTATGTACTGTATGTCTATACATAACTTGCAAGCGACAATGTGTAACACTTGGACATTCTCCCTAGCAAACACTAGAGGTCACTAGAAGGACAAAGACTTTTAGTTTGCTGATCGGTTTTGGTTTTTGGTGTCTCTCTGTTCTCTGATCCCAGCTGTGTCTTTTTAACCTGGTTAGTTTTTGTGTATATATTGCCCTCATGCTCTCTCTGTCTTTGCCAGTTGTTAATCTTTCATGGATGTAACAGTTTGTTCTGTTGTCGTGTTTTGAGTTCTTTTATGTTTATTTCTCTGAGTTTTAATTAAAAAGCCTGCACATAGACCCTTCTTTTCTCACCTCTCTCCTGCAATAGTTACAGAACAACTGACCAGACTATGGATCTAGCAGCTTGGCAGTTGTTGGCTCTCAGACAAGGAGGTGACATCATCGAGCAGTATACAAAGCAGTTTTGCAGTCTCACCCAGAATTTCAGTTTGGGAGATATTTGTCTCAAGGACTGCTATTGGTTTGGACTTAATGAGCCTGTGAAATCCTATCTGCCAGGTGAGGCTTACATTCTCCCCATATACTGTGGGGTATGGCAGTAATCCTGTGCACTGCCAGCGCCCACACCAGCCACGGTCCATGAGCCAGTGCCCACACCAGCCATGGTCAACGAGCCAGCACCTGAAGCCACGTGGCCATTCCCACAGCAGTGCTCCTGGCCATGAGGAGGAGCAGGAGAAGAAGAAGGGCCCCTGCTCTCCAGTCGCAGCCTATGCTCATGGCCACAGGCTCCACAGTCGCTGCCAGTGCTCCAGATCCCCGAGGCTGTTGACGAGCCCGTCCAGTTCCCAGAGGCTTTCAACAAGCCCGTCCAGTTCCCCGAGGCTGTCGATGAGCCTGTTAGTCTCCTGTGACCGTCGACGAGCCTGTCCCGCCCCTGGTGACTTTCGAGCCTGTTCAGTCTCCTGTGACCGTTGACGATCCCGTCCAGTCCCCAGCAGCCATCGACCAGTCTGTTGCTCAATCCAGTGGTCAGCATCTGTCAGACACAAGCTACCAGTATGATCCCTGTCCAGCAGCCACCCACTTCCAGTATGATCCCTGTCCAGTGGCTGCCGTCAAGTCTGCTGACCCCGTCCAGCGACTCCGCCCCCTGAGTCTGCATCTCCAGAGCCTCTGTCTCCCACAGCTCCACCCACCGGAGCCTCCACTTCCTCCAGCTCCACCTCCTGAGTCTCCACTTCCTATTAATTTTTTTTTTTCCTATGATTCTCCTTCTCTCGCCTCATTCCTGCAAATGTTACACAATGAACAAGAAGGAAAAAATACATTATTTGAATTTGTTGAACTGGAAAAACAGTTTTTTAGAGAGTAACTTAATTAGCAATGTGATTGCTTTACTGATTTCTTCATGGAAAGAGTAATCAAATTATAATTTTAGACAAGTAATCAGGGACTTGTTTTTATGAGAAATTTACCCAACAGATTTTATGCTTTGTTGTGGAAAATTTTTAGCCTCCATGACAATTCACTTTAAATGCATTTTTTATTAAAACACCATAATAATGTTGAGAAAATGACAGATTTTTATTTTTTTATTTTTTTTTGAGGGGGGTGGTGGTGAACTATCACTTTAAGACAGACTAGCAACACCTTGGTTGTAATTATACCGTCAAGAATGTCTACAGGAAGTCTTGAAGGATCAGGGGAGGAGCACAGGCTGTCTTTGTTAACCGACAGCCCTAATCTACTGTAATAGACTCTCTAAGGAATCATCACAGGTAGGTGGAGAGAGCTCACAGACCCAACTGTGCGGATTCAGGTTTCTCCTAGCATTAGTGATAATACTTATCCTGATTGCTGACAAGTAATGTTGATGGGGCAGGGACATGGTGGTTCCTCATGTGAAAAAGCCTCACTCATTGTTGCCATGAGAGTGGGAGGCAGATTTTATGAATGGGATGCCTGATTGGCCAGGACAGCCCATGCAAATGGGTCATGAAAAATTCATGATCTGTGGTTTGGGTTGTGGAAACTGCCACCAATCTGATGCACATTGGAAGTCGGCAACCGGAATACTCTAAAATAATTTATACCCAAACCTATAACAAAACAAACCCCTTTTTTGTTTAAAGCAGGCCCAAACTCTGGAACTCTCCCTGACCATCAGGAGCTCTGAGTTCCTGAGTATGGTATATTTATGGTATAAGTCTTTGGCTTATGCAAGACAGAACACATAATGCAAAAGTGATTTTGGTAGTGTAAATATGCAAAATCATAATTATTGGAAGGGTACAGTAAAAGTAATGTCTTTTACTCCACATACAGTATCTCAACATTAATTCACTCTGACAGGTGGACAAGCCAAAAATGTGGTTTCACAGTTAAACCATGGGGACTTTATCCAACTTTTCAGGGTTTCTTATTGCCTTTGTCAATCTTCCGGCTCTACAGTGATCAGTATTTTGAGTTTGGTGTGGAGTGCTGGGGGCTGAAGGTGCTGATTGACTGACATTACCCAGGAATAGGGTCTGTATGAGGGGCTTTCGAATTCTAATGACAGCAATTATCTTCCATCTCATATCCACCAAATACAATTTTGAATTTCTTATGATTCACTGTCTTATGGTTGGTGGTGCTTTATGATAAAATTTTTAGGGACTTTCTTCAAGCATTTATATACACTGAAATATTCAATATTTCCAGTTTGGTTGCTGATTATTTTATTTCTTCCATTTAAGACACAAGCAAATATTTTGCTATATTTATTTTCCATACAATGAAGGTTGGGAGGTGAGATGATCAAGCTCCAAAAATATAAAAAATGCACCATAAAACCGAAAATGCAATCCACCAGACTGATTTCACAGTGAAATCAGAAACAGGTTGACTTTTCTTTCACTTCAATCGGTCTGTGCTTACCAAAATGCAAAACCTAGCCCCCAGTGGTCAAAGTTGTAACTGCTGTTGGGCGTATGGGCACGTGTGAGCATTTTCCATGAGAAAACAGGGGGATGCCAAAAGCGAGTTGTGAAACGAGTCATTTTCAGCTGTACAGGCTGTAATATAGTGAAGAGGAATGCTTATTTTATAAACTGTACCCCCCAACCCAAACCTAATGTGCATCCAGCGCCACAGGGGAAGTAAACACACTTGAGCCAATGCAAAAACATCTGATAATCGAAGGCACTTGTCAGTGAATCGGCATAATGTGGCCAATCCAAGGATACCAAAACTGTCAGAAACAGCATGTGTGATCATGTTGAGTCCACATGACTTGCACACTATTTTACGAGGCATTTGTGTAAAGAACAGACCCAAATTGAAGTCATCAATAGCTGGAAATCTTCCATTATGCTGCGGCTCTCAAATCACATTTCCATTTTAAAACAAAGAAGAAATTCATGAAATTTTTTTATTTTAAATTGAATTATTAGTCATTCATGTTTTACTTGACAAACTTTACTTTCAACAGTTTTTATCGACTCTCACCCAAGCTGAGACTCTAATTGGGCTGTACATTCCTCTAAAAATGTTCTTTTCCTGCAGATTTTCACACAGTTAATCTATTTCTGCTCCTTGCATTCAACACACACATATCCTGTTTCTTCACGGAGCACATATTGGCTGTGTCTCGCTTCGAAGGCTGCGTGCTAGGTAGTACGCGTCCTTTGAAGGCTGCAGAATACCGAGCGTCCTCCTTTAAACAAATCTTGATTAAACGAGACTGACTTCGTAGGACAAACAGAAACGTGGCACTCTTTAACAAGCGCGAGCACTTCGAGTGAGAAGGTAACAGTCCCTTTAGAAGGCAATGTATGAGGTAAATTTTAGGAGAGTTATAATGATATAAAGTGAAAAGAAAATAGATTTTACAGTTGTACTTTTAGTCTAATACTTCATTTTAATTACATATTAATATAATAATACATATTATATACTCTGCACCCATCTACTGAGGTACTTCAACTTGGGAATTATTATTACTTGCGTTTGAACATCATATTTAATGGCATATTATTAACATCATAATGGCAATTTGCCGTGATTTTTTTTTTTTTTAGGCATTTCCGTTGAAGCAAAGAATTGTGGGTTGTGAGTGCCCACGAAGGATACACCTCATGCATCCTCCGATTTCCCGTGAAAGAAGGTCACATTCAAAGGCTGCATTCGAAGTCTCCTACTCGCTTTTATGAAATGAAACGGCCTCGATGGTGTATGCGGCCGAGAAATGCAACCTCCGGAGGACGCAGCCTTCCAAATGAGAGACACAGCCGTTCACCACTCTGTGATGACTTTAATTTATCACAACAGCTCTTAAAGATGACAGCCTGAAAACAATTAACACCTTTTCACAGACACAGCTGACTCCCTCTCTGTCTGGAGAAGGAATAACATTTGTTTATGCCAGTAGCGTTATGGGTCACGTCAGCTCACTTAGAGTTTACTGTTTTAAAACCCACTTTTTTAAAAAGATGAGATTTTAGCCCACTTTAAGAACAGTTAGAGAAATGCTTTGATGGTTTGGTGATGTTTTAAGAACTTAAACTCTCCCTCTCACCAGTTTGGAGGAGATATTTATTTTAGCACATTAACTTGTCATCAAACCTGCTAAAAAAAACAAGACTTCAAAGAATTCCCATGCTAGTCCAGGCTGGTCTATTTTGGTGCTGGTTTTGGTTCTGGTCTAATGCCCAGCTTGTAAAGCTGGTTAAGTTATGTTGAAAACCGTCTAAATTACGTATGTAACCTCCGGTCCATGGAGGGAACGAGACGTGGTGTCGAAGAAGCGACACTAGGGGTCTCTTTTGAGCACCGAATATGCCTCTGATCTATGAAAAAAGGCCAATGAGAAGTTGGCAGACAGTATTTGCATAACCCGCCCCCCGGACATACGGGTATAAAAGCGGGGAAATACGTCAAGTTCATTCAGGATTTTTCTGAGGAGCCGGAAATGGTCTGGCCACCACAGTGGCTTGGCTCAGCGACGTGGCCGGGAGAACACAACATCTCGTTCCCTCCATCAGGGAACGGAGGTTACATACGTAACCTAGACATTCCCTGTCTGTCGCTCACTTCTACTTTGTGTCGAAGAAGTGACACTAGGGGTCCAATTTAAATCACGCCATGCACTGAGCCATGTACGTGTACTGCTGACACAGGAGCGGGCAGGTATTTTACATGCAAAGGCGACCAGCTGTGTCAGACTGCATGTATCCTTACCCAATGCCCCATAAAAGTTGTCGGAATCCTTCTGGTTACCCTAAACAGGAGATTAAGGCGACGCTTGCCAACCCGGGATACGGGCCGAGCCTAGTCGGGCCTCATTTCTCTATATGTTTCTCCGCATAGAGCAAGAAACGGCTGGGGCCCTTACACACATCGAGGGAAGGGGGTCTTACCCAGTTTCCTATTCTTTCAGGGGGAAAAGACCCTGCGGAGACCACACCTGCCCAGTAAGGGGGAGGTAAGAGTGGCGAATGCATCACATGGGCCACTCAGGTCACATGTGGAAGCAATGGCATGGTGGTAGATCCAGCCTCAAGGAGGGGGGAGTTGCTACAACAGGGCAACTGGAGGGCAGCTGGGACTGCCTAAGGGAGACGCAGGTCCACTCGTAAGGGGACCATACCATGGAAAATACACACGAGGAAGTCCACGCAGGAGTCCTGACCTGTGGAGCACCTATCCCAGTACAGGGTAGATTTGAGTACCCTCAGTGGATTGGGTCGGCGAATTCCTCTGCTGAATTGCGGACCCACAGGGCTAGGGAGGAGTCATCCAGGGATCTGAATGAATGGGATCTCCTGTGAGAGAAAGCACACAGTTTTACCTCGGCTGAGGGAAAGGGCGCTAGGTGCAAGCGATCCAACCGGTCAGTCAGTCAGCGTGTACCGAGTTCTACCAGCTAGGACCTGAGAAAACACAGGACGATAATGACTCAACCCTGAGATTGTAGAATCTCGCAAATGTATTAGGTGTTGCCCAACCCACTGCTCTACATATGTCTGCCAGGGAGGTACCTCTGGCCAGTGCCCACGAGGACGCAAGACTCCTTGTTGAGTGTGCTTGGACCCACAAGGGGGGGGCACGTCTTGGGTGTGATAGGCCAATGAAATGGCGTCCACCACCCAGTGGGAAAGCCTCTGTTTGGAGACAGCATTCCCTTTCCGCTGTCCACCAAAGCAGACAAAAATCTGCTCAGAACGTCTAAAGCTCTGCATGCGGTAGGTAGGCAAAGCACGTACTGGACACCGCAATGAAGGGGCTGGGTCTGCCTCCTCCCGAGACAAGGTTCACTACCTTGTCTCTAAAAGGCGTGGTAGGAACCTTAGGCACGTAGCCCGGTCGTGGTCTTAGGATCACATATGTGTCTGCCGGACCAAACTCCAGGCATGTGTCGCTCAGAAAACGCTAGCAGGCCCGTCTTTAGAGAGAGGGTCCTGAGTCCAACTGATTCTAGCGGCTCGAACGGGTGTCTCCGAAGGCACGGGAGGACCACCAAGAGATCCCAGGAGGGGAACAGGCTTGGCCGGGAAGGATTTAATCTCCGGGCACCTCTTAGGAATCTGGTAATTAAGTCGTGGTTACTCAAAGACTTGCCGTCTACTGCGTCATGGTGGGCCACGATAGTATAAACTTACAGGGGACAGCCTCCCCTCCAGCCTCTCCTGCAGAAATAAGAGCACTGACCTAACTGTGCACCTCTGTGGGTTTTCAGCCCGGGAAGAGCACCAATTTGTGAACAAGTGCCACTTCAGGGCGTAAAGTTGCCTGGTAGAGGGGGCTCTGGCTTGGTTGATCGTGTCTACGACGGCAGGTGGTCCAGAGGTCTGGGTGCAGATGCCAGAGCGTGCCCCGTCCCTGAGAAAGAAAGTCTTTCCTCAGGGGAATTCGCCAGGGAGGGGCTGTCGCGAGGAGTACGAGGTCCGAGAACCAGGCCCGGGTTGGCAAGTAGGGAGCCACTAGGGTGACTTGTTCCTCGTCCTCCCTGACCTTGCACAGCACCCGTGCAAGATGGCTCACTGGGGGAAATGTATACTTGCGCAGCCCCAAGGGCCAGCTGTGTGCCAGTGCGTCTGCCCCGAGGGGAGCTTCTGTTCGGGTATATCAGAGCAGGCAGTGGGAGGTCTCTCGGGAGGCAAACAGGTCTACCTGGGCCTTGCCGAATTGTTCCCAAATCAGCTGGACCGACTGGGGGTGAAGCCTCCACTCTCCACCAGGCAAGCGTTGTCGTGACAGCGCGTCCGCAACCACATTGAGGTTGCCGGGGATGTGAGTTGCGCGCAGCGACTTGAGACAACGGGCGAGTTGTGACGTGGTGGGAGCGTATGCCACCTTGGCGATTTATGTACGCTACCGCAGTGGTGTTGTCTGACCTGAATAGGACATATTTGTCTTGAACTAATGGGAGAAACTTCTGCAGGGCAAAGAAAACAGTCAGCAACTCTAGGCAATTGATGTGCCAGTGTAGCGGGGCCCCTTTCCAATGGCCCACGGCTGCGTGCCCATTGCACACGGTGCCCCAACCCAATCTGGAGGCGTCGGTCGTGACCAGGACGCATCGGGACACCTGCTGCAAGGGTATTCCTTCCCAAAGTCAGGGTTTGAATGTTTGGCGGCAGGCGGGGGTGACCATCAAACAGTGCGTGCTGTGGCACCATGCTCCTCTCGGGACTTGAGTCTGAAGCCAGTGCTGAAGCGATCTCATATGCATCAACCCCAGCGGCGTGACTGCCGCGGAGGATGCCATATGCCCCAGGAGCCTCTGGAAAAGTTTTAAAGGGACCGCTGTGCCTGGCCTGAAGGTGGCGAGGCATTTCAGCACCAACTGCGCTCACTCATGGTGAGAAGTGCTGACATTGAGACTGAGTCTAACTCCATGCCGAGAAAAGAGATGCTCTGAACTGGGGCGAGCTAGCGAGCTTGTACTGATGCGCCTGGCCATTGAACGCACACCCGGCAGGGGGCGGGTTAGTGATTAAGGAGGAGGTCCGCTAGAGGCGTCCTCTGGACTCGTCAGAACCGGACGGACAAGGAACAGTCGTGGGGCTGAGGGCAGAGGGTCCACGTCCAGCGTGACGTGGCAGCAGAGTGCCGTGAGAATGGCATTTGCGGGCCAGGTGACCCAGAGAAAAAGGAAATGGCTCTATTACTGAGAATGTGGGTACCGCAGCCCCGTCTAACGTCTTGGTCCCTGGGTCGTCTCAGGAGTGTCGGTGAGCATTCCGGGTCCTCGAGGGGGTCCGTGAGATGGGGGTCGTCTGCTTCCTGTGGGGTTCCCGACGCACGGGCAGGATGTGCGAGATGGACTCCATGTGCTTCTTCACTGCAGAGAACTGCTGGGCAATGTCCTCGACGGTGTTGCCAATGAGGCCGAGCTGGGAGACGGGCGTTTAGGAAACGTACTTTGTCAGGTCTCACGCATCTCGACCAAGTTCAGCCACAGATGACATTCCTTGACCACGAGTGTGGCCATCGCCTGCCCGAGTGACTGTGCTGTGACCTTCGTGGCTCTCAGAGCGAGGTCGGTCGCTGAGCGCAGTTCCTGCAGCACGTTGGGATAAGGGCTACCCCCGTGCAGATCTTTAAGTGCCTTGGCCTGGTGGATTGCAGGAGGGCCATGGCATGCAGGACGGAAGCGCATGTACGGTGGTGCTGTAGGCTTTCAGTGAAGATGTAGTCCGTAGCCGGCAGCCCAGGGGAGTCACCTGCGTCAGATGCCACGCTCTGATGCAGCGGCGAGCTCATCCACCTCGAGCTCCAGAGGATAGGCAGGCTGGCTGTGAGGCGAGCCGCTGTTGCTTCGAGCATGGACGGGAGTCAACGAGCATGCTGGGAGGCAGGTGGTCCGAGGGGGCGTACCCGGCGGAGCTGCACCCGCTGCCGTCCCCAGATCGCCTCCATTGCCAGCTGCAATGTCCTCAATCCCGTGGGAAGGAGGAGCAATGCGGGGGGCGGCTGGAGTGGCATGCTTTCTGTTGAAAGTGAGCTGTGACCGCAACATTGCCATGGTCATGCTCTCGCAGTTAGAACATGAACCATCCACAAATGCTGCCTCGTTGTGATCGCAGCCTAGACACATGAGACAACACCTGAAAGGCATCTTTATAAAGACGTTTATAAAGACATGTCCTGAAATGGACGTTCAACACCGCTGTGTAATGCTCTTTTAGAGGAAAATACTCTTTTATAAAGTTTTAAATAAACTCTAAGTTTTTTCCGCTGTCGAAGCACCCAGGGGCAAACTGCACTGCCGTGCAGAGAAGGAGAAAAGCCACTGAAGTCCGCCGTAGATCCAACAGTAGGCAAAGCGTCAGAGGAAGAGGAACAGGAACAGGTGTGTGCCTCGCAGCTGACTGCATGTACGACCATCGCTCCGAAGAAAATTTCTGAATGAACTCGACGAACTCGACATATGTCCGGGGGCGGGGTATGCAAATACTGTCCGCCAACTTCTCATAGGCCTTTTTTCATAGATCAGAGGCATATTAGGCGCTCGAGAGACCCCTAGTGTCGCTTCTTCGACACAACGTCGAAGTGAGCGACAGACGGGGAACTTAAAACAAATGTATTAAATGATAGCTATTATATTTGGGCATATAAATAAGTTTTTTTTTTTTATTACACACTTTTTTAAGGTAAACACTCTACATGATGTATATATATGAAAAATATGAAAATTACAATTTTTTTCAAATATTTTTAAAGGGTTACTTCAGGATTTAGCATTAAGCTTTGTATCAGTAGATAACCAGTAGTATCACAACGAAGGCTTTAGCTGTATCAGAGCTAGACACACTTGATCAATAAAACTTCTATATTGTCTGAAATATCTGTGAGAAATCTGATGATTTATTAAATCCTTAATTTACTTGCAATGTGAACAGATAACTGAATCCTGGTAGTATCATGCATTGTGATAACAATAAATAAATAAATAAATAGTTATTAAATGATAAGTCATTATACTACATTGATTCAGTTATCTATCTATTGACATTATAAGTTAATAAATTCTAAACTTACTGTCACTGGGTTCAAATCAAATCAAATCCAAAATCAAATAATAATAATAAATAATAAATAATAAAACACTTTAGGGTAAGGCTTAAGGTTAGGAAAAAATAACTAAGTACTTTGCAGTGCTTTAACAATGTATTTATAATGTATTAATTATGTGCTGATATACACAAAACTGTGTCAAATCTACAGGGTTGAGATTTTGTTTTTGTTTTTTGTTTTAATATTAATTTATTTTTTTGAGAAGCATTGTTTATTTATTAGAAATTACTTGGGCTGTAGGTTTTGAAGGGGTTTCCGGCTGGGACAAGATGGCAGTTATGAACGATAATGGTCATCATTGTTTAATCAGTTTCCCATTACAGATGAGGTCCAAATCAATGTGCACAGTCACTGACAAGTTGCAGTATTTTCTTTCACTCTCTGTTGTAACAAAACAAAGCTGGTATTTTTGTGTATTTTATGCAAACACACAAATCTATGTTTTGTGGAGTTTAAAACTATGCCATGCTAATATTGTGTCATTCATTGGCAGGTTTATGACTGTTGCATGTACTTTTCTCAATATTTTATACAAAAATGTTTTTTTGGCCTCTGTTCTGACAACAGGTAGACCTAAAGTCTTTTCCAAACAGTATACATCTTATACACCCACATATATTTGATCTAGGCTAAGACATGTGGTTGCATGCATTATTTCTTTGTATGACAGAACAGGAGCTGCTTACACAAATATAATTATATTATGCCACTAATCTTCTATTTTTATTTTGTATTGTCATACTTCAAAATGTTCTATGTTTTTTAGACATTTACCATGGCAATGCCATTGTATTCCATGAAAGTACATGTGGAGTGCCATATAATTACAATGTTTTATGAATATGGTAATCATTCGGGACCATAGTATAAAATAGGTACTATGGTTTTAAATTATTAGTAACATATGTAGTTCAATAACACTTTTTTTTGTATGTTGTATTTTTACTGTGTGTGACTGGATAATTAGGGTGTACTTCCTAACAGAAATGTGAGGTCAAGGAGTTTACATATTGTACAATTTGAGGAGTCATAGTGCCCTCTGTTGGGGAATGTAACAATTTAGACCTTAGAGCAGAATTCACCATGTGGTCCAAACTAAGTATACAAATCTAATATAATCATATAAGCATACACTATGGCATTAACATGGTACTTTTGTGACAACATGACAACATTAAATGGGGTAAGTTGTCACTATGGATTTTTTTTTTTTTGTGAACATTGCCAGCAAAACAGACAAAAATAGCATATTTTTAAGATTCACGCATTTCAAATTCATTACAACATTCCATCACATTAAATTGTGTCGTTTTTAACTAAATTAAATTAATAGAATTTAAAATCATGTTTTTTTTTTTGTTTTTTTTTTATAAAGATATTGAAGTTGTTGGAATTTTGTTAAAAAATTGTAATATGTAAATTTTCAAAATCTACACCTCTATTTATATTCCGGCATTAAACAGCCTATTATAGACTTGTCAGACAAGTTTAAAAAGTAAAACACATATGAAGTTCAAAATGATGTAATAAACAAAAAGGGGAAAGGTAACAAACAAAAATATCAAAACATTGTTTTGGTCAAACAAGATTGTAATTATTAAACTCTATAAATATATGACATTTAAAACACTCATGACAACATGCCCCCAACCAGACTTTCATGAAAAATACCCCTGTCCTACTGAACACATTTAAACCTTTCTTTAAAAATCTGCCTTTTATAACATAATTGACCCTTGCCTGAATTTGTGCCAGTGTGGCTTGATTATGTACAAAATTTTGAGAACTTCCCAGTGTGACAACTAGCCCAAAGGCTACCAAACTTAAGAGCATGAACAAAATTATGAAAATAGTGATTTTTTTTCTGTTTAAACACTTTAATTAGAATAATTTATGTGAATTCTACAATCCAATGAAAAATGTCACTATTTTCATAATTTTGTTCATGCTCTTAAGTTTGGTAGCCTTTGGTAGACAGGGGCTAGTTGTCACATTGGGAAGTTCTCTCAGTAACGGTAAGATTTGGAGTCGAAAGTTCAATTGCACAAAGGCTCTGCAAGAGAAACGTCTCGGTTACGTATGTAACCTCCGTTCCCTGATGGAGGGAACGAGACGTCATGTCGAAGAAGCGACACTAGGGGTCTCTCTTGAGCGCCGAAAGATACCTCTGATCTATGAAAAAAGGCCAATGAGAGTTGGCGAACAGTATTTGCATACTCCGCCTCCGGATACGGATATAAAGGCGAGAGAAATACGCTCGTTCATTCAGGATTTTTCTGAGGAGCCGGGAGTGTTCCGGGCATCTCAGCAGCTCGGCTCAGCGACGTGGCCGGGAAGACACGACGTCTCGTTCCCTCCATCAGGGAACGGAGGTTACATACGTAACCGAGACGTTCCCCGTCTGTCGCTCACTTCGACGTCGTGTCGAAGAAGCGACACTAGGGGTCCACTTCAAAACTCGCCATGCGCTGAGCCGTGTACGTGTACTGCTGACACAGAAGCGGGCAGGTATTTTGCACGTGCACAAGCGACCAACTGTGTTCAGGCTGCACGTACTCTTCCCCAATGCCCCGAAAAAGCGTCAGCACCCTTTTGGTTACCCTAGGGGGGAACAAGGTGACGCTCCCAACTAGGGAACGGGCCAAGCCTGGCTGGGCCTCTTTTCTCTCTATGTTTTCTCGGCATAGAGCAAGAGCAGCCGGGGCCCTTACCGCATCGAGGGAAGGGGGTCTTATTCCGAAGTCCTATTCTTTTAGGGGGAAAAGACCCTGCGGAGGCCACACCCGCCCAGCAGGGGAGGTATAGGTGGCAAAATACACCACATGGCCACTTTGGGCATGTGGGAGGAAATGGCGCGGTGGTAGATCCAGCCTCGAGGAGGGGGGAGTTGCTACAACACGGCGACCGGAGGGCAGCGAAGGACTGCCTAAGGGAGACGCGGGTCAGCTCGCAAGGTGACCGTACCGCGGAAATACACACAGAAGGAGTCCCGTAGGAGGCCTGATCTGTGGAGCACCTATTCCAGTAGGGGTAGCCGGAGGTACCCGTAGTGGACTGGACCAGCACGTTCCTCCGCTGAACTGCTGCGGGCCCGAAGGGCTAGGGAGGAATCAACCAGGGACCTAGGTCCTCTGGGACAAAAGCGCACTGTTTTGCCTTGGCAGAGGGAAACGGCGCTGGAACAAGCGGTTCACCCGGTCAGATCGTCGACGTGTACCGAGTTCTACGGGCTCGGACCTGAGAGAACACGGGACGAGACTGACTCAACCCTGAGATCATAAGGGTGTTAGGTGCTGCCCAGCCCGCAGCTCTGCAAATGTCTGCTAGGGAGGTGCCCCTAGCCAGTGCCCATAAGGATGCCACGCTCCCAGTGGAGTGGGCTTGAACCCATAAGGGGGGCATGGCCTGGGTGTGATAGGCCAACTGAATGGCATCCACCACCCAGTGAGACACCTCTGTATGGAGACAGCGTTCCCTTTCTGCTGTCCTCCAAAGCAGACAAAGAGCTGCTCAGAGCGCCTGAAGCTCTGGGTGCGTTCCAGGTAGGCATGCAAGGCACGTACCGGACACGACAGTGAGAGGGGCTGGGTCTGCCTCCTCCCGGGGCAGCGCTTGTAGGTTCACTACCTGATCTCCAGAGGGCGTGGTAGGAACCATGGGCACATAGCCCAGTCAAGGTCTTAGGATCACATGAGTATCTGCCGGACCGAGCTCCAGGCAAGTGTCGTTAGTAGGGAATGCTTGCAGGTCCCCGACCCTCTTGATGGAAGTGAGCGCGATCAGCAGGGCCGTCTTTTCAGGAGAGGGCCCTGAGCCAACTGATTCTAGCGACTAAGAGGGGGGGATCTCTGAAGACCGGCGAGGACCACCGAGAGATCCCAGGAGGGGAACAGGTTTGGCCGGGAGGGGTTTAACCTCCGGGCACCTCTTGGGAACCTGACGATTAAGTCGTGCTTACCCAGAGACTTGCTGTCTACTGGGTCGTGGTGAGCTGCGATAGTGGCAACATACACCTTCAAGGTGGATGGGGACAGCCTCCCCTCCAACCTCTCCTGTAGGAACAGGAGCACAGACCTAACTGCGCACCTCTGTGGGTTTTCTGCCCGGGAAGAACACCGATTCACGAACAGACGCCCGTAGAGTTGCCTGGTAGAAGGGGCTCTGGCTTGGTTGATCGTGGCTACGACCGTGGTTGGTAGACCAGCTAGATCTTCCGCATCCCGTTCAGGGGCCAGACATGGAGGTTCCAAAGGTCTGGGTGCGGATGCCAGAGCGTGCCCCATCCTCCCTGACCTTGCACAGCACCTGTGCAAGAAGGCTCACTGGGGGAATGCGTACTTGCGCAGCCCAGCCGGCCAGCTGTGTGCCAGTGCATCTGCCCCAAGGGGAGCCTCTGAATGGGCGTACCAGAGCGGGCAGTGGGAGGTGTCTCGGGAGGCAGAGGGGTCTACCTGGGCCTTGCCGAACCGTTCCCAAATCAGCTGAACCGAGTGGGGGTGAAGCCTCCACTCTCCGCCAGGCAAGCGTTGTCATGACAGTGCGTCCGCTATCACATTGAGGTTGCCGGGGATGTGAGTGGCACGCAGCGACTTGAGTCGGTGCTGGCTCCAAAGGAGGAGACGATGGGCGAGTTGTGACATATGACGGGAGCGTACGCCGCCTTGGCGATTTATGTACGCGACCGCAGTGGTGCTGTCCGACCTGACTAGGATATGTTCGTCCCGAATTAACGGGAGAAACTTCCGCAGGGCCAAAAGGACGGTCAACAACTCGAGGCAGTTGATGTGCCAACGCAGCTGGGCCCCTTTCCAACGGCCTGAGGCTGCGTGCCCGTTGCAAACGGCGCTCCAACCCAATCTGGAGGCGTCGGTCGTGACCAGGACGCGTCTGGACACCTTCTGTAGGGGCACTCCAGCCCGTAAGAAACAGGGGTCTGTCCAGGGGTTGAATGTCTGATGGCAGGCGGGGGTGATTGTTACCCGGTGCATGCCGTGGCGCCATGCTCGTCTCGGGACTCGGGTCTGGAGCCAGTGTTGGAGCGGTCTCATATGCATCAACCCCAGCGGCGCGACCGCCGCGGAGGACGCCATATGCCCCAGGAGCCTCTGGAAAAGTTTTAAGGGGACCGCTGTGCCTGGCCTGAAGGCGGCGAGGCAGTTCAACACTGACTGGGCACGCTCGTTGGTGAGACGTGCCGACATTGAGACCGAGTCTAACTCCATCCTGAGAAAAGAGATGCTCTGAACTGGAGTGAGCTGGCTCTTTTCCCAGTTGACCTGAAGCCCCAGACGGCTGAGGTGCCTGATCACCTGGTCTCTGTGGGTTTGCATAGTAACTCTCGTGAGAGGACAGAGACAGGCCGAAGGGGAGGACTTCGAACGCAAACCGCAGGTAGGGGCGGTGTCGGGGCAGGATGGAGACGTGGAAGTACGCGTCCTTCAGGTCTACCGCTGCGAACCAATCTAGATGCCGGACGCAGGTTAAGCGTGAGCATTTTGAACGGGAGTTTGTGCAACGCTCGGTTGAGAACTCGCAGGTCCAAGATTGGTCGTAAGCCGCCGCCTTTCTTGGGTACGATGAAGTAAGGGCTGTAGAAACCCTTCTTCATCTCGGTTGGAGGGACAGGCTCTATCGCGTCTTTGGCCAGAAGAGTCGCGATTTCCGCGCGCAGGGAGTGGGCATGTTCGCCGTGTACTGCGGAAAAGCGGACGCCCATGAAGGGGGGCGGGGGTCTGGCAAACTGAATTGCGTAACCGAGTCGGATGGTCCGGGCCAGCCAGCGAGACGGGTTGGGAAGTGAAAGCCACGCGTCCAACCTCTGCGCTAGGGGCACCAAAGGGACGATTAATTTTGACGTACCCGGCGGGGCTTCGCAGCGGGGCGGAGCAGGTAGGGCAGCGTTGGGCGGCGACGGGGCAACCCGCGGCTGAGGTGCTGAGACAAGACTCAAAGCACTTACCTTGCTCCGCACACCCGGCAGGGGGCGGGTTAGCGACTGAGGAGGAGGTCCTGGGTAGGCGTCCTCTAGACTCGTCGGAACCGGCCGGCCGGGGGACAGTCGTGGGGCTGAAGACGGGTGGTCCGTGTCCAGGAAGCCAGGACTGTTGATATCTGGGGGCAAAGTGCCGTGAGAACGGCATTTGCGGGCCAGGTGACCCAGAGACAAAAGGAAATAGCTCATTATAGAGAATATGAGAATGTGAAAATTAATTCAACAAGAAAAGATTCTCCTCCCGGCCCTCCACCGGGGACGGAGCGGTCTTACCAGCCTCCGGAGCTAACATCTTGGTCCCTGGGTTGAACGTCTACGGACAGCCTGGGAGCCTTCCGGGTCCTCGAGGGGGTCCGTGAGACGGGGGCGTCCATTTCCTGCAGCGTGCTCGATGCTGGGGCTGAGAGCTGGGCCCGGGTTGAGGCGGAGCAGGGTGTTTCACAGCCGCAGGAGGACGCCCGTCGGCGAGCAGACGGGGCATGGCCCATGGCGGCAGGCTTGCGGCGGGGCAGGATGTGTAGTGGCCTCCGTCTGCCTCACCGCTGAGGACTGCTGGGCAGAGTCGTCAACGGTGGCGCCGAATGGACGGAGCTGGGAGACGGGGGTGTGGGAGAAGGTGTGCCTTGTCCGCCTCAGGTGCGTTTCTGGACCACAAGGGGTGGCCATCGCCTGTTCGAGTGCCAGCGCTTCTGACCTCCGTGGCCCGGGGGCGCGGTTGGTCATCCAGCGCAGTTCCTGCAGCACAACAAGAACAGGACTACCCAAGGTGCAAGTTTTGAAGTGCCTTGGCCTGGCATTGGTTGCAGGAAGGGCCGTGGCGTGCAGAGTGGAAGCGGTCTGGGGGCGTGGCTGTGAGCGGCGCACCTGCCCGCGGAACCAATCAAGTAGCCCGGGAAAGCATAGCGGATCTCCGTGTGTCAGGCTCAGGCTGGGCGGCAGACCCGAAGGTGGCGGCCCAGGCGAACGATCAGCATCCGATGCCGCTGTAACGCTCTCCGATGCAGTGGTGATGTCATCCAATTCTGAGGCAAGCAAGCGTGCCGGGGAGGCGGGCGGTTCGAGGGGGTTTACCCGGCGAACAGAGCCCGTCATATTCCCCAAATCGCCTTCATCGCCCGCGGCGCCTGCGCCGATCCCGTAGGAAGAAGGCGGAGCGCGGGGGGCGGCTGAAGTGGCTTTCTCTCATTACAAAAGAAAGCTGTGCGACCGCAATGCTATAACGGCCATGTTCTCACACTGAGAAGATGAACCATTGGAGAGAATACTCATCCCGAGCTCAGACGGAAGCAAACAAGCGTGCCGGGGAGGCGGGAAGTTCGAGGGGATTTACCCGGCGAACAGAGCCCGTCATTGTCCCCAAATCGTGTTCATCGCCCGCGGCGCCTGCGTCAATCCCGTAGGAAGGAGGCGAGGCGCGGGGGGCGGCTGAAACGGCTTTCTCTCATTGCAAAAGAAAGCCACACGACCGCAATGTTGCCATGGCTATGTTCTCGCACTGAGAACATAAACCATTCATAAAACATTGCTTGCGTGCGATCGCAGCCCAGGCATGCAAGACAGTGTTTTATGACCGAGAGAGGTGGGGAGAAATCACCACATCCAGAAACTACACAGGGGCGGAAATTACATCTTTATAAAGACGCGTCCTGAAAAGGACGTTCAACGCCGCTGTGTAATGCTCTTTCAGAGAAATAAACTCTTTTATGGAGAGAATCACTCTTTCAACTCTTTTAACTCTGCGCTGTCGAAGCGCCCAGGGGCAAACTGCACGCCGGCAGTGAAGAGAAAAGCCGCTGTAGTGCGCCGTAAATCCAACAGCAAAGCAGAGCGTCAGAGGATCAGAAGCAGGATCAGTTGTGTTACTCGCAGCTGACTGCATACACACGACCATCGGCTCCGAAGAAAATTACTGAATGAACGAGCGTATTTCTCTCGCCTTTATATCCGTATCCGGAGGAGGAGTATGCAAATACTGTTCGCCAACTCTCATTGGCCTTTTTTCATAGATCAGAGGTATCTTTCGGCGCTCAAGAGAGACCCCTAGTGTCGCTTCTTCGACACGACGTCGAAGTGAGCGACAGACGGGGAACCACACATTTGTGCATTTGGACTTTCGACTCCAATTCTTACCGGTACTGAGATATAGCCTTTGTAACAACTTCCCATTGTGACAAGAATAGAATCCTTTATTTTGGTCACACATTATACACGCAGTTTTTTGCGTATATACAGTGAAATGTATTAGTTTCCACATATCCCACCTAAGCTGGGGTCAGAGTGCAGGGTCAGCCATGATACAGTGCCCCTGGAGCAGATAGGGTTAAGGGCCTTGCTCAAGAGCCCAACAGTGGCATCTTGGTGGTGCTTGAACCCCCAACCTTCTGGTCAGTAACCCTGAGCCTCAACCACTGAGCCACCACTGCCCCCACAAGTAGCCCCTGTCTACCAAACTTAAAAGATTATACTTAAAGAGGTATAGTTATATACAGTGTTGCAGTGGTTTCGTTCATTCCTTACTCATAGGAGGTTTGCTGTCCATCTTGGACATCAATTTTCCTCTGATTTTCATCTAAGTTGTGGCATTCTACAGGGCTCAATTCTTGGCCCTGTATTGTTTTCTCTGTATATGCTCTGGGCTCCATTTTTAACATATACGGAGTAGCCTTTCATCTCTATGCTGACGACACCTAAATTTATCTCCCTTTAAAGCTTGACAACAAACATGCCTTACAGCCCATATTAAACGGTTTAGATGATCTTAAATTATGGCTTATTAATCACATTTTAAAGCTGAATGAGAGTACAACTGAAATCATCCTGTTTAGTTCAAATAACAACAGTGCATGTGATTTTGACCTAGACTCTCACCTTATAGGACCGTGTGTGCTAGGAACTTGGGTGTTCTGTTTGACACCAAACTTAAATTTGATAAGCAGATAAGCACTGTGGTAAAATCATGTTTTTATCATCTTTGTTTGTTACCTAAGGTTAAGCCATTCTTGTCATTAAGCAAGTTTGAAACAGTGATCCATGCTTTTGTTACTTATTGCCTGGATTACTGTACCTCACTTTACATTGGTGCCCCTCATTCGTCTATTTCACACCTTCAGCTTGTTCAAAACACTGCTGCTCCTTAAGGGGAAATGCCAATTTGAACACATCACGCCAGTCTTAATTTCATTGCACTGGCTTCCTGTTAAATTTTGAATTGATTTTAAAATTGTATTGTTTGTATTGAAATCTCTCCATAACCAGGTGCCACAGTATACTTATCGGACTTGCTGCACCCGTACACTTCATCGAAATATATTAAATCTGGTGAATCTGAATTGCTTTGTGATCCCAGGTCTGAAATTAAGAATAGTGGTGATTGTGCCTTTGCTGTTGTTGGACCTAAGCTATGGAACATTCTTCCGGCACATATTATAACTGCCTCAATCATCTCGGCTTTTAAAACTAAACTTAAAACTTATCTATTTTCCTTGGCTTTTAACATTCATTGACCATTTTTCTTTTTATCTTTGTAAGTTTATTTTTTATTGTTATTACATGTCTTGATTGTTGTCTTTTTATATATTGTGCAGCACTTTGGTTAACTTCAGTTGTTTTTAAATGTGCTATATCAATAAACATTGATTGATTGATTGATTGATTGATTGTTATAGTTGCTTATTTGGTATCTAAAAATTAGACCCACATAGAATCTACATAATTGGAATGCCTTCCTTGCAAAGTTCTACACATCTGCCACCCTTGCATAATTGTGATTTTGACAATGCATTGAGCTTTACATTTTAAAGGAATAGTTCACCCTGAAATGAAAACTTCTCTTGTCATTTACTCACCCTCATGCCATCCCAGATTCCTAGTCCTTGACATGTGCAGAGCTCTAGATGGTGCTTGTTAGTGTATTTGAGCTTGCAATCATGAACGCCAAAGTGACTGCTGATTTATAGTGAAAAAGAAGTTTCATTTTTTGTCTGTCCTCACCAAAAACTGATTAAATTGTTTCAGAGGACATTGATTAAACCACTGGAGTCGTATGGTTTACTTTCATGCTTCCTTTATATGCTTTGTGGTGCTTCAAAGTTCTGGTCACCATTCACTTGCATTATGAGGACCTACAGAGCTGAGATACAGTATTCTTCTAAAATTCTTTGATTGTGTTCTGCAGAAGAAAGTCATACACATCTGGGATTACATGAGGGTGAATATATGATGAGAGAATTTTCATTTGTGGGTGAACTACCTTTACGTTAAATCCATTTACTAGAATTTAAGGAATTAAGCATGCTTTGAGTTAATTTAGCACATCCACACTGATACATATGTTTTAGTTTGAAAACACATTGATTTCATTATTAGAACTGTGTGTTCCTGTAGCAAAATCTGAGGGAAAACGCTCTCCAATACAGCATACTTTGGGAACGATTGCATTAGGAAACTAAAAATTGAGTTTTCAAACAAAAACGGATTAGTATGGTTGTGGCTTGAGCACAATGCTATGTGCAAAGCCAAAGACAGAACACAGAATGCCTAAATTGAAAGAGCTGGGATGATGATAGTCTAAACTGCCCAGGGCCCGTCGATCTTGTGCCTCATCACACCACAATCCGACATGCCAAAGCCGGTGGGCCCACGTCTAAGTGCCTCACATGGACATATTGTTAACCACTTAACCCCCTCCCTATGGCCACACCACTCTTGAATACTTAATTGGCAGCCACAAAACAGACTAAGCTGTCAATCTCTGCCACTCCGTCCTCATCTAGTCTTCAAATCTGCTCACAATGGTCTTTTGGCTCCCTTGAGTGCTAGACTTTGAGGACATTAAGTGCCGTCTGTTGTCACTCTAGACAATCAATGTTTCTTGCTTGTTTGATTGTCATCAGGTAATTATTTATTTATACAGTGTGTTTATTTGAAAGGTTGCCTTTTTTATCTCCATCTGAGTCCAAATCTCAGCATTTCAGTGGAATTCACACATGGAGCCAATAAGACACAGACTCTTGAGAAATGGACCCTGGATTGGAGATGACATCAGGAAGCCAGTGCTCTAACCTCCACTGATGTCCGCTGTCCATCTCAAAGACAAACATGATGGAATCAAGATGCCAGAGTGCTGCTGGATTAGCAGACTTGCAAGGATTGCTTCTTTCTGCCATTTTCTATTTGGGCTATGAGGGATCACTGTGTTTTCTGAATGCAGTAGTTTTGTTTTTTACTTCAGTTGTTAGGCTTTAAGGTGTACTGGAAATGTACATGAGGAATAGAAATCGGAAAGCTTTGTCCCAGTGCAAAAATTAAAGAGACACAGGCAGCAAGTGCAAGGTAAAATGCTAGCCTTAAAACCAATTTTCAAATAAAATATCTGATTTTGGTACAGTGCTTGGTAATTCACAGCAGTGTCAGAATTGACTTTTTTTTATATAAAAAAGTGTACAACCTTATTGTAAAGTGTTAGAACTTAATGCAAAAGTAGCCATAAATAAGGCACACAATATCATAACATAATAAAGCTCTGTTAGAGTGCTTTTAAATGGTTAAACGGATAGGGCACCCAAATTGAAAATTCTCTCATCATTTAGAATCAGAATCAGAATGAGCTTCATTGCCAAGTGTGCTCAAGTACAAAATTATTATTATTTTTTTTTTTTTTGGTGATAGGAAAAACAAGTGCACACAGAACATTGCAGTGAGACACAGAATATAAAATATGGTAAGAGTATAAATAGACATACAAATAATATAACAGAACGTATGAACATGTGGAAGTGGTAATGTGCAAGGTAGGGGTATGTATAGTTATTGAATTAAATATGTGAATTTATATATTAGTGTATTAGAATTTACATACTACATTAAAGCAGTTTAATTGTTCATGTGGAAAATGGCCTGAGGGTAAAAACTGTTCTTGTGCCTGGATATACTGGTGCTCAGTGCTTTGTAGCACCAGTCAGAGGGCAACAGTTCAAAGAGGGAGTGGGTAAGGTGTATGGGGTCCAGAGTGATTCTACCTGCACGTTTCCTCACATTGAACATGAACTGAAGTCCACAAATATGATCCTTGCATAAGTCCCTGCTATGTCGAGGTGTTGCAGAATATAATGGTGTCCTATATTGAGATCATCATCCACAAACCTGTTTGCGATGTGTATGACTTTCTTCTGTTGAACACAAATTAAGTATATTTCAGCTCTGTAGGTTCTCACAATGCAAGTGAATGGTGAACAAGACTTTGAAGCTCCGAAAAGCACATAAAGACAGCATAAAATTGCAATGCCAACAAAATCCTAAAATGACTCTAAAAATTACAATTTAAACAACTTTACAGCTGAAGTAATACACATGTTTTAACAGAAGAATTTATGCAAGTGTTTTTATAAAATGATAAGGTTCACATTTATGCTTTTAAACCCTTTAAAAATCAGCACTATTCACTTCCATTGTAAGCTTTTTTTTTAAACAAAGGAGGAAAAGAAAATGTGGTAATCAACATTATGCAACAAATTTAATTGATTGAGCTGAATTGAACCCAGAACATTCATTTAAGGCCCATTACACATGGGATGCGGAAAGCGCTAAAAGCACTGCACAGTGAGGACTAGCTCAGCGAGTAAAGGCACTGTCTACTACACCTGGAGTAGCGAGTTTGAATCGAGGGCATGCTGAGTGACTCCAGCCAGGTCTCCTAAGCAACCAAATTTTAATACAAGTTTTAATGTAACAACATATATGACAATATTTTTGTATGAAAGAAAATTTTGCTTGCTTTGCTAAATTATAATTATGAGATATGAATTCATAATTAGGAGATTAATTGCAATTAAGACGTTTGTATCATAATTTAGATTTTTTTTATGTCAGAGTTAAGACTTTAAATCAAATAATGTTTCATATTTAATATTTTATAAATATGACAGTGTCTCATAATTATTATTTAAATCACTTTTTTTAATTCAAAGTGCCAGAAATTGGGGTACCATAAATCTTTATATTATGTGCTATTTTTTTTTTTTATTATTAGGTATGAGGTTTAAATAACTGTTTGAGAAACACAAACTTCATGTTCTGTATCTACTAGTGCATTGCATTGGCTTGTTGCGTTTTGCTATTTATTTTTTATAGCTTATACATATACAAGATTCATACAAACATGTAGAACTCACAACAAATGTGAATAAAAAAAAAGATAAACAAATAATGAAGAAGTAACCTTTTATGCCAAGGGTAAAATTTACAATTTAAATTATAATTATAATAAATTAAAAGAAAGAAGTTCCACATAAGCCCTCTTTGCTTTTTATTTTTAACATTGTCCAAAGTAGTGCCATATTGCTTGACTTCATTTATACATTAATCAAAATTTGGCTGAACTTTAGTCCATTTCTTCACATAGATGTGATATTTTCCAAGTAAAAAAAAAAGTTGTATAAGATAAAAGTGAATACTTTTGGAGTCAATGGTATCCTGTACAAATAATAAAATGTTTTGCTAAAAACTACACTTCCCTTGATGCCTGCGTATGATGTCATAGTCACGTCCACGCGCTCCTGACGCACGATACGCGACACCGTAGTAACTGGCCGATCCGTTGCATAGCTGTGTTGATTAGCTCTGGAGAGGCGGAAGGGGTTGGGGATTCTGTTATTATCTGTAACAGACATCCGAGTCCATCTGTGTTTGTGTGCGGACTGGACGACGCGATATTGAGGCGGAGAGCCGCTGCCTAAAGCGCCAGGATGTTGAATATGTGGAAAGTTAGGGAGCTGGTGGATAAAGCGTGAGTATGCCCGGCCTTTTGCTTTCTAAAGAGCTTGTGTGTGTCGGTGCAGAGGCCCGTTATAACGGTTCGGAGCCTGTGACGTCACAGTCTCCGCTGATCATCAACGCCGCCACAAGATTAATGTAAAATTACGAGCTATGTGATTACACTGTTTTACACACAGTGAACATCCATTACCCCCGCTTTTACCATGAATGTTCTCTAAACCTATATAGTTTACACACTGTATAACCTGATTTTTCCTTTGGGCTGTGTCTCAGATCTAATCAGCTGCCTACCTAGACAGCATCTTTGGGTATTATCGGAACGTGTAGCATTTTAGGGATTATAGGCGCGCTACCTTGCCCACAAATTATGCTCAAAAAAGTGCTGCATGAGCCTTTGATGCTCAAGGATGCTGTTAAGGTAGGCAGCTCGCTTGATTTTGATCCACCCTAAGAAAGAAAACACTCTTTATGATATAAAGAGTGCTGTCCCGGTACAACATCGTGATTCTAAGCAACACACTTACCCGAAGGCTCTTTTGATTATTTATTGGTATATCTAGTTAGTGTACAGTATGGGTGTATTTGTGTGTGTATTGTTGCAAATTATATTTAAATGCCGTACAATTAACCTGCTCACAGATCCCTTATTGATGCTAATTAGCCTGTTAGCTTAGCTACATTCAGCAGCTATATTCGTACACCGGGATGAATAACTGGGTCACTCAACCTTATTACAGTCATTACATAAACTTCAATTAGATCAGACTTACCGATTTAACTGTAACCCTACAATTAACACTCCAAATTCCCTCGTGATCACCCGTGGGCCTTGTTTTGCTCCATCGTGCTAAGTGCTCTTTACCTTAACTGAATTAGTTGTTATAAGGCTAAGAGCGTTCAACTAATGTATTTGATAGTTTTAACAGCATTAAAAAGAAAGAAATAAATATATATATATATATATATATATATATATTATACAGTGAGGAAAATAAGTATTTGAACACCCTGCTATTTTGCAAGTTCTCCCACTTAGAAATCATGGAGGGGTCTGAAATTGTCATCGTAGGTGCATGTCCACTGTGAGAGACATAATCTAAAAAAAAAATCCAGAAATCACAATGTGTGATTTTTTTTTTTAACTATTTATTTGTATGATACAGCTGAATGGCATGAATTTGTTGGTACATTGCTGGCGAGGATAAAAAACAACTCCATCAAAAGAGTTGAAGAAAAAGCTAGCCTGGAGGACTATCTTTGCTGTGACTGTCCCATGGCCTGTTCAGTAACACTAATTTCATTGTGCTGTCTGACGTCTAAAGTTAGAATTGCAATATTTATTGAAAACTAACCAGACAAATTACTTATGTTAAATTGCACATTTAATTCTAGTTGTCTATGATCATTTTAACTACAGCACTTACTGTTTTTTCCTTCTTTTTGTCAGTGTGCCCCATTCAGTGGGACATTCCTGTCTGTTTGTTTCTAATAATTTTTTTTACCATCCCTGGGAGAATATTAACATTTGCAAAGCCTTGTGAAAGCATAAAAAGCAGAACTTCTTACTATTTTGGAGCTGACTCAAGTGGAAAAATGTATTCTTGGTTCAACCCCTGCAAATTGTATCAAAATGCGAATGCAAGCAAGTCCATGGAAATCTGAAATTATTATAGATAACATACAACTCTTCTTACATGTTATGCCATTTTTCCAGCAGTTTCGCTCGCATTGCAATCTTGAGCTTTGATGAATATCAAATTCCAACATACAAATTTCTTTATTAAAAAATACTTTATTAATCAAGATGATCTGTCTATATCACTTGCTGACATTATTATTATTATATATATATATAGGCATTAAGTGTCCTATCCACCTGTACCAACTAATTACAGTTTGAATTGTAATTTAATTCATTATTTATATTAAAATGATGAACATGCCAGTGTTTGTTATATGCATGCTCCGGGAGTGTTATACACATGCAGGTCATTTTAGGAGCGTCGGCAGTAGCCTAGGTCTGGGTGATTTAGCTATAAAAAAATTATGTTTTCAGTGTTTTTACAATATTTGACTTGTCTTATTTATATATTTGCTCTGAAAAGACTTAAGAAAAAATGATTTTATTTTCAATCAGGAACTATCATTTTGAGCAGACATTTTTCCAAAGTAGATTCAAAATGCAAGAAGAAAAATACTTACAGAATGTGTTAAAATAATCAAGGCATTTCCACTAATTGAATGGAAGAAAGAATATTTAATAATTTTCACTGATATGCACCAATATAACAGTGCATAGTAATAAACAGAATTTTTACATAGATTTTCACTAACATTTAAAAAAATGTAAACATGCAAAATTTTGTGAACATTTATTTTAATAATTATACAAATTAATTTATTGAAATGGACAGTTAAAAAAATTATTTACAATCAATGAATCAAAATTTCCAACTCTATCAGCATTTTTGGTACCAAGGTTTAAAACAGAGATATTTTATTTTTTTATCCCCTTTTCTTCCAGTTTGGAATGCCCAATTCCCTTTTCTTAGTAGGTCCTCATGGTGGCGTGGTTACTCGCCTCAATCTGGGTGGTGGAGGACATGCCTCCGCTTCTGAGACCGTCAATCCTCGGATCTTATCACGTGGCTCATTGTGCATGACACCATGGAGACTCGCAGCATGTGGAGCCTCATGCTACTCTCCGCAATCCACTCACAACTTACCACGAGCCCCATTGAGAGCGAGAACCACTAATCGCAACCACGTGGAGGTTACCCCAAGTGACTCGAACCTCCCTAGCAGCAATGCCAATTTGGTTGCTTAGGAGACCTGGCTGGAGTCACTCAGCACAACCTTTTCCGGATTCGCGACTCCAGGGGTGGTAGTTGGGGTCAATACTCGCTGAGCTACCCAGGCCCACTAAATCAGAGATATTAAAGTATTTCCGTCTATACATTCTTATACTTGAGAGTTATTCATGAACTGTATTCTGTTTTCATGAAATACGAACAGGAAAAAATTCTGTAAATAGTTAATAAATTAATTCTTACATAAACTCACATTGATTTGACATTATGTAAGAAATATTTTAAGAACAGTTTGCACAAATTAATTTCTCACATTTCATGAATACGTTTAGAAGAACAAGTGTGAAGCAGGACTACTTTCGCATTTTATGAAATTTAAAGGCTTAATAAAAAGCATATTAATAAATTTTCACGATATTTTATATCACCAAAATACTATCAAATGTATCATAATATTCATATTATAATAATAGTGTTGCCCACCCCTACAAGACCCATGTCAAAGAAAAACATAGAATCTGTTCACTTTTGCTAAATTTATGCTTTTGAGTGGAGATTGTTTTGAGATGGTACTGCTCAAGCAATATTTCTGCCCAGTATTTTGTTGTAGACTCACTGTACTTCTAGGTGCCTGTTGTACAAAACAAGCCCTGCAGTCAAGTCAGGTTACTGTAATGGATGCCACAGCTTAAGGGACCATTTAAGCATGCATGAATCCAGTTAAAAGGAGGTGGATATTGATATAGTTGGCCTTTTCATGGGCATTCACTGGCTTTTGTTCGGTTAGGCTACTTTATATTTTCCTGCTGTGGCACCCAAGGAAATAAATAAGAAAATAATCCAACGTTTATTATGTTTGTTGGCTTGCTGTACATTTCTGTCTAATTGAGAATACATGTACAGAGAATAATGCACATGCCATAGACATTTTGTGAGTTGTTTTTCTGGTATTATATTTGATTGCTCAAGTAGTTCACTGTTCACTGCAAAGACTGCCCTTTTATGATGCAAACACTATAGAGTACAGTTTAATTCCATTAAGACTGCATAAATGGCACATGCTGCTAGCTAATTTACAATTTTTTGTAATCTGAAAGCTTTTAACTGACAGGAAAGTCATCTTGACCTGAACTTTCAGATGTGTGGTGTGTAAACGAATGCAGTTTTTTCAACCTGGGGCAGTCTAATAGTTTCTTACTGTCTTCTTTTTTCACTGGCCAAAGTTAGTTTTAACATGCCAGCTGTTTGGGGAACATGCAGCTGTACAGACAGTAAACCAAACTCAGGATTGACACTATTGACAGAACAAGTCAACAGAAATATACCAAGTTTAAAAAAGAACAGAGAAAGTCTCTGCGAGGGTAATTTTGCACCCACATTTTAGATATGGGGACAATTTTTCACTTTGTGTATTTTTGCCTTGAGTTTTGCCTTCTTGACTGGTATATTGCTAAGACAGGTAAATCAGACGATATTCAAAATTGAGTTATTTGCAATGCCCGATACATTTTTGCATTAGCTCGATTTGTTTATCTAGCTGCCTGCTAGCATATGAAGGAACCATCTGAAACATGTAAATAACCAATCACAGTTTGTTTTGTTGTTTTCGTGCCATTGTGTTACCACAATAACAGCATCTAATTTTAACTGTTTTGCGTGTCAGAGCTGTGACCAATGCAATGGAGGTCAAAATGTTTAAAGTGCTTGCCTGCTTCATTCTCTCTTTCCTCATCAGCTCCCTTTAACTTTAAACTGTCTTGTCTATTAAAGGCAAATATTAATAAATTGTTTATCATAAACTGTCCGCAGAAATGCATATATCTCGTTTAAACGGATGTGATTTACGAACCTTACAAAGTTTGAGCAATCCAACATTTCTTCCTGCAGAGTGCTCATATGTCTTTCTCTGAAGCAAATATTCTATGAGCCTGGATTAGGCATCACGGTATAGACAAAAAAAAAAATAAAAAAATGTGATTTGAACTGGGATATGGTAAACAAAAAGCTAGTTAGTGCGGTGTCTGATTTGGGGTGGCAAAGCTAATTTTTCGGGCAACAGCTACCACCCATGCCGCCCTTCTGGCCACAACTCCTTTTTTTTTTCAAGATTTTCTTTATTATTTACACAAAGTTTTTTGTGAAATTTTAAATGTAGTGCTAAATAAAATTGTATATGTTATAAGGGTTTATAGCTATATTATTTTTGTTATTTACTATATTAAATTGTGTGATATATCAACATTATGTAGGCCTATCGGCCACCCTGCTCTCTGGATATCGGCCATTAAAATAGCCATATCGTTCGACCACTACTTGTATCAGCTCCTTGTTATACCACTTTGCTCTGTTGATATAAGGTATTAGAAATTCAGTCCTGGTGACACTGGAGATTTGTGAGTTGTACACACATCTCCAGTGTCACCAGGGCTGTATTTATATATTTATATACATACATACACACACACACACACTACCGGTCAAAAGTTTTGAAACACTTCACTGAAATGGTTCTCATGATCTTAAAAATCTTTTGATCTGAAGGCATATGCTTACATTTTTTAAATTAGTTTTGTAGACTAATTGTCTCACCATAAGCACTCCAACGCTTCACTGTGTGTATCACTCCGCTTGTGTTCCTGCCATTCTAAGAGAGCAGTGCATATGTGTTAAGAGCTACAGTATGTGTCTTTTTACACTTTTTTTTTTACATTACATATGTTAGCCAGCAGGTGGTGGCAAAAGATAATTTTTGTATGTAATATGAGCCAATTAGGTGACTTGAATTGAATCTGCGTCAGCCAGTTTTTACATACAGCAGCACTACGTGATCGCTCGTATTACTACTACACTACTAAAGCTAGAAAATAGCATTAAACAAACAACTTCAGCATTAAGGCTCATCACAGCTGTGAGACACCACAGCCTTATTAATTACACAACTCAAGACGCTTACCTCTTACTGGACTTCCCACATTGGAGAGGACGTGCTGTTTAAAATGGCAGAGAAGATTGCTGTTTCTATTGTGAATGAGTTTTGTGCACCGGCTACTGCGAAATAGGGAGAAATACCTTTCCACTGAGAAAGCTGATCTTCAGAAAGCTGACTGTATCTCTGCCTGGGTCTCCCATCTCTCTCTCTCTCACACACACACACACACACACACACACACACACACATCTTTGTTAATCCAATAACTTGTTAGAAACAGCACAAGCATGATACCATTTCTGAAGTGACATTTTTGAATTACAAATGGAGGCGAAATAAAGTAGTTCCATGCACAAATGCGTTTTTATGACCATACTTTTTTTTTTAAATTGACTCGTTCATTGAACTGTTGTAAGCAATATCACACTCACAATTGTGCTATATGGCCCTACAGCACTCTGCCTGTGGCTGAATCACAGTAGTGTTGATGTAGGGCCATATCGCACACTTTCTTGTGTGATATTGCTATATATATATATATATATATATATATATATATATATATATATATATATATATATATATATATATATATTAGTTTTTTAAAGAACTCCGTCGAAACCCCAACTCAGAATCACCTATCTCCATACTTCACATCCCAAGGGATTTCTTTCCCTAGTAAACTTTCCCTTGTCCAGGTATCGTACCTTTCATCACTTAGCTGGCGCTTTTGTTCCCTCTCCATCATACCTATTATAAACTTCCATCCTCATCTCCATTGTAAAGCTTCATCCAGACCTTTGCTTGCCTCTGAAGCTCTAGGTAGACTTTTTAGTCTGAAGTGGAGGAGCATGGAAGCTGAAACCACTCTGAGAGCTTTCATGTTCTGCGTTTTGAGTTTGTGGGGGTTTTTTTTCTGCAGGCCACATAGCTCCACAGTGAATGTGTAAGTACGCCCATCCACTGCCCGTGAAAACAGCGGAGGAGAGAAAAAGCTCAGAGTAAATCTCGGCAGGCCTATAGAACAAAGAGGCAGCGGATGCAAAGGATGGCAAGAAGCCCATATGCTCGTCTGTGCCCCTTTTCTTTTTGCGAAAGAAAGCATGCCTCTTCTTTTGTCTTTCCTGCATATTGAATTTTCCAGTGGAATATGCACTGCATAGTACACAGCACTGTACGTGTGCCTGGAATGAATTTCTGTTTACAGGCCCCTTGCTTATTCAGTTGCCTGAGATTTTACTTGTAATCTTGGGCCAAATTTGTAGCACTCTCTCCTATGTGTGTGAACCACGTCTATCAGCACATCCTCTATTGTAAGCTCTCCTTGTTATATCTACTGCCAAAAGATTTACCTCGACCACATCTTTGTTTGTGGTCAAGCTAGCAGGTTTAGTGATTTTGTACCTTTTAGGAAATCTTGAAAATGTAAGATTGTTTTACTAAATAGAAATTGTATTATTAGCCTATAACTACAGTCAGTAATCATACTGATCTAATTCTCACGAACCTTAAGTACACATAACAGTAAAAATCTGGATTAATTTCATGTGGAACATGAATGAAAGGACTGATGACTTTCTGTTCAGTAAGTTAGTCAAATGTTAATTCTGTAACCGCTTTGACAGATTCAGTGAAGTATTTGCCAGAATAATTTAAATTGATAACTTATTACGATTCAAGAGTCTTTTTTTAATGATATATTAAAAGTAATTGCCACATAAGAAACTTGCCTATACTTCTAGTAGAGAGACATGAAATATTGATGCCGAAGTGATCAAGCGCACTGATTTCTTCCAGCTCAACATACATATGCACTGTGAAGAGGCTGTTAGAAGAATGTCAATTTGGTTTTATGGAGGAGTGCTGCTTAAACAATTTAATCCCTCCTTGCCAGGTGCCACACAATTAAATTAATCTTTCACTCATCGAGACCATATGTGCAGTGCTGCCATCTGAATTCCTTAAGAAATTGAGGTTTTTCTTTTGAAAGTTTTTGCAGATTACAATTGCTCTACCATTAAATCAAGCTGGTCTTTGGAAAGATCATGCCACTCCCACCCCTCCCCCCCAAATCTTGTAAGTGACGTAGCTAATAGGATTGGTTTCCTTGTTCTATGGATGTGCTTTAGCCAGACCACCTGCATTATCGTTCCATTGGGATGCAGTTCCTCACCTGCTATTGTTCCTGTTTCTTCCTCACATCAACCAACAGCCTTAGACTGTCTGTAATCACTTCCAGAATTCACCTTTTCTCTCTCTCCCTGTGGGCTTGTGAGAGTGAGGGAGAAAAAAAAATTCATAATGATTTAAAAAAAAAAAGTGTTTGCAGCTGTTGTAGAGTTAGCAGGGTAAATCTCGTCCACTCAGCGCCACCGATAAGATTTAGAAACTTCTAAACTTAAGTGTGCTTCACACTTGTCTGTCAATATTGCAATACTTGAGACTTTATTTAGACTTTACTTTGATTCTTGATTAAGACTAAGGCTTGAGACTTTAGACTTGGCCTTGAAAGACCTGACACTTGTCTTAGGGTTATGACAAAAGACTTAAGACTTAATTTAGGCTTATGGTGCATTCATACCAGAGGCGGCGAGAGCGTCAAATCGACTGGAATTCATTAATTTTCTATGGCAGCCAACATCTCTCAGCGGCAAGAAGCAGCATGTCTTGAGTGGTATGGGCATCAGAGGAAAGTTCAAGTGCAGGCAACATTATGGTAATGAGCTTTGAAGTGGTTCGGCAGCAACCTGTTGGAGTATAGAAGTGCTCCGCTCTAGCAAAGTCTAGAAATCACAACAGTGTAAACTTTGGTTCCCACCAAACATAAGTTCCGAAGACAAAATGGAGGAGAAACAGATTTTTGCTGTGGTGTGTTTTCCCGTAATATATGATCTGTCCCTGTTTGCTTACAGGGATATAAATAATAATAAAAAAAGATGCGTGGATCAAGGTGTCTGAAATTGTTGTTGAAACTTGACTTAGGCTTGAGACTTTAGACTTGATCTTGAAAGACCTGAAGCTTGACTTGGGCTCGTGACAGAAGACTTGAGACTTGATTTAGGCTTGGCCTTGAAAGACCATCAAACAACATGGACTCATGAGAGAAGATCTGAGACTTCATTTAGACTTGGCCTTGAAACACCTTGAAACTTGACTTTGATTTGTGACGAAAGAACAATAATTGGGACATTTGCCCATCCCAAAACAAGGATTGTTGACCTCATATGTCCCTCTCAAAACTGTTTGAAGAGATATACAGGCATGACCTTATGTACTGTACACCTCTTTTCAAATGTGCTCACAAAACATTTCTAAAGATGTGGAAGTCCTGTCAGTTCTGATGGAATGGTTTGATATTAAATTATTTAAACAACCCTGTTCCATCCCTGCTAAACAATAAACAATGTATATGTCTCATGAGGTAAATTGTCAGTCTGGGTCAAATTGTCAAACTGGCCTACATGTCTTATTACCAGGTCTCAAGTGTATTAGTTATAGACTTTTTTGGGGGGATCACTGTTTTGTCATCCTACGTTTTCTCTCATCTTAAGTTTTGCAAGAAACTGTTCACAAATAAATAGGATTTACTTGAAAAGTAGGTTAATGATGCACCTTCCTACTCTTCCAAATGTACTTGTCTCCCCTTTGTCCGACTTTGTAGTAGCTAGGTATATGACTGTTTTACAGATTATTAAAGTTTGGTTCAAAGGGTTAGTTCACCCAAAATGTTAGCTTTTATCATATTGTTTTCAACTTACTCATGTCAGATTTACCATTTTGACTGTATAAAAGCAATTTGACTTCTCAATATCAATTTCAACAAAAAAAAAATGTAAGCTAATTTGAGTAAACATTAATTCAAACAAGTTAAGCAATTAATCTGTATAAGTGAACATTCAATAATAAAGTAAGAACAAATAAACCAGTGTAGTTTCTCGTTTGGCTCTCTTTTTCTTTTGGCCTGTTATCAAGATCAACCAATGGCTGTTTTGCAATTGACTGCTGGATCGCGATTGATGTAATGAAATCCCTAGCGGAAAGTAAAAGATCGATCTTGTTATTTTAAGAATAAATATTGTGATTGTTCAAATAAAAATCTCAAAATAATTGTAAATTCATTTTTTTTCACCCAGCCCTACTGTCTTTCTTCCCTTGAACACAAAAAGAGATATTTTGAATATTTCTTTGTACTGGAAAGTGTCAAAAAAACTCTATTAAGGGCTCCATGTACAATGAAATATTGACTTGTATTCTTGTCTGTGTGTTGTTTCGAAGTCATTACTGGTGTTTATTTGTGGTTCCATGGTTTTTGCTCTTTCCCAGTACCAACGTGGTGATGAACTATTCAGAGATAGAGTCCAAGGTTCGAGAAGCCACCAATGATGACCCCTGGGGCCCATCGGGTCAGCTCATGGGTGAGATTGCCAAGTAAGTGCTTGTTCTGTGGTTCTGTCTGAGCTCTCAGACATTCATTCACTCTTCTCAGAATTACCCCAGGGCATTTTTGTAGGGCAATTACTGCAGAAAATTACATTGATCTCATCATTGATAGCTGATGATTTCAGCCTCATTGCGTCATACCTTAGACAAGTGAACTTGTTCTGAAAGTTGATTAATTACCTTCTCCACCTAGTTTTATACAAATTTAGTGTCTAGGATTAAATTTCTTCAAAGACAGTCTGCATAAAATAAGAAAGAGGATGGATGTTTGACAGAATTTTAATATGATCCTGAATGTTTGAAAATGTCTTAAGTGTCTGTCTACAAAGCTTGTTTTCTTTTTAAATTAATTTTGTTCATTGTATAAAGGCTTTGAAAAGCTGATTTGAATACAAATGTGAACCTGCTATTAGTGTAGGTTTTTTATTGTCTGAAAAGGGCTATTTTGAGATTTGAACCTGTCACACTTTGATTTATGCCTCCAAACCCTTATATTTAGTAACTTTAGGATGGTCTAATTTGCTGCAAATCTCTCAAAAGTAGATAATTTTAGTGGAGTTTAAAGAAGTGTAAATTTGTTACATTATATTTTTATAACCTACTGATTATTAAACCAAAGTTATTAAATGTTGAAACTTTTTGATTAAAGTTATAAAAGGTTTTGAACATTATTGATTACAGTTTTTCAGGGCTTTGAGGATCCAAGCTTTTCAGATCTAGTATTCGGACAATGATGTGTAACTCGGCCGTATAGTACCGTGATTTGTCTGCTTTATTCACGCCACAGATCCACGTTTATGTACGAGCAATTCCCTGAGGTGATGAACATGCTCTGGACCAGAATGCTTAAAGACAACAAGAAGAATTGGAGGAGAGTTTACAAGGTACAGAGCACTGCTCAGGTCACATTTCCCTTATTCACCAAATCAAAAGAAATAAAATAAAATTGTACTGTCCATTTAAGAAAGTAAACCTGTTTTTAGGTCTGTAATATAGGGGTTTTCAAACATTTTGATGCCAAGACTCCCCAAACATGATGATCTACTTGCGAAGGACCCACTTCCAAAATAATAGAAAGACAGCAGTAGATTTCCATATTCAGAAAAAATTGTAAGCTTAATATTATAAAGAAAATATGTTGTTTACAAAATTGAATAATTAAATTTAATATTTACTTTGTATTAATTATTATATTGTAAGCATTAGAAAACACAATGAAACTGTAATAATATCAAATTTGGTAAATGTTTAAAATATTCAGTTTTCATATATATTTATTTATTTGGAAAGTAGCTATGTAACAAACTGGGTAATGTGTTGTCAGCAGGTCATTATTACAAAATAAATCCATACAGGGTGATACAAACACCCCTGTGTTTCATTTTGGGCTGGCCAACTGTACATTATGCCTTTTTTTTTTCTCTCTCTCAAGGTGCAATATGAATTGGTCTTGACCCAACCATCCCATATTTGATCATTCTCGATAAAGACAAAACCCAAGAAGATTCTCAGTGACAATTTGTTTTGCCATTAGGATAATTAATGCTTTATAACTTGTATTCAGATTTGTTTTTAAATAAAAATATATGTATATGTAACATTTTTTTTTGCTTGAATGATCTAATAATTCACCCTTCCATGTGTCCAGGCCTTACTACTATTAGCGTACCTCATCAGAAATGGGTCCGAGCGGGTGGTCACCAGCACTAGAGAACATATCTATGACCTGCGTTCTTTGGAAAATTATAATTTTTTAGGTAAGTTTAAATTGATGGCAAGATTGCCAGGTTTAAAATAAATTCAAAATACAATATAGTCATTCTGCAATACCATTGTAGCATTAACATTGTTGAAAATTAATTTGTGGAAAATCATTGTAAATGTAAAAGTAAATGCATAGGGCACATGAGCAAAAAGAGGTGTGTTGTGTTTTAATAATTTGGCATAGTGTTCTTCACTTCACTATTTGCAAATGCAGATCTTTGCTATTAAAAATGTTTTCGTAAACGTGAGATATTTTAAATTTTTCTGCAGATTCAGTTAGCAGGATGTGTAACATCTGTATTGTCTGTTATAGCCTGCAGTGCTTGCCATATGTCATCACAATGTCTACAAATGTAATTGCATCAGAAAAATGTAACAATTGAAACATTCTAAACATTCTTTTTACTTTTGAAATACTTTTGAAACTACTGAAGTAGTTAAACTGTGCCTTACAGAAAATATTCACTGTGCATTGATTTTTCAATCTTATGCAAAGTTAAATTATAGCATTGTAAAATGGGGTTTTTGTAGAACTAATTCTCTATCATTTTAAATAAAAAAAAAAATTGTGTCTTCAGGTTCAGAATTATGTTGAAAATGTAAATCTGATCATTACTTACCAGGTGCAGGACTCAATTATCAATTGTTTTAATTATTGGTTTCACATTAAATATTGTTGAAATGCAAGAAATTGTCCAGACATCAATTCACAGATTTTGTCTCAAGAAGGGTGCCACTTTTGATAAAGCCAACATTAAAGTCCTTATGACATACTGTAGGTTGACAAGCACAGGTTTCTTCCCTGGCTTGATGTATTTCCTGTTGAAACAGGGAGCTTGGCAAGGACATATTAAAGGGATAGTCCCTTTTTAAAATTACCAATAGCCATTAGTACAGGTATACGCAGTTGGTAGTAGGGGGAGGGACATTCTCGCTTTAATGAGAATGTGATTGGACAAAATTTTTTAATATGCTCCTGTGGACGAGATTTTAAATTGGAAGCATCAAAAATTATTTAAAAAAAAACCATTCTAAAGCCACCAGACATTGTTTTTTTGTTTCAGCTGCTATATATATATATATATATATATATATATTAGGGCTGTCAATCGATTAAAATTTTAATCAAATTAATTACATGATATACAAATATTTGCTGAGAAAGCCCCTCATATAACAATAATTCAATATATAATGATTAAATAATTATTCATAGTTATCTTTAAATATTTAAAAATATTATATATATATATTAGGGCTGTCGATTTAACTCGTTAATTCAGTGTGATTAATTTGACAAAAATTAACGCAATTAATCGCGCCATAAGGAAGATTCTTGACAAACGCAAGCTTGTAGTACCACCTGTTTACACCAGAGGGCATTAAGTGAAATTTCAGCTGTGTGAGCAACGTGCAGTTTATACAGTGAAGAAAACACTTGAGTATGAAGAACACTGCAAACATGCGTTACATTCTTGAGTTCAAAACACTTGAAGGAGCGCAAATGCGAACTAAGGGATCTCAAGATGTGTTTAAAGATTGAGTATTAAACTATATTTAACTTAAAACAGTGAACTAAACATTTTATGTTTATGATGCAAAGCACCAAGAAGCTACACAAGCATGTCCGACGCAGGTGTAGATTGACGGGCTCTTAAACAAGCCCTCATAATAAATCTCCAACTGATAGACAAATTCACTTGTTAAATGGATTGCTGTGAACTGTACGCCAATGATTGTCTTTTGATCAATAATATGGTAGTAAACAATACATTGTATTCTATAGGCGCTTTTTGTATTGTCTTATCAATGATTAACTCTTCTGCTACAAGAATGTAATGCATTATAATTATCTGAATATTTTTTTTATTTTCTATATATATATATATATAATATATATATATATATATATATATATATATATATATATATATATATATATGTGTGTATATATAATTTTTTAATATTTAAAGATAACGATGTATAATTATATATTGATAGTTGTACAATACATCTACGATGCTAACATACACCCATTTCTAATGGATGAAGCCTTGGCCTGGAAGAGAGGTCATCAGGTGGTCCCCAACCTTCTCTGGGTGTTTCGACCCTTAACCACAACACCCTCCAGTTGGCGGGTCGGCATTGACTGGCCAGGACACTGCCCCTCTCTTCCAGGCTTCCAGCTTGGGTCCTCTCTCTTGTACCAGAGCCAGCAGGAGGCTCTCTATGATGCTTCTCCCAACCTACGTACTGCTGCTTTCCTCAAGTGACCTCTCAGTCCAACCTTTGTCAATAAGTTCCACACAGATTGAGCTGGGAACCCTCGACACCCGACCTCCACATCAGCCATGTTGTCCACCCCTTGTCCTGGCAGTCTTGGACAAGTTGCTGGTATTTGGCTTTTTTCCTCTCTGCAGTTTCCTCACAGTCCTCCTCCCACGGCACCGTCAACTTCACCAGGATGATTTTCTTTCCCTCTGGAGACCACATGATGATGTCGGGCCTTAGAGTTGTGACCAGTACCGCCTTGGGGAAGTGGAGTTTCCTCCCAAGGGCAACCTCCATTTCCCATCCCTGGGCCGTCTGCAGAAGATTCTGCCTGGCTTTGCTGTAGACGACAGGTCTTTGGCCCTCTTTCACAAAGGCGATGGTGCTCAACAGTGGTCTTGCTTTGACTGGTTGTTTCTTCCTCCTTTCTTGCTCCAGGATGTCTGCAAGCTCTGCCAACACCCTGTCATGGCACCACCTGTATCTCCCCTGTGTCAATGCGATCTTACACCCTGACAGAATGTGCGCCATCGTTCCTTTCCCACCACACAGCTCGCACAGTGGGTCCTCCCTCATCCCCCATCTGTGCAAATTGACTGGGGTTTGTAAGGTGTCATACACTGCTCGGAGCAAAAAGGATATATGAAAGGGCCCCAGCCATCACAGTTCGCTCCATGTGATTGTTCTCTTCGGGAGGTTCCACCTCGTCCAGGCGCCTTGAGTTGCGAGCTCGATGGATTTTGCTCTTCTTCCTCAAGGTTTCGAACTTCATCCTGGATCCTAGTTCTCTTCTCCCTAGGGGAGGACTTTGACCACTGCTGGAAACGTGCTGTTCCTAGACCCTGTTTTCCAGTGCAAGGGTTTCCGATGATGTCTTTGGTCCTGAGAGAACATTCTGCCTGGTTAATTCCGGTGCTGGCGGCCCACTTACGGCCAGATCTTGTTCTAACCATTATCCAGCTTCCCTTGTGTGTTTGTCTTGAAAGTCACTATATATCAGGGACAATCTACACTTGGCTACTTTAAACTCCTCCACCGCTGATGACAGGGGAAGCTGGAGCTGACCCGACCTTATGTAGAGACCCAAGGATGTAAAACTCGGGGATATTCCCAACCATCTTCTAAGGTGCTTGTTGAACTTCCTCTCCATTATTTCTACAGTTTATTGGAGCACCTCATATATGGTGAGAAGCCACATGAGTCTCGGGAGCAGGCCATGTTGGTAGATCCAGCACTTGTATTTCCCAGGCAGGCCAGAATAATCAAACTTCTTCAACCATTCTTCAACTTTTTTTCCACTGCTAGCAATGCTTTTCTTGTCTGACAGGGAATCATCATACCACTTTCCAAGGCATCTAATTGGGTTCCCCTTAAACAAGTAATATAAATATATAATGATATAAATATGTATAATTTTTATATATTGAATTATTGTTTGAGGGGCTTTCTCAGCAAATATTTGTGTATGTGATTAATCGGGACACCATGTAATGAATTTGAACATTTTATTGATTAAAAAAAAAAAAACAGTATTGAAGAAACAGAACATGCACACAGAATCAAATTATAACAAATGATATGTCCATCCCCCAAACAAAAAACACGGGTTGTGTCCCAATCTTCTGATTAGCATCGCCAGCAGGTGGGTGTGTCTTTAAGACCAAGCCTATACAATCTAGAGAGTTTCCAATAGAATCGATGTAAAATCTTAAATTGCATATGGCACACCCTTGCATCTCTAGATGTAGACTTGATGTTTTTAGAATCCTAGCCCACACTCCCTCTTCCAATACCAAGTTTAAATCTTTCTCCCATAATCTTATTTGAATTGTAGATGTTTACTTATCATGTAATGACTTCCCTGCTCTTACTCAAGCAAGCACTATATAAGCACTATAAAAAAAAAAAGCCCACCCCATATCTTTCCAAATTTTTCAGCTTTCTGCGAAGAAAGGTGCATTTCTTGAAGAAACACTATATCATATTCCTTGCGCTTAAGAAGAGAAATAACATTCTTTTTATGGGGTGTCCCAACCCATTCACATTCCACATATTAACTTTTGACATTTAAGAAAAAATAGATCATCTGTCAAAGACAAAATTATAAAGACCACTTTCCAACATTAGCGTAACAATCAAACCCTGAACATCCCTTAGAACATAAAAAAACTGAAAAACTTGCGCATTAACCCCGCGCACAACATCGCCAACAGAGTGCGCGTATTCATCAAACAGTCAAATGAATGTTCAGTGAGCTGGTCAATTCGGCTGCAATATGAGTGCAATCAAATTTCTTACTCCAATGATTTTGCAAGGAATACTCCACAAAATAAACTCCAGCCGATAGGCGGTGACAACACACACAAAAAAAAAACTTTCAGATTCCTCAGTCTGTCAAGTGGATGTTCAGTGAGCCGGTCCGTTTGCAACATGAGTACAAGCATATAACTTACTCACTCCAGTGACATTGCCAGAAATATTCCACAAAATAAACTCCAGCTGAATAAGCACAAAGAGTGTGTAGATTCATCCACAAAACCATCCCGAATGTGTGTTGCTCTACAAAATAAACTCCAGCCACTAGGCGGAACAGCACAAATGGAGCATGCAGAATCTTCAAACAGTCAAGGGAATGTTCAGTAAGCCGGTCCATTTGGCTGCAACGCGAGTACCTTAATATTAATTATATTCATTGACTTCATGAAGGACATCGCTTGCTGTGGGCATTTGAATGTTTTATGGCCATCCTTAGCATCTATTCTCAATTTAGCTGGGAATATCATTGCAAAAGCGGCCTTCCATTGGTGTAAAAGTCTCTTGCATTCTTTTAAGCAATCACGTTTCTCTCTAGTCGAGTTTGCAATGTCAGGGAACAATACGATACAGACGTTATTTTGCCGGCTACAGTTTTCCATGTCCCCCAACTTCTTTCAGACATGCTCCAAATCCTCCTTAGTCGCTAGTGGATTAGCAGATAATTACCCCTCCGATGGCTCCAGATAATCTATCCGTTTCTCGTCATCCCCCACTCTTGTGACCACATCAGTAAATTTCACCTCCATGGCAGTGATCGATCGACGTATTACAGCAAGATCCTCCAAGTCAGCAACGACCTTCGTCAGCATTGCCGACATGTTCAACATCTCTCACCACATTTCCCTCACTTCCTTAACCAAATCGACTCCCTGGTCCGCGTCCTGTCCAGGTGTGTCAGCTTGAGCACATAAGTGTCTTTTAATGTCTCCAGAGCTTGCAGATTTTGCATTCTTTGACATTGTCCTCCTTGAACATTTATGGAACAGTGCATCAAATCTCACCAGTTTAATATCATAAGTTATTAAAACTAGCAAAGTGCGCAGAGCTCGTCATTCACACATCCGATCCTCACATGGCGTCACCTTTTCCAGCTATTTGATTAACTGTTATTTTTATGATTTGCATCAATAGCCCATTCATAGATCCTATACTGGGTTCCCACTATCATGGGAAATCTTGAAACAAATTGAATATACCTTAATGTTTATAGCTATACATTATTTCACTGGCTACAATTTGCTTTTTTGAGTGCAGTATCTATAAAATGATCTTTGATAACCCTTATCCAGTAATCACAAATGACTGGAAAAGTAATGGAAATTCATTGATCAAAAGGTGTGAGAACCCACCCTTCAAAGTCAGACTTGAAGTGTTACTGACATTTTGACCTTTTTTTTTTTTTTTGCGGTTTTGACCTTACTCAGCAGAACATAGCATCTAGTATCTAATGGAGGTTTGCATAAATAAGAATAAAAGAGCAAGGCAGCCCCATATGATTTGACATGGTTTTTTTTTTTTTTTTTGCTAGATGAAAATGGGAAAGATCAGGGCATAAATGTACGGCAGAAGGTCAAAGAAATGGTAGAGTTTGTCCAGGATGATGACCGGTTACGTGAGGAGAGGAAGAAAGCCAAGAAGAACAAGGACAAATACATTGGAGTTTCTTCAGACAGCATGGGAGGAGGCTTGAAACAAAGTAACTGTAAGTGATGAAGTGCTGCAAATTACAGAGTTTTGCCAAATTCATTCTTGGGCAGCTTTATGGTCTTTACTGCTACGCAACAGAGCAATTTTGTTGAAGCGCAAACCAGACTGGGCATGGGCAACAATGCAGATTTCTGTTCTATCAGGCCAAATTTGTTTTGTTTTATTCAATTATTTTTAAATTTAGTGCAATGTTGAGGTCTTTGGTCCATTGGGTATTATGAAGCATGAGATTCCCTTTGGTCTCGGGTCAGATATTTTGGGCCTTATTGTATCTGTAGAAACTGGGATTCACACAAAACAATAGCTGCTTTGGCTCAGCACTGTGTAGGTGTCCCACAGGGACCTGTCTTAGGCCCTCTGAAGATTTTTCACATCCAACCAGTTCATCCTGGATTCCTTTCTTCCCACAACTGATCTTTTGATTAGAGCTGTTTTGATTTCAGGGCTACCACTTTTTCAAATTTCCTGTCTGCATCATTTGGGGATGTTTACGATCAAGTTCATGCCGAAATAATCAGATCTCTGCTTTTTGTAATAGAACATGTTTTCTGTTAGATGTGTCTAATCAAGTTGAGATGCCATGTCCCTTGTCATGTCATTAGTGTTGTTTCTCAGCGTGTGTGAAAAGTCAAGGGATTGCACTTTGATTTTAGTCAACTTTGATTTGGCACTCTTGATTTCTCACTTTATTAGCTTTAATAAAGTTTCAAATTGCCAATTAACGATGGCATGCCAGCGATGGATTTGCTTTAGCTGCAGAAGATCAAAGTAAAATGGGGTCAGAGGGGGTAGAGTGCTCTGATTTTAGTAAGTTATATTTTTCGTGATTTAGTCAGGTGTATTTTCCACAGTTTTCAAAGTTTATCAAAGCATATCCTCACACCCTCATTAATAGTGTGAAGGCGATGTCTGGCCATTTAGAAATTATCGCTTTTGGTCGATGAACAGTAGTGGTGACTTTGTCCTTGGTTAATAAATATTTATTTTTGAATATCTCTTTTGTTTTTTTTTATATTGCATGAAACAAGTGTCATTTACCATCATTAAATTGTATTATGAATTGATCATCATTACACTATATCGGCCATCAGCCACAATACTACAAAAACAGTATTGGTCAACTATGTTTTATATTTGCCTTGTTCATTGAATGAATTAAAATAAATTAACTAGCTACCCTAACTCAATTAACATCCTCAGCGGGAGAACGGTTTGACCCCGAATCCAAAAGCGGATGGGATGAGGACTGGGACAAAAACAAGAGCAGCTTCGCTTTCAGTGAAAAACTCGGTGAGATAAGTGATAAAATTGGCAGCACCATTGATGACACAATCAATAAATTTCGCAAGAAGGAGAAGGACGACTCGCCAGACCATATCAGGTACATTTCTTGTGGAATAGTTGCCTTTTTATTACGTTGTCTTTTTCCTGTGGAATACTTACAGAATTACCTGAATTGAGGTAATACATTGCTATCAATTTTCTGAATCTGAAACAACATGAGGGTTTTGTCTTTCTAATGCTTTTTCCTGCAGTGACAATGAGGAGGACAAAGTTTCACGGAATGGACAGCCTGCGAAGTCCGAGTTCAAGGATGATGAAGAGTCTGTAACAACCAAAAGCGTCCAGATCACACAGACCACAGACAGCATTACCTCCACCACCACCATCTCCACACGCAAACGTGGTGGAGTACCGTCCAAAACTGTTGACTTGGGTGCGGCTGCTCATTACACTGGTGGTAAAAGCAGTCCAGATGCTGACAACACAAAGGTAGAAAACAGCCCTCTTTTTATGCCCCACTACGTTATAAATTATGTAACAGATGACTCGAGGACTAAAATCTCATTGGATGAGCCACATTTGGCTCATAGTCTGTAAATAGTAGATATACAGAAACCTGTGACCAGTGATGGAATGATAGTTTTAAAAAGTAAACAGATCATGTTACTGCTAATAAAAGTTGCTAATTATGTACCATTATTATTTTTTATGGACCATAGCCCATTAGATTACTTATGCATAAAAAAATGTGAGGGTAGGCTATTTTTCTAAAGCTGCCTTTAGTGCAAAGGCAGCACAAAAGCTGCATCTAAAGCAACATATATAACATGAAAATGTGCATTTATAGTATTCATAGACCAATTAATGTTATGTATGTATTACTTGGTGGAATATTGATTATTATTAATATAATTGCAATTTATTGAACATTGTAGCATATTGCTATTTCCACCAATTGCTTTGCATTGTGACTAACAACAGGCTTTTACTTTGGTAAAAATGACTAACGTACGTTCTTCTTTTTTTCCTCCCCTTTTCTCCCCAATTTGGCATGCCCAATTCCCAATGTGCTCTTAAGACCTTGTGGTAGCGTAGTGACTCGCCTCTATTTGTGGGGGTCAGAGGATGAATCTCAGTTGCCTCCGCGTCTGAGACCGTCAATTAGAGCTGGACGATATGACCTAAAATCAAAATCTCGATTAATTGAACATTTTACCTCTCTGACGATTAATGAACGATTATTTTTTGTTTTTTTTGCCCTCATAGTCCACTGACAAGGTTTGTACTGTAAATATGCTCAACTATTAAATTTTTTTTTTTCTAATGAAAGAGTGCATTTCTTATCTTTGTGATTTTAAAATAATTGAAACCATTTATGGTTATTTATTGAATATTTCGTAGAAACACACATTGCTTGAAATGAAAAAGGCACATTTCAGTTTGTGTAAAAAGCAAGATTCCTCAAAATTAGAAAATAAATAACTTGCTTTTTTGCAAAGAAAATACATTATTTTAAATATTGTCATGTGAAAAGTAGTAAATAACTTGCATCTCCTGTAAACAAATGTTTTAAATAATGCCATGTGCAAAAATGTAAAAAGAACACTGCTGATTACGAGCAAGAGCATGGCTTGGACAGGGCACCTCTAATGGATTAGCAGTAGTGGTCGACCGATATGGGATTTTTAATTGCCGATGCCAATATTGAGAAAGCAATCTGGCCGATTGGCCGATATGAGGCCGATACAATACATGTGAATACAGTAAATGAGTATGGTAAAGTATTCCCACAGGGGATTTGTTTTCTGTCCAGCCATCTAGCAGAATGAAAACACACACACAAAAAAAAAAACATTTTAGATTAAACTGTTATGGGTAATTTGATTTTTCAGTCACATAAACAATTACTGCTGCTTACTGCAGGTTACAAATAACATTTGTCATTAATTAACCAATCTAAACAATATTCATAAATTAATGACAAAATAGTATGTGCAATTCCATACATTTTATGTACAATACATAGTTAAAAATACATCTCGCATAGTTTATTTACACTATTTAGTTTAATCAGGTTGTTTTACTTTAAGTATATTTAAATAATAATGATTTATGTCTGTTTAGTTTTGCTTGTTTGTTTCTTTGAAACTTTGTAAGCCGGCACATGTATTTGCATGCTCGATTAGCATCAAATCCGACCAGAACATATGAAAAGGTATACTACACACAATATTCCGCCAATCATGGATAATTAAATACAGCAGATAGAGAATTCAGATAAGGAATATTTAAAAAAATTTTCAAACGTATTATTACTTACCATACAGTGTTCTCTTCTCATCCCAACACATTCTCACACCCAACTCGTCACATATGGACGCTTGGCCAGGACCCCTTGGCGTCACTTTTTAACGCACTGGGTATACCTTTGGCGTCATTTTTCAACGTGCAGGGTGGAGAGTCAAGCGGCGGTGGTGAGTCAAGCGTTGTTAAACTCACCGTTGAATGCGGTTGCATATGAACGTGCTAAACCTTTGCGCAGAGGGCAGTTTGATATCAGATTGCGAGGGTTTTTAAACATAAAAAAAAAACAGTTGGAGGGCCAGATAAAGATGATCTGGGGGGCACCATTATACTAGCCCTGGCATAGATCATTTATTGTAGCCAATTCCTTTTTCATCACATGCGGTAGTATGTTTTTAAGGGGAAATTAGCAACTGACAATAACTGACGTTGGAATATTACGTCGGTTAGAGGTTCTGAATTTCGGTTTCGATTACTTTTCGATTAATCGTCCAGCCCTACCGTCAATCCATGCATTTTATCACGTGGCTTGTTGAGCGTTTTACTGCGGAAACGTGGCACGCAGTGTTGCCAGATGTACGATAATTATCGTATTTGTACGATAATTTTGACCTCTGTACGATGTACGATCAATAATGAAAAAAATCCCATAATGTACGATAATTTCAGAGTTTTCAGTCGTTCGTCCAAACACACATCCTACCGCTTCTCTCTCGGACCCCAAATCATTTCGCAGGCTCGCCTGCCTGCACACAAACACGTATACACACACACACACACACACACACGCACGCACACACGCACACAGCACAAGTGGCATCGAATTTGAATCTTTTTTGTGTTAATTGTGCACTTTTTTCTTTTTTGTGCACTTTTTTTCGGCATATCTTTTGCACTTTGGAAAAAAAAAGTTATTCAGACTTCCTCCAGTTAATGTGAGCGTATTATACAGCTTGTTCAAATTGGCTGTAAAATTATTTGGAAAATAAAATTGTTGGAAAATAACTATATTTTAAGTGTTTGGTTTGTGTACGATATTTTTTTTAAAAAAACGATAATTTTGAGGTTTTGGTACGATACTTCGACATTTCTAATCTGGCAACACTGGTGGCACGTGTGGATGCTCCCGCTATTCTCTGCGGCATCCACGCACAATTCACCACACGCCCCACCGAGAGCGAGAACCACATTATAGCGACCACGAGGAGGTTAACCCAATGTGACTGTACCTACCTTAGCAGCCGGATCAATTGATTGTTTAGGAAGCCTGACTGGGGTCACTCAGTACGCCACAAACGCATGTTCTTAAAGCGTAGCTTATTGCTTTACTACATTACACAATGACCTTTAAAAAAAGAGAAAAAGGCAGTTCCCTAACTGTACAAAGGATGCTGATATTTTTTTTTTTTTTTTTTTTCCCCTCTCTCTCCATGGACTCTACTAGTCATTGCTTATGTTTTATAACTAATTAAAAGTGGCAATATGGTGTGTGAACCTTGATAGTTCATTGTGAATTATTCTCTATGAAGTGAATCAGGGTAGAAAAGAAAGTCTTTGCTTCCTCCATGTGGTAGAAGTGAGGTGTGACATTCTTCTTGTCTCTTTTCAGACAATAGTCAGTCAGTCATCTAGCAGAGGGATGGCTGATCTGTTGATGGTAGAGTCTGGCTCAAGTCAACGAGTGTCTTCATCAGGTATGATCTGACTTGCTTACATGAATTACACAAGTTACATGACTTGACTCGAGTCACAAATTTAAGGATTTGCTTGACTAAATTAATAAAATGACTTTGACTTGAGAACCCCCAAAAATATTGTGAAATCAATTAATTCATATGCAAAAATGTAAGCACGCCAGCATCGCTGATCTGCATCTGCGCAGTTTACGCTGTGCTCACAACGCGCCAAAATGACAGATGAATGTAAAGTTCCCAAAATAATCTCTTTGGATATAAAGATTTTGAATTGGACCGTGTGAATAAAAAAAGATTTGCCAGATGCAAAATATGCAACCACCACAACCTCGAATTTCATCAGACATTTCCAAAACCGCAAGGAAAGGTAAGTAAATCCTTTAAAAGATTAATATGTAAAATTACTGTTCAAATGTTTGCGGGTTGTCAGTAATTAAAATGGTTCACAATTAATCTCAGGGTTTGTAGCACGACAAGTTTGAAATTACCCAACATTGCCACAAAATGTGTGTGTGTGTGTGTGTGTGTGTGTGTGTGTGTGTGTGTGTGCGCGCGCGCGCGCCTTTTCTAAACCTTCTCAAAAGTCAACAATATACCATAAACATTTGTTGGCAATATAAAAACATAAGCAGATTTGCAGTCACAACACTATTTAAAATATGACATGTAGTATAAAATATACAGAATGACTTGTGATGAAATCCAAGTGCTCTCCTAGTGATTATGACTTCTGAAGACTTCACCTAAAGCTCTTGAATGCAATACTGTATATTGTAATAATGTATCTCTGAAGGGAACTGACTGTCATCAGAAAAGTTTCGATGGCATTTTCTTTTCATCTTCAATTTACTCAATTTACAATTTAATATATATATATTATTATAAATAAACAATTTTAGCACGTTAATATTATACAATTCATATTAAACAAATGACTAAAGGTATGTATATTAGTTCATCCTTTCAGAGCAAAAATAAATCTTTATTTCAAAAATTAAACTCTATTTATTTTAGTTCTGTGGCTTGACTCGACTTGACTTGAAACTCATCAGGACTCGACTTGACTTGCTTGAGGTGAGTCACTGACTTGACTTTCTTGATTTGTCTGCGCTTCGCTGCACTTGTGACTAGAGACTTGATGGTTAAGACTTGAGAATTGCTTGTGACTTGCTCCCACCTCTTTTATTTATATATATATATATATATATATATATATATATATATATATATATATATATATATATATATATATATATATATGTATATGAGAGAGAGAACGAATATGATCCAATTCTCGGTTCATAACCCTAGAAACTTTTATCAGAAAGTTGATGCAACTTTTAATGCTATGGTCAGAGATCATTAACTCGTGGGAAAACTTCTTCAGAGATGTATTCAGAGCAGTCTGAGTGCCCCATATAGGCATCAGTGTGTGTAGGAGAGAGAGAGAGAACGGGATGGTGGCACAGATGCTGCTGTCTCTCCTTATCCTGTCACCAACTCGACAGCTGTGCTGTGTCCACTATCATCAGTCAGGAAGTCATGAGCTGTCACAACCTTATTGTTTGTGCATGTGCATGCACGTGGGTGTGAATGCATGTGTGTTGGAATGTGGACAAAGATTCAGTAGTCAAAAGGGCTGGGTGATATATTGAATATTAATTTGCAGTGATCACAGACATTATAAAATTAAGCAACATGGTAAAGATTGCAAAGGATTGAATGCACTTTTTATTTGGCCATTAAAGGGATAGTTTGCCCAAAATATTAATATTCCGTCATAATTTACTCACCCTTGTTCCAAACTCTTATTACTTACTTTTTTATGCAGACTACCTTATCAATACAATGGCAGTTGATTAGTGCCTAACTTTAACCTCCTGAGACCCGAGCATGACTGCTGTGTGTATTTCCCTTTTTGATTTGTAACTAGGAGCACCTAATAAACATGCAGAAAAATAAAAGTGCTAGAGCATATTTCTTTCCTAAATATGTATGTCCACATACAGTATATGAACAGTGGGACTAAAGTTGTAAAATTTTAAATAATTCCAAGCTATAGAAAGTCAGATTTTTTTTTATTATTTTTTTTTATAATCAGTGTTTATTATGTTTCCAGGAGTGTTGGTTATTCAAGTTTTTGAGATGTTACAGACATTACAGCTGATTTTCCATAAAGCTGCTTTGGAAAAATTTGTATTGAGGAAAAGCACAAAAAAATACAAATCAAAGGTATTTGACTTTGTTACAATGTTTCAACGGCAACAAAATCTCAACGTTCTCTCTTTGCACTGTCAAGTAATAGCCAGTGATGAAGCATTTTACCAATCAGAAATTAGCATAATTCATACTTATTCAAAGTAATGGCCAGCATCGTCCAATTACTGTCAATCATGTTCAAATAAAATTTAGCATTATACAGTTCTGTAGCTATATACTGATTATAATTGTCCCATGGCTGCCAAACATGTAGAGTGGTCCAAACATCATCTGCTGCCTGAACCAGAACTTTTGGATTTTAGGAGTGAATGCACTTAGCTGCATAGGAAATCTATAGGATGCTCCCTATTTAGTGAGTGACTTAACCTCCAATGTACTGTCTGTCTGCACTGATCTCAAACAGTTCGAAATGCACCTTATTTTCGTCCTAGCTCCATATAATGCCTCTGTATGCATTTTTTTCTCATTGTGAAAAAGCACAGGATTTCTAAAGAAAAACTAACACGATTGTATTTAACAGCATGCCGTTTCACAATAAATTGCTCAAATTTAAAAAATGGCATATCGGATGAAACTAGAGACACTAATATTTTGACTCAAACTGGTTTCAATGTAAAAACTCTGAGGTTTTTTACCAAATGTAGTTTTGTTGCTGTTTCTCCCAAAGTCTAACTCCATTGTGTTTGACACCATGTTGTTCTGTCACATTACTTTTTATGGCAAAAGTTTAACCCTTTACTGACAGCTCAGATCAGTTTCTGTAAATTAATTGAAATTAAGTTTTGCATATTGCAAAGCCAAAATACAATATCCACACAGAAGGACAAGGTCTCATGAGGTTAAAGCATAGAAAAGTAAGTCATAAAAGTAGTCCATGCAACTCGTGCATCATATTCCAAGTCTTCTGAAGGCAAACGTTTTGGTTAGAATCAATCCGAAAGGTACAAGTTATCTAGAACACTATGAGAGAAGCTCGTTCACAGTGGCTCTATTGTTTACATGAGAACTTGCATTGTTTGGTGCTAAGTAGGCAGTTTACATAGCATCTGATTTAAACTTCAGTAGAAGAAATGCTGTAGAATAGAAATTAGTTTACGTGAATCAGTTCAAACTGTCCATTTCAATGAATCCATTAAGAACTCTCAGATTCAGCAATTGCACCATAACTAAAAAAAAATGTTCACTGAAGTCTCTGTGTATTTACTGCATATGTACTTGCCTACAAAACTCACTAGCCAACTAAGTTATTAAACGAGAAAGTGTACAGAAAAGTGCCATATTTTAGTAATAGGTGCACACCAAGTGAATTGACCACACTTGATAGTGCTGATGATAGTACCCGGTTACTGAGTTGATTCTGTACTATTATTGATACTGTAGAAATACTGATATTGTTACTTTTTTTTTGTCATTTTTTTTTTATTTTAGTTGCCGGTGTATCTGTACTTTTGTCATCCCTGTGTGATTGCATGCACGCTGTTAGTAATCTTAAAGGGTAAGTTCACCCAAAAATTCGAATTTACATTTTTGGGTGAATGATGACTTCAGGGGCTATATTATCTGTTGTGTTTCTCAGCATATTCCGTAAGAATTTTCAGAATTGGATAATTGCTTTCTGAAGAGTGTGGATGTGTCATGTAACCCAGTTAATGGTTTGCAGGTGGAAGCTCAGACCTCGTTGGTGAGTTTGCAGATTTTTCCTCACCTGCTGCCTCTGCCAGTCTCCCTTCAGCTGCTGGTATGTATTATCAACTGCACATTTTAGAGCATGTTCAATCGAACATCATGCACAATACACAACTGTACACAGTTCAGAATTTACTTTTTGCCTTCCTTGCAAATGGCTGGTGAGTTGAGAACAATTATCAACCATTAAAATGTTTTACATTGTGCCTTATCTCGCTACAAGTATTTTGGTCCCTTTGACCAAGGATTTATTTAGCTGGGCTTGCGTTGACCCTTTCATACTCTTTCCTCTCTGGGCCTCAGCTCAATGCAGAGTGAGGAGCACTTTACTTGTGGGCAGTAGAATGACTTAGGCTTGTCTGAATTGTGATTGGAGCTGTAGTGCACACAGCACAGTGAAATATTGATGAGTAATAGATGGGTCCAGATGGAGCAGCTACCTGCTGAGTGTTATGAGCACAGACATAAATCAGCTCCCATCATTTACGCCCCATCTCCCCTGACAGAGACACACTCTTAAGAGCTGTGTGTGTGTGTGTGTGTGTGTGTGTGTGTGTGTGTGTGTGTGTATATCCAGTTATAGTGCTCTTGAACAGTCATACAGCAACAGTGCAATAAACTTGTCAATAATAAGCATGTATGTGTGTATTAAAACGTATTTCAAATCTAATGTCAAGAATTTATAATGACAATAACATTTAGTCCTATACGTAAGATACCAATTTTCACTGGAAACTGAAGGCGTGCATCTATCTGCAACGAAGGTTTGGATCCATCAGCTATTTTAAAGCTACTTCGAGCATGGCTCATTCAATCAGATTTTAGAGCCGAACTATCTGTTTTATAGCGTGCACTTCAAATGTAAAGTTTTACACTGTTTGTGTTCTCTGTCTCTTCAGGTTCGCTGTCCACTGGTAACAGTGAGTTTGGTGACTGGAACGCCTTTGCCTCCATCAGTCCTCCTGCCTCTGCTGCTCCATCTGCCATCTCAGATCTGTTCAGTGACGTGTCCACTCCAGCTGCGCCTGCACCTACATCCACCCAACCACCTTCTGCTGACCTCTTTGACCTGATAGGCCCCAACAACAGCACCCTTAGCGCATCCCAAAGCATGACCTTCAACATGTGCCCGTATTCTGCAGCCATGTCCAGATCACAGGTAAACCGACACCTGAAGTCAAAGTTCTGAATGATTACGAATTGATTTCCTACATGACAATTACAGGTTAGTAATTGTTAGTTTGTAGTTTAGACCATGGCTTGAGCCAATTAGATGAGTGCCCAGAACTGTGCCTAAGGGAACTCCATGGGAATTATGACTGGATTAAAGTTGTAAATAGTTAACAGCAATATTAAATGCACATTTTAAGGTTAAGGATGTTTTCACATTAGTGATTTTGGTGTGTACCTGAGTTCAGTTGTCGACAGAGTTGACAGAATTGGGTGGTGTGAAGTAGAGGTAAACAAATATATCGGTTTTAGCGGTGCCGATAGTTGCTTATTGGAACTATCATTATCTGCAAAAATCTATGGCGATTGTTGACAATAGTATTTTCAACATTTCGTCATTACTTTTTGGTTGAACAATAAACAGCATCTGGGATTTTATTCATTTTGGACTTTTTATCTGCACCGTCATAGTAAGGAAAGAATAATATTTTTTTTTTACATTTTATATAAATCAATTTTAAAAACTATTTAGTTACCTTTCCCACCACCGTAGTCATCGGTATCAGCAAAATCCACTAGAGGTCGGCCTCTAGTGTTTTCCAAACTCTGGTGTATACCAGCGAACCACACCAGAGGCCACTTGAAACTGTGGTCCAGGATTCATGTGGACTATGGTATGGTCCGGTATGTAGTCTGAACATTTATTTTGATCTCGGAAATGCTGAGGGCCCTGGCCTCCAAAACCCCGGTTGCGGAGAGGGCCAGAGTCTTATCCCATGGGAGGCAATACTGCAGCCTCTGAAGTATGCACACTAATGGGATGTAACTCCGGAACCGTAAGGTCCAGAGACCAAAAAATTAGGTGTCTGGTAGGGCACAACAGTCCCTAATTGTAGCCACCTGCAAATGAGCCACGTTTCAAGGGTGCCATCTTAGGGCTCGGGCTGGCGCCGTTCGGCAAATCCCGAGGCTCTGGGCCTTACGATTCCCGAGTTATGCCCGACGGTGCGCATTGGGGGCGTGTATTGCCCCCCACCAGTGTTCCCCAGGCTCGGGCATGCGGAAGCCACTAGGAGCCCTCTGGCCCTCTACAACTAGTTGTTAATGACATGAGCAATTGTGCATGTAAGATGTATCCATCTTCTCTTGATGCCCATCATAAAAACAGGTATGTGTCTTCATTCATATATTCCAGTCTCTCTCCACTGTAGATTCTCTCATGTACTGTGACCTGTACATTACAGTCCATAGAGAGTGAGTACTGTTTAACAGCAGCTGCTTAAACACACATATACAAAACACAGCGATTCTGTCGACCGCATTGAACTAAACTTTGTCGGATAATAATATTTCTCGGATAATCTCTTTGCTCAAAAATAGCAAACAAAAAAAAGGAGATTCTAGGCTTTAAAACGATTAATTTATTACGTAATTATTAAAAAAAAACTATAATTCCTCAGGTTGTGCCCCCCACTGGCCTGGTATAAGCTTGGATCAATGAAACCTTCTATCAATAATTATTTTTTTTATTTTTTTTAAATGTTTAAAAAAAGTACTACAAAACCTATAGTAATTACTAAAATAGAAGTTCATACAAATTCTAATGCAATATCTTGTCATAATATATGCAATTTGAGAGATTTATAAACCATCTTAGTGGCAGGGTTGGGGAGTAACGGAATACATGTAATGGGATTACGTATTTAAAATGCTAAATATAAGTAACTATATTCCACTAAAGTTACAATTTAAATCATTGGTATTTAGAATACAGTTACATTCAAAAAGTACTTTGGATTTTATTGTCATTTGTTTCTTTTAATATTTAGTCATTTCGGATGGAAAACATTCATACATATAAATGATTCAATCCGAAGTGCATTTGAACTGCAGTGAAACGCTATCTTATGATGTGTTACATTCATACGAGCAGACAGAGAAGTAAGTTTGGACCAGAAGAAATAGAAATAAACCTTGTGTAAATTGTCAGCTTTACGCTAAGCTAAAATGCTATTTCTAGACATTTTACATGTACGTTACCAGGCACGATCATATTTTTTTTATCAAGAAAATTCACGTTGGATCATAATTAATTTTTTTCTATTAAGACCTTAGTTATTAGGGCAAAAATCATATTCTTAATTCTTTTTGTATTGTTTTCTTGTAAAAATATATAAACATCCTTAAAACAAGATCAGTTTGATGAATCTTGTTTTAGAAACAACACTGCATAAGATATTTAGGTTTTTCAGAGAATGTATTTTCCTCCAATGCTAAAGAAGTAATCCAAAGTATTTAGAATGTTACTGACCTTGAGTAATCTAATGAAATACGTTACAAATTACATTTTACAGCATGTATCCTGTAATCTGTAGTGGAATACATTTTCAAAAGTAACCCTCCCAACCCTGCTTAGTGGGTCAGTCATTTTTACCACGGGAACACAAAAGAGTGTTAGCCATTGAGGAACACAGCACAAAGGTTAAATGCTGTTGTTACTCCTCAATCTTTGTAGTGTGTACGTGGCCTGTATCAATACAATATACCCCAAATACCCATCCCTACCTTTTACATTTTATGTTGCCAATAAAATGTATTGTATTGGAAATAACTTCCCTAATAGAAGTGCTCTGATCAGAAGCAGTAAATTACAGTAATTGATTGATTACTCTTCTTTTTGCAGACAATAGGGGGTCCATTATTGCCCCATCAAATGGGACTACAGAAGTCAGGGGGAAATCTATCAATGCCCACCACCTGGTCAGACCCAAGCGTGAACATCAACCTGGATTTCCTGTCCGCAGGCCTGAACCCTTCCAAGCCTACACAGCCCACACTTAACACCATGATGCAGCAAGGTTACAAAATATCTCCAACATAATCTATTTTTTTTTTTTACAAAGCTCTACGTTGATTGTCATTGTTAGACAGTTAAATGTGTTGCCATGAGATGATATTTACATTGAATCTCAATCATAAGCAATATCAAATAGCAATGGATAATGTCAAGAGCGGTCTAAAATATCTATATATATTCATCGTAATGGCAGAATTTTTAATTTAACAAAAATCTCTCAGGCCTATAATTTAAAGGATTTGTTTGGTTTCTAATTTAGGTGTTCAGCCACCCTTGAACATGGTCACGCAAAATTTTGCCGGAATAACACTCAATGCCCAACCCTCAGCACTTCCTGCCAGAGCAGGAATGAACCCCATGATGGCTGGAGGGACTGTGGGCATGGGAATGCCTCCTGCTATGGTAACGGGCACCATGGGGATTAATTCTATGGGTATTGGAGGAATGCCCGTCAATCAAGGACTAATGGGCATGAACATGGCACCCACTAGCACAGGCCTTCAAGGTGCCCTTGGCATGCCTAGCATGGGCATTGGTCAGGGTATAAACCCCTCCATGGTGCAGCCTAAACAAGATGCCTTCGCAAACTTTGGCAACTTTGGGAAGTGAAGGGGGATTCGGTCCAAATAAACCTTTGAGAAGGAAGGAGATGCATCCTGTAAAATGGACAGAACTAGCCATTGTCCTGACTCTTCAATCATCTGTCCTGATAGGTTAACAAAGCATACAAGTATCTTCTTTTCTTTCATGTGGGGTAGGTGATCGAAGGGTTTTTTTTTTTTTTGTAAACGGTGCAAAGCATATTATGTACTTTTAAAGGAAAACAGATGGCTGTGTCCTTTGCAGCTTGGTACATTTTCCACTGTTTTAAAACAGAAACCTCATACACATTATGTATTTTGTCATGCCCCCGTTCACTATTTTAACTCCGATTGATTTCAGAAATTACCTCATAATTTACATTATTCATGCTGTGATTGAGACTGCAAGGGTTTGACAGTGTATATATGGCAGTGTGCAAAAAAATAAATTATTTTACTCTGTTCTCAAATGTTAAGATGGGACAAATGACCACTGGCCCTTAATATTTGGTTGCTGTTTTTATTTTCAGTTTGAATTATTGCAGAGAAATGGTCCTTGAATTCCATTATCACACCAAAAATCTTCTATTTGTGCTTGCAACAGCCTCTCTGGCTTGTACAGCGAGTCAAAGAATATGGTCAACATTTTTTACAGACTTTATCTGTAGGTATAGTTTCAGTACTTTTGTGTAGCAAGCTGCCTCACCGTAATTTGAAGTGTGCCTGGAGATGCACTGGCTGCCTTTTTTATAATGAAAGTGATCTATGTGAAGCTTGTAAGCAATACTTGAGGAATTGCCATCTTGCAACAATCATGAGATGCCACTCGAGTTTCAGAGAAGGTGCATGATGATTACTGTGAGTAACTTAGGTGAGAACAGAGGTTTGATTCTAAGGGTCCCATATTTCTCGACTTAAGCCGCACAAATACATTTGTCGTGGTAACAGGAGCTGTTACACATTTCTAGTAACTACTTGAATTGGTGTTTATGATGCCTCATAATAACCATCATATCTGTTTGTGTTTCTTGCATGAATGAAGTGTCACAAGTTTATAGTTTCGAGCATTGTTGCAGGTCAATACATTTATGGAATGTCTGTCACAAAATTGTATGATGGCTACAGAATCGCTGAAGGCATTGTGAACCCCAAATGAAGTTAACTGTCACTTTTTTTGTTTTTTTGATTTTGTCCATTTTCCCCATATGCTGCTTTATAGAAACAGGGAGGCCCTCCATCAGGCACTGAGGCATTATATTCAAATGACCAAATCTTTATTTTATTACTATTTAAATGTATTCCATAGGGGTTTAGTTTCTTATTTTAATACGTAACATTAGAGATCCTGTGCATATACATATTGTTTTAGGCATGGGCAAATTATTGAGTGAACACCTATTAGTTTATGCAAATGTATCCAAAAGAGAACATGAGCAAGCGCCTGTTTCATTGTAGTTTCTTTTCAGATTTTGTTTTTGGATTTTATTGTACTCAGAAACTTTGTTTACCATTAAATGATTTCATCAAAATCTGTTTTGAGACTTTAATCTCATTGTGTTGGGTCCAGCCTTTTAGCATTAATTAGTGGATGAGGACTCTTGGTAGTCCTAGTAGTGGATAGTTTGTAGTGTTTGTGGACTATCATGGAAAATATCCTATTGCCACCAGAGACCTGATGCACATTCTTTTGCCACATTTTATTTGACTTGCTTGACCTAAGCAAATGACATTGGCCAATCAAGTGGAAACATATATTATCATATTATCTATATTATTCATGAGACTTTTTTTTCCACGAATTTCCATGATTTTTCCAGTTGTGGGATATTTTATTGCAGAGCACAACAAGACATTAGCAGGTCAGACACACACACTGGAGTTGGCCTTCACTTGAGGAAGTGGTGACCATTAAATTAATCCTGATATTTTCTGTTGTAGTATTACTCAGAGGATTTTAGATATTGCTTACACTAAAGCTAAACAATTTTGGAATGAATTAGAGGACCCATAGAGGTACTCTGAGATGAAAGACATTTTCAACACGAGTTTTTGTCCTTGTTATATTGGTGGTATTAAATCTTTAAAAAATCTGAATTAATTTATTGTATATAAGGAGGTAGCTCAGCTCTGCAAAAAAAAAAATCAGACATTTTGAACATTTTGTCATAGTTATCTAAGGTTATGTGTCTCCTCCCTCTAGTGGGTAAATTTCACATTCTGGGTAACAATTTGAGTTTGTTAGTAGTCATTGTAGTCGATGTTTCTCATCACTGTAATACAGTTATGAAAATCATTCTGGACATTATAATTTGTATTCATTAAAATCAGCATAAGTTAAATTCCAAAACAATCATGATGCATACATATTTTAACAATTTATTAATATATATTTTTATTATTTTAATTGGATCGATCTCCGTGATCCACGCACAGTTTACCACGCACCCCATTGAGGACGAGAAACACTAATTACGAGGAGGTTACCCCATGTGACTCTACCCTCTCTAGCAACCGGACCAATTTCGTTGCTTAGGAGACTTGGCTGGAGTCACTCAGCACAACATGGATTCGAACTCGCGACTCCAAGGGTGGAAGTCAGCGTCATTACTGGCTGAGCTAGCCAGGCCAATTTATTAATAATAATAAAAATATTATTTGATTAATTTGCTTAATTGTCAAATAAATCTCAATAAAAATATTGAAGTAAATCTTAATTATACAGACACATTTTATTTTATAGGCAAAAAAAGTTCAGTGGCTCAGGCGGATTATGGTCTTCTATTAATTTTAAAATCTTTTTTCTTTCTTTTGTAAATATTGGATAGAAACCTATAAATAAATCTGATACCGTATATGTGAAACCTATTTGAAATATGTTCATGTGGTTTTTGCTAATATAAAAGTCACGTATGGACATTTTCATATATGCAACATTTATTTTTCAAAATACCGGTGGAATTAAAAAAAAAATCCTATATGCTTAAATATGGGGAGGTTGGATTCTTAAATATGGGGAGGTTGAACCACATATATAAGAACTGTTTGTTCAGATTATTATAAATGTTAATATTATTTTGAAATACGTTTATCAATGCAATGATTATTTGTGTTTTCTATTGTATTACTGTTTATATATATATATATATATATATATATATATATATATATATATATATATATATTATTCTTTTTTAAATATCGTTTGTGGATGCTCTTTTTTCTTCAAAAACAAACAAACATACAAACAAATAAAAAACAGGGGTTTCAAAAGTCTAAAATCATTAAAATTTTAAGTTACAAAAAACATATATTTCTGCTTTACTATGTTTACATAACTTTACCATCTTATCATCTTAACATTTCGTTTCATGAATAAAAAATCTTCCATAAAAAAATGTAATACAGAAAGGTTGACATCTTCGTTACGGTGAAAAAAAAGAGCAATATATTGTTTTCTTCAAGGGAGAGATTATAGTTTTATTTATCAGCGCACGAATTGAAAGACATCATTCCAAAAAAAATCTTAATTAAACCAATACAGATGGTATAATGTCTCTGGTTCATCTTGACAGCATGCACATTTATCATTCATTTCAATTTGACATCTTTTGAAAATAAAATGTATAACGGTAATAATAACTAATAATCGTGTATGTGACCTCTTTAATTGTGTTAGTTATAAACTATTTGTTACATTGAGTCTATGCGTTTTTCCAATTGAAATTTTAATAGAATATCCAGCCAATAACGTAAAGGGAAAGTGTAAAGAGGAAATTATGGAGGAAGTGGTTCACTAGCAGGAAGTAAAGCTGTCGTATGTTTAGTTTTTGGAGTGATGGCGGAGAACATAGATGGAGAGAACACTGGTCTCGGAGAGAACAGGTCAGAAAGTGCACTAAAAGTCGCATTATGAGTGTTGTATGTAGATTAATGAAGACATTTACTTCAATTGTTTCTACACTGTTAGTCGCGACAAAACAGGAAGAACCTGAACAATTGTCGCCTAATTGCGCGCGTGGAGCCAGCGTCGTTGATTATAACTGGAGACTTCTAGTTTTGTAATGCGCTAACAGTGAGGACATAGAATTGATTATTATGGACTGAGGTAGCCTATGTTAACCTGTGCTGTGCTTTTGTGTGAAAACTGCCGCTGGCACAGGGTTAGCATAGTTAGCTTGTTTGCTAGCTGAGCAGCTTTGCTCAGTCACCATAAACATTCACTGCGTTCTTTAAGTAATGCGCATTTGGCCGAACGCATAGAAGGCACAAACAGAACTCGGGTATTTCGACTTCAAAGCTAAATAACTGAAACTGCTCATTGTTCCTGTATAGCGAACTAATTGCTAGCTGACGTGTTAGACATGTTTTCTTTGCTAGCTAACTTTAGCCCACAGTGACTACAACATCTGATTATGGTTAATACTGAGTTAGAGGCTAGCCATGAAAGTGGTTTAGAGTTTGTTTATTATGCGTCTTTGAGGGTTGATAAATTTGTTCTAGTTTGGGTTTAAATCTGTTTAGCTTAGCACTGAAGTGCTGAACTAATGAATAATTAATATGTAATATTTATCACAAACACCATATGATTATTAGTCATTGAGTTCTGAACACAGAGGTGGCATGAACTTGGGAATATTTTTGTCATTTCATTTTTGTTTTTTCGATAATTTTGGCTGTGTTAATGCCAATACGGCATAAATTATACCAAAGGTGTGTATTTTTGGGAGGATTTTGATATTTCAACCTCAGTTCCTATTGTACATCTATAATACACGGTGTACACAAAATAGTTACACTCAGGAACTTAAGGACAAAAGTGTCCCCCATTAAAACGGCAATATTTGATCCCAGTGCCGTTAAAGTATGAATTATACAGGTGAAACTCGAAAAATTAGAATATCGTGCAAAAGTTCATTAATTTCAGTAATTCAACTTAAAAGGTGAAACTACTATATTATATAGACTCATTACAAGCAAAGTAAGATATTTCAAGCCTTTATTTGATATAATTTTTATGATTATGGCTTACAGCTTATGAAAACCCCAAATTCAGAATCTCAGAAAATTAGAATATTGTGAAAAGGTTCAGTATTGTAGGCTCAAAGTGTCCCACTCTAATCAGCTAATTAATCCAAAACACATGCAAAGGGTTCCTGAGCCTTTAAATGGTCTCTCAGTCTGGTTCAGTTGAATTCACAATCATGGGGAAGACTGCTGACCTGACAGTTGTGCAGAAAACCATCATTGACACCCTCCACAAGGAGGGAAATCAAATCAAATCAAAATCAAATCACTTTATTGTCACACTACTGTGTACACGAGTGCAACAGCAGGTGAAATTCTTGTGTGCAGTTCCGAGCAACATTGCAGTAATGACAGTGACGAGACATAAACCACTTTACAATAAACAACATATTTACACAAAACAATTTACATAACAAATGTACACATACCTACACAACAATTTACATATCAAATGTACACAATACACACAATGTAGAATACACATACACTAGATAAGGGTATAAATATATATATATACACTAACTGAATTGGGAGCGAGAATATATTGACAGAAAGCCTCAAAAGTTAAGTGGAAGGGAAAAGTGTGGAAGAAAAAGGTGCACAAGCAGCAGGGATGACCGTAGCCTGGAGAGGATTGTCAGGAAAAGGCCATTTAAATGTGTGGGGGAGTTTCACAAGGAGTGGACTGAGGCTGGAGTTACTGCATCAAGAGCCACCACACACAGACGGGTCCTGGACATGGGCTTCAAATGTCGTATTCCTCTTGTCAAGCCGCTCCTGAACAACAAACAACGTCAGAAGCGTCTTACCTGGGCTAAAGAAAAAAAGAACTGGTCTGTTGCTCAGTGGTCCAAAGTCCTCTTTTCTGATGAGAGCAAATTTTGCATCTCATTTGGAAACCAAGGTCCCAGAATCTGGAGGAAGAACGGAGAGGCACACAATCCAAGATGCTTGATGTCCAGTGTGAAGTTTCCACAGTCTGTGTTGGTTTGGGAACCATGTCATCGGCTGGTGTTGGTCCACTGTGCTTTAAGTCCAGAGTCAACGCAGCCGTCTACCGGGACATTTTAGAGCACTTCATGCTTCCTTCAGCAGACAAGCTTTATGGAGATGCTGACTTCATTTTCCAGCAGGACTTGGCACCTGCCCACACTGCCAAAAGTACCAAAACCTGGTTCAATGACCATGGTATTACTGTGCTTGATTGGCCAGCAAACTCGCCTGACCTGAACCCCATAGAGAATCTATGGGGCATTGCCAAGAGAAAGATGAGAGACATGAGACCAAACAATGCAGAAGAGCTGAAGGCCGCTATTGAAGCATCTTGGTCTTCCATAACACCTCAGCAGTGCCACAGGCTGATAGCATCCATGCCACGCCGCATTGAGGCAGTAATTAATGCAAAAGGGGCCCAAACCAAGTACTGAGTACATATGCATGATTATACTTTTCAGAGGGCCGACATTTCTGTATTTAAAATCCTTTTTTTTTTATTGATTTCATGTAATAATCTAATTTTCTGAGATTCTGAATTTGGGGTTTTCATAAGCTGTAAGCCATAATCATAAAAATTATATCAAATAAAGGCTTGAAATATCTTACTTTGCTTGTAATGAGTCTATATAATATATTAGTTTCACCTTTTAAGTTGAATTACTGAAATTAATGAACTTTTGCACGATATTCTAATTTTTCGAGTTTCACCTGTATGCTTTCATTCTGGAGCCCTGGCTTCAAAATCTAAAATTTTAATATTTTCCACCAGATGGCGCCATTTATCTCATGTGTAGACTGGAGCAATACATGCTTTTTTCTGTTTTGCTGTATTATAGAGCACTGCAGGCCAATTGAATAAATTGTGCCACTAAAATTGTGTGGGTGTGTTGGTATGGATGTCAGTGTGTTTGTGTAAAAAAACAGTGGCATTAAGTAAACAAACTGGCATTTAAAGGGTTAAAAAAACTGAAAATTAATGAATATTTGGTTGGTATGATCAGGACTGATGAAAAAAAATTATCTAATTGAAAGTGGAAAAAAATATTAATATATAATATTATGGCAGTTTTTTTTGACGTGGACATTTTTGTCCTCTAAGTACCTCTGAGTAACTTTTTTATTATTATTGACGCACAAAGGTTAAGATTATATGGTTATTTAAAATGGTATACTTGTATGCAACTAATGAAAATCCCATGGTATAACCAATGTGTTTTGGACATAATCGGAGGACGATTTCCTCCATGTGCCTCATTTAAGCGCTCGCAAACATATTTTATTGCTCTGTTATATTTCTTGTTGTGTGTGTGTATATAATATATATATATATATATATATATATATATATATATATATATATATATATATATATATATATATATATATATATATATATATATATATATATATATATATATATATAATTAGGGTTGCAGCGTTATACCGGTTTCATGGTATACCACGGTTTGAAAATTAACGGTTATCATACCATGTACATTTGCTTATCTACGTAATCTCACATATGCGTGCGCATACTTCAATAAATTAAATGGTTTCAAGATTCAATTATAATAGTGTTTGCTCAAAAGTAAATAAATAAAATAACACTTCTGTTTTCACTGATAATAGAAATTGTGTAATACCGTGAAACCGTGATATTTTCTGAGACGGTTATTATAACGTGAAAATGGATCTCAAGCATCTTTCAGGTTCAGCATAAGTAAAGCTCAATTGATAGCGTTTGGGGCATAATGTTGATGACCACAGAAAATAATTTTGACTCATCAAAAAACTTTAAGAAAATCAAACATCTGGAGGTTCATGTAATTGCTTTTATAAAATTATAAGCTTTGCATTTTGCCTTTTTAAACCTTCCAAAATGTGGCCCCATCCACTTCCATTGAAAGTGCCTCACTGTAACCAATTTTTGCAAACATTTTTTAAAAGGGGGATGTTTAAAAATATATATATTTTGTGTGTGTGTGTGTGGTAATCAGCATTATGCCACAAATGCTGTAATTTGAGCTTAACTTTTATTAAACCAGGAATTTTCCTCTTAAATAGGTTAAGTTGTATTTACCTATCATTATTCAGTATTTTAACCTGGATTTCACAATGGCAATAGCCATAGAAGCTGGCATGGCATTAAAAACAAATGTATTCTTTAAAGTTCCTCAGAGTACCATGTACAGTTGAAGTCAAAAGTTTGCATACACCTTAGGCAAATACATTTAAACTCAGTTTTTCACAATTCCTGACATTTAATCATAGAAAACATTCCCTCTCTTAGGTCAGTTAGGATCATTCATTTATTTTAATAATAGTAGAGAGAATGATTTATTTCAGCTTTTATTTCATCACATTCTCAGTGGGCAGGTGTTTACATACACTTTGTTAGTATTTGGTAGCATTCCCTTTAAATTGTTTAACTTGGGTCAAACATTTTGGTTATCCTTCCACAAGCTCCTGGAGTTTTGGCCCATTCCTCCAGACAGAACTGATGTACCTAGTCAGGTTTGTAGGCCTCCTTGCTCGCACACGCTTTTTCAGTTATTTCAATTATCTGTCAGATTGGGGTCAGGGCTTTGTGATGGCCACTCCAATATCTTGACTTTGTTGTTCATAAGCCATTTTACTACAACTTTGGAGGTATGCTTGGGGGTCATTGTCCATTTGGAAGACACAATTGCGACTGAGCTCCACCGACCTTCTGGTCAGTAACCCAGAGCCTTAACCGCTGAGCCACCACTGCCCCCAACACCTTATCCTTGTGTAATCATGCTAATTTAGTACTAGAAAATCACTTGCCAGTATATCAAACACAGCTGAAACTTTTTGGTTTGTTAAATGAAGCTTAACATTGTGTTAGTTTTTGAGTTGCCACAGTATGCAATAGACTGGCATGTCTTAAGTTCAAAATTACGTCATAAATGGCAACAAAAAAAAAGAAGAAAAAAAGAAACTCTCTAGAAACTCAATTTCAGACAAAAGTGTACACTACAGTCTTCAAAGACAAAGGGCAGAAAGATATGTGGAAGGCCAGATGTACAACTAAACAAGTGGATAAGTACATCAGATTCTCTGAGAAAAAGATGCATTGCATATCCTCAGCTGACAGCTTTCTTGAATTCTACCTGCTCACCACCAGTTTCATGTACAACAGTAAAGGGAAGACTCAGGGGTGCAGGCCTTCTGGGAAGAATTGCAAAGAAAAAGCCACTTTTGAAAAGGAAAAACAAAAAAAAAATGTTTAGAGTGGGCAAAGGACACAAAGGAAAAGTGTTATGGATCTTTACCCCATTGAGCTTTTGTGGGATCAGCTAGATTGTAAGGTGTGTGAATGGCAAGTGCTACAGGAAGCGTGGAGTGAAATGTCACCGGAGTATCTGGACAAACTGACAGCTAGAATGCAAAGGATCTGAAAAGCTGTCATTGCTGTACATGGAGGATTTTTTGATGAAACATTTTGAAGTAGTTTAAGAAATTCAGATTTTTTATTTATGTATTTATTCCAAATTTTAATAGCAATTTTTCATGTTTTTAATGTCCTGACTATACATTGTGATCAGTTGAATGCCACTTTGGTGAATAAAAGTACCAATTTCTTTCCATAAAATAAAAATCTATACATTATTCAAAACCTTTGGCCACCAGTTTAGATGCTTGTCTACCTGTATCTTCCAGCATCTTCACAAAGTCCTTTGCTGTTGTTCTGGGTGTGATTCGCACTTATCACACCAAACTACGTTCATCTCTAGGAGACAGAATGCGTCTTTTTCCTAAGCGGTATGATGGCTGCGTGGCCCATGATAGTTATACTTGGATACTTTTGTTTGTAGAAATGAACGTGGTACCTTCAGACATTTGGAAATTGCTCCTAAGGGTGAACCAGACTTGTGGAGGTCCACAATTTTTTTTTCTGAGGTATTGGCTGATTATTTTCCCATAATGTCAAGCAAAGAGGCAGAGTTTGAAGGTACTTCCACAAGTACACCTCCAATTCAGTACACCTCCTGTCAGAAGCTAATTGTCTAAAGGCTTGACATAATTTTCTGGAATTTTCCAAGCTGCTTAAAGGCATATTTAACTTTATGTAAACTTCTGACCAACTGGAATTGTGATATAGGCTAGTCAGTTAAAAGTGAAACAATCTGTCTGTTAACAATTGTTGGAAAAATTACTTGTGTCATGCACAAAGTATATGTCCTAAACGACTTGACAAAGCTATAGGTTGCTAACATTAAATCCGTGGAGTGGTTAAAAAATTTGTTTAAATGACTTAAACATAATTGTATGTAAACTTATGATTTCAAATGTATATGCAATGTACTTGAATATGGTAACCGATCAGTTCCATGATGTATAAGATGCGCATGCTATTACCACTGGATATCACTGTGCCATAGTAGTGTACTGCTGCAGTACTTTTTTTTTTTCTTTTTTTTTTTTTAATTTGGTTGTGAAAACTGCAGTGATTCTACAAGGCAATCATATAAATCAAACCATATGTTATAATTTCATATTTTCCTTTTTTGTTACATTTTACTCTTCTGTTTTAACCAAGTGGAGGTCTTGCAAATTATTTTTGTAATTTCTTTATCCTCAGGATGGTACTACAGCAGGCCTTACATTTTCATGGCCCTGCTCCACCACCTAGTACAGTATTGCGAGGACCTCCTCCATTACTACGACCTCCGCCTTTCGGCATTATGAGAGGACCCCCACCACCCCCCAGACCCCCTTTTGGACGTCCGCCATTTGACAACAATATGCCACCTATACCTCCGCCTGGAGCTTTGCCCCCACCCATTGGACCCCCACACCTGCAGGTAGATATTATAAGTTTGGATAAAGATAGCCACTGTCTGTCAATACATAAGTACCCTATAAGTACATGTGATTTAATGTTACTTTTATATCATGAAACTAAGTTTATTTTTACTTTTTCCCAGAGGCCACCATTCATGCCTCCACCCATCGTAAACATGCCTCCTCCTCCTGGTATGATCTTTCCGCCTGGAATGCCTCTATCACCAGCAGCTGGAGGAGCTTCGAGTGTGCCTAATGAAGACATCTGGGTAGAGAATACCACGCCAGAGGGAAAGGTATTGAATTGTTTTGTAAATCAAGAGATTTTGTGTTTTCCTTTGCTTCCTTTCATTTTTGTTTTGGCTTACCACCACCATCACATAGTTCTTTAGGAATACACATACTGTTAAGTTATTAGCTCTGAGATATATTTATTTTCTAAGAAATCTTTTCCGTTCAAAATATTAAAGTATATTCTTCTGAGCCATGCAGTCTTAACTTTTATGACATGCATGCATGAGGGATTTGTAAAAATATATATTTTAAATGGAATATTCAGTGTTTTGTCTGAATAACTATTTAGTTTTAAAAGATACAGTTGGGCTTGTTTAGGGTCTTATTTCACCTGACACTGATGTGTTTCTCACAATTATTTGGTGTTAACCACAGCCCTTCAATTGTAACAGAATGGTAAAGGCACGCTGCGGTCACATTCACCTCCACATGGGAAGTTCCATGGGTGAAATAATGACATTTCAATGGAAATCTGTGCAACCGTAATTGTTGCGCAATTGACTTCTGGTGGATTTTTCATGGAGTTTATTTATTTTATTTTCTCCCCAATTTGGAATGCCCAATTCCCAAGTCTTTCTAATCCTTGTGGTGGCGTAGTGACTCGCCTAAATCCGGGTGGCGGTGGTCGAATCTCAGTTTCCTCTGCGTCTGAGACAGTCAACCCGCTCATCTTCTCACGTGGCTTGATGAGCATGTTACCGCGGAGACGTACAAACGCGGCATCCACGCAAAATTCACCTTGCGCCCCACCGAGAGCGAACCACATTATAGCAACTGTAAGGAGGTTACCCCATGTGACTCTACCCTCCCTAGCAACTGGGCCAATTTGGTTGCTTAGGGGACCTGGGTGGTGTCACCCGTCAACTTGTGAACTCCAGGGGTGGTATTCAGCGTCTTTTACTCGCTGAGCTACCCAGGCCCGCTTTCATGGAGTTTAATGTACTTTAACAGGTGAATACGCGGCTTTGACCAATATGAAGTTGCATAGTTTGGCAGTGACCTCTGTGTGGGCAGTGCTTTGTTTACAGTAAGGCCAGTAGTTCTGATTTTTACTTAACCTGCTAACATTTTCACTGGACCTATCAGAAAAAAATCAAAATAATTTTATTTGTAACAATGTAGTAGAGGTGTGAATCTTCACTGGCTTCACGATTTGATTATGATTTCAAAGGGTAACAATTTCATTTCAAAACTATTCTCGATTCGTCATCATGCATCTTTTCCTCCAATTTTTATTATCAATACATACACTCAGTATTAAATTATTAATTTAAAATTAATCAATCCCTAGCCTGTAACTTTAACCACAAAAATTGCTTGCTGGTCCAGGATGTCAACATGAGTTATCTATTTCTGTGAGAGGTCAGATGGCAGCTTCTCCTTTCCACAACACGGGTAATGGTAAATCGGCACAAATAGCGGGGTATCTGCTCAAGAAATCAAGTATCTCATGTGTGCACTCTTCCGATGAGCAACATAAGCAATAGCCAAAGAAATAGAGAGTGCAAGTGGAGAGAGGCATTGGGAAGCAGAAGACAAAAAATTATTGGAAAATGAAAACATCGCTCATGTCTCGTCATTATTTTCAACTGTTTTTTTCCCCTTTCTCTATGCAAAGCAGTGCAATTATGGGCGCAAGCCTGTCTTTCAAGTTGTTTGATGACGTGTTATCAGAATAAACTCTCCCGTTGCTGTGTGCGTGAGTTTGTGAATGAATTTTGGAGTCGTAGTTTCAGTTGGGGATGTTGATTGTGTGGTTGATACAGCCAGTCTGTGATCAGTTGTTAGCTTTAGTACACTGGTGGCCAAAAGTGAATAAAAGTACCAATTTCTTTGCATAAGATCAAAATCTGTACATTATTCAAAACTTTTGGCTGCCAGAGTATATGCGCATCTGACCATTTATTTCTAGCATCTCACTCTGTTTCTTCTGCACACATAAGTGCCAATGCGCTGTCACTGTTTAAATTAAAGTCTGAAACGATTCTGAATGTTTGAAAATCGATCCACAAACATTGGGGAGAGAATCGTGATGCAGTGGTGAATTTATTTTTCTCCCACCCGTAAATTTTTATGTGTGCAAGAAATATTAATATTTTTCATTAAATGTTAGGTTTTCTTATCAATAATTAAAATTTAGCTTTGCTAAAAAATATATTTTTTTTTCTTTCATTAAAAATTTTGGTAAAAAATGTTAAATTCCAAATGTTTAAGTTTGCCATGAATGAACGTTCCGTCAACCGGCCCAAAGCTCTCTCACACTGGCTCTGGGACAGCAGGCCATATTGTTGAGCATTGAGTAATTTACAGATATTCAACAAATAAATAGGCCTAATAACAAAATTTCATTTTACAAAACTTTTATAGTACTCACCAAAAAAAAAAAAAAAAAAGACATACAGATTATGCATTATAATAGGAACATTGATCACAGCAGGCAAATTGAAGTATAATAATAAATGTCTAATAGAATTTTTTGAAGGTGGTTAGTGGTGGTTTTGAAGTGAATTTTAGCGTGCGGCGTGCTGACAAACACTGAGATCTATTAAATAATCTTTTTAATCATCAACTTCAAACACGATGCTTTTTTAGGTATATTACTACAATTCCCGAACACGTGAGTCTGCCTGGACGAAACCAGAGGGTGTGAAGATCATCCAGCAGTCGGAGCTTAATCCTCTGGCAGCTCAGTCTGGTGGAGCTGCAGCGGCTCCAAACAGCGCTGTCTCCACTGCAACTAGCAGCACTACTACAGCTGTGCCTGCATCAGTCTCCACCCAGAGCTTGTCCCCCACCCACACTCTCAGTACCAGCCCTGACCCCAGCACCAGCCCGACCCCTGCCACCTCCCAGCCCTCCAACAGTGAGTATTGGCACAGATAATTATTGTGTTGAAAATCTAGCATACTGACAAAGGCCAAGAGATGATATTAGTGGTGCTGCTAAGGCTCACTATTGCTTGAAAACAAACCTCTAACCCTTTGTTTTAAATTTCATTGCATAACTCGTCCCATGAACATAAATGACCCCATTTACACCTGGTATTATGATGCATCTCAGGTGATCCGATCACATGTGAGCAAGACACATCGCTGATTACACCTGGTTGCTGAAATGCATCTCCTGTGACCACTTGTGTTCAGATTTCGAGGCGAGGGTCTCTGTTTCATGATGACATTCATCAATCACTTTGTCAGTGTGTTACTGCATGATAATACACTGCAAAATGTAATTAAAGGCAAGGCAAGGAAAGCACAAACAAAAGCAGCACACTGTTTTCCCAAATACAGCTGAAATTTAATCTAAGCACAAACACAGCATTTTTAGCAGAATTGTAAATTTAGTGGATTACCTGTATTAAAGGAGCTTCGGATATGAATGTTTTTCATCTATGGTGGGCTGTGAAGTGCAAAAAATAAAATCATAAAACACTAAAGCAAATCTGAAAACAAAAGAACAAATCAGAAAACACAAGGCCAAATCCTGAAATACAAGTCAGAAAATACAAAAGGATAGAGCGAGTATACTGGTTGTATCAGAAATGTAAGCCCTGATTTTATCTGTTTCCAGTATTGGTCTGATGCTGCTCATTAACAAAATCTGTAAAATTGGCCTACAGTCACAAATATATATCATGCATACCTAGTCATATTTTGCTGTGAACCTAACATTCCTTCCCTGTCTTTGCTTTTTCCCTCCTGAAGCATCTGGTGTTACTGAAATGCCTCCAGTGGCCTCCACCCCCCCTGCCAGTGTGGCTGTGACGACTGTTGCTGTGGTCAGTGTTCCTATGGTAACGGCTACTGTCACTACAGTGCAGACAATGCCACTATTACATCAAAGTCCCCCTCCAGGCCTGCCTGTGGCCCAGACACCTGCTGCAATCCCAGGATTCCCCTCAGTTATGGTACCTCCATTCAGAGTCCCTCTGCCTGGAATGCATATCCCACTGCCAGGTATGAAAGATCGATTCCATACTCAAAGCTCCATAGTTTTCCTTGGTGTTTAGCAAAACAGACCAGCAAGCATAGAGGCAAGAGGGGACCACTTCATAAAGGCTATTCTGCTTGTTCTGCATTAAGAAATGCATAGATCTAAATGCTATATCCTATAGTAAATCCTTCAGTATGTAGTGTTTTGTAGTGGATATTGCTTGCTTGTAGAGTTCATTGTGGATTTGCAGTTAGTGTTGAGGTGGTGCAATCAAAATAGTCATAAGGCTGAGATTCCATCCACATATTTTTATGCAAATTTTGGGATACTGCATACAAAATGCTGGATGGAAACACCAAGATGCGAATAAAGTTTCCAAACCATGCATAAAAACGTATACGCTTACTCGAGGTGAATACATTGTTTTACTCTGTTAGAAGTCATGCACATAAACTATGATGAAAACACATTTACGTAGTGTGTGTGTGTGTGTGTAAGTGTAATCCTTTTTTTTTTATTTGTTTGTTTGTTTGTTTTTTGCAATATTACAAGGTTTTTTTTTTTTTTGCATAAATTTGGATGGAATCATTGCTATGGTCACATTAAAGCCACTAGATGGCACCAACTTACTGGTTTCTTTGATTGTTCAGCCAAATGTGAATTATAAAATAGTCTTTCTGTGGTTTCAATGAATCTGAGCATAGTTGAGATCATAATCTAAAAATAAATAATAATAAAAAAAAAGGATGTGGTAAGGGACTATATGAATACATGGCCAATTTCTTGGTACTGTTCATCTTCAGTGTAGTTACTGACCAGTACTGCAGCTCCCTATGCGCATATTATGCAATCTATGTAATGCACAGACTCCGTACGGGGGCACCATCTTACCCCAAGGGTGCATCAGAAACTCCACCGGCTGCCATTCCTTGTACATACGAACCAAATACCCACCCAGTACGTAACGATATGTTGTTGGCAGGTATGAAATAGGGCTGAAGAGACCCAATTTTGGATAGAACTCAGTTTGACTAGATGTGTTTGTACCTTTGCAGGGCAGTATTCTCATGAGACAATATTTGGCTCAAAGTCTTAAAGACTTCAATTTTTTTTTTAGGTATGCTGCCAGGTATGGTCCCTCCTCTAGTACCCATGATGCACCCACAACTGACAATCACTGCTTCTCCTGCATCTCTGGCGAGGGCTTTTCCTCTTCCTGAATGGACGGAGTACAAGACAGCCGATGGGAAGATCTATTATTACAACAATCGTACACTGGAGTCCACCTGGGACAAACCTGCGGAGCTGAAAGAAAGAGGTATACTAGCCTTAATTTTGTGCACATATGCTTTTATTGAGTCAGTGATGCTTTCATAAACATTACTGTATATGTATGAGCAGATAAGGAACGTGACAAAGCTAAAGATCGTCAGACTGATGATGATTCAGAATCCAAGGATGTAGACATGGAAGCCAAAATTGACCCCTTTGGCATATCCAAAGAGGTAAGTTACCAAATCACCGCAATTAAGACTAAAAATCTGAACGAGCTCATGTACACGCAAGTTACTAATTCATTGAGTCATTCATTCAGAAGGCATGTTCTTATGTTGTTGGCAAGGTTTTCTGAAAAAGTGAGTGCATTTACCTGTTTTTGCCCATTTAATGAAGCCAATTCAACTACTTAACAGTTCTCATTTCCATTATCAATAATAAATCCATTCATTGACTGCATTTACTGTAAATCCACACCATTCTTCAACCAATGTCCATATTCTTGCTACACCTTAATTCCAAAAACGCACTCTTTTACATAATGAAATATAGTCTACATGCAATCGTGCTCTGTATAAACTGCATGCATGTTTTTACAGCAATTCACTTCTGCTCGTTCTTGTTATTGATTACTCTCCATTTAAATACTTTAGTCAAATCATTCATTTTTATTTATGTTCTCAACAACAGCAGGATGATGGATGAATAATAAAAAAAAAGTTGCATTGCTTTCAACCAGCTTTAAACTATAATCTCTCTTCCTCGCCTCAAAAATGTGCTTGACAAATTACATGACTTGTATTACACCTGCCTGTTATCTCATTGGTCTCAAAATGTATTTATTATGGAAACGGTCCATTAACCCTCTGGGGTCTGAGGGTGTTTTGGGCCCTGGAGAAGTTTTGACATGCCTTGACATTAGTGCTTTAAGTTGCTAAAAAACATATTTATGGCTAAAGTCTGATAACACTATTCAACACAAACTGGGCTTCAATAATATGTGAGCAACATGTGTGTACATGTTTATATTTTTGAGAAAATAACGTTTATGCATGGTTTTTGACATTGAAAATCATTGAAAGTCATTGAAATAAGGTCATATAACACATACTAAACATTTGTCCATAAGACTTTTGAGAACTGGATCTTGTAGCCTAGAGTTTTTGCTACAAAATGATGTGAAAACCATCCTGATCACTCATTCATACAAAACAATATACTAATTTAACTTTTTTGTAAGACAATTTTAGTGTTAGAAAGGTCATATGCGAAGAGGCATGAACTATCATGAATATTGAGGTGATTCTCACCTGAGCAGACAAAAGACCCCTCCCCTGGGCCTATCAATGAGGAATGTGACAGAGAATAAATGCGAGGAGACTTGTTCAAAATCAAGTTTTAAGTTAAAAGAAGTAATCTGACTATACATTTTCTTTATATAAAGACTTTACTTAATTTTATGCCTACACTACTGTATAAAACTTTTAGAAGTATCTTCTGCTCTCCAAGACTGCATTTATATGATCCAAAATACAGTAAAAACATTGTGTGAACAGTCTTTACAATTTAAAAGAACAGCTTTCTATTTGAATATATTGTAAAATGCAATTTGTGATCAAAGCTAAATTTTCAGCATCATTACTAGTGTTCATTTTGTCACCTATTTTTAATTTAGTCTTAGTCTTGTGCCAAATGTCCTTGTTAGTTTTAGTCATATTTAGTCATTTACATATCTTTTTTTGTTAGTCAAGTTTTAGTCGACTAAAAGTCTCGTCATTTTAGTCTAGTTTTAGTCAAAAGAGAATTTAAGGTATCTTAGTCAAGTTTTAGTCAACTAAAAGTCTCGTCATTTTAGTCTAGTTTTAGTCAAAAGAAAACTCAATATATCTTAGTCAAGTTTCAAAACATTTTAGTCTTTTTTTAAATAAATTATTTCTGAGATTAATTCTGAGATAACCATTTCAGTCAAATAATGTTTCACACATCTCAAATATTGGTTAAATGTCATAATTACCTGACAAAATACACTTGTTGAATGATTTGTTGAATTCACTTTGTTAAACGTGTCTGGTTTTCTGATTTAAGAGACACATTCACAAATGATGAACTTGTTCTGAAGAGTATTTTATTAAGCAAATAAGTTACATAAAATATATATAAACCTGCATAATGTATGTGCCACAACACCATAGCTAACTGGTTAATTTACAGCGTAGATGCCTAAAATCAGCATTGGCTTATGAGACGTATATTGAAGTTAACTTCCCTGAATGTGTGGGTGGTTAGCCTTTAGATATCGCTTAAGGTTTGTGGTGTTTTTCCCGGTATTGTTTATCCGCAGTGTTTCCCGTCAGTTATAATGACACATTCTGACTTTTTGTCAATATCATTGTACCTAAAATGCGACCAAATATCGAGCCTCTTCCTTCTACCTAGCATGTTGTCGTCGCGTGTTCGCCACTGTCTATGATTGTTGTGTATTTGCTCCATGTAGTTTCGTGTTGCAGCCACAGGAGTATGAGACCTGTAACCGTTACTTGAGCAACAGCGCGAACTCATTCGGAATATTTTGAAGGTGTAACAGCTGAATATTCTATCTCATGATGAAAAAGTAGAGACGATTGTATACGAAAATGAAGAGAGATTTTATCTTAGTTTTTATTTTATGCAAAATATTTTAGTCTCGTCTTTTTTCGTCAACAATAATGCATGTTAATTTAGTCTTAGTCAGCGTTTTTGGACATTGGTGCAGTCTCGTCATCGTCTCGTCTTAGTCATGGAAAAAAAGGTTGTTGACGAACATATTTAGTCTCGTCTGACGAAATTAACACAGATCATTACTGCAGTCTTCAGTGTCGCGTGATCCTTCAGAAATCATAATAATATGCTGATTTTCTAATATGGGCATATTTAAAGTGCATTTTACTTATTTACACCTGAACAGATATTTGCAAGCACAAGCATTGATGATAATGAGGCAGCATAAACACTAGATAAAATATAATCTAAACATTCATATTATTTTTATATCATATTTATATCATACAGCTTACAATTGAAATACCTGCTTTAGATGAAACAGCATTTAAATGTAACTAAAATTTGCTTATTAGGAGTCATATTTCAAATTTCAATACTCTGAATCCTGGCTGGCAAGTCTGGAAACAGTCCCTCTAGTAAAATATTTACATGTTTATATAAAATAGCATGTCAACTAAAGAAAAGGAATTAACTTACTCGTCCAAAATTATATCCTCGGCTGGATCAAGTCTCTCTTCAAAATACAAATGTTCATCGGAGTCCCGCTCTTCTTCTGAGGAAAATGTTAACTCTTCCTTACACAGGCGAGGAAACTCCTGGATAGTATCATTAAAAACGCACAGAAAAGTGACAGTCGGGGGTGTTTACCATTTGCCTTGATCGCTTCAGCACATTACCGTATGAATAGCACGCTCTGCTGGTGGGTGTGATCACATTACCTACAATTAGATGAACCAGTAAAAACTGTACATCACTTTGTTTCATACAGATTACATTGCAGGAGAATATTTGTTTTAAATTTGAATTGTTTTATTTAAAAGTAGAAATCTTAAGTTTTCTTTAGACATATGTTTCATGTTTGTGTGATAAGTATTCGCAGAGTTTCAGTTCATTTTAGTGAGGTGTTTCTGAAATATGCTCGCGAACACGGAGACTGCTGAAAGCTCACCCTTTTTATTTTCTTTATTTTACAAAAGCACAAGGTTTTGTTATTGTGAGTGTACACAAATAAAAGTGGACCCTTTATAGTCTCTAATGATGTCTTGCACTTATCTGTATGCCCCAAAATGACGGAGTATTTTAAGTTGTTTCCGCTGTAATGATGAAAATATCCAGCAGGACACGCCGTTATTTAAGGGCTTTGTCTTTAATTATTTAAACGTAAAGATGTTAATATTTATTTTTATTTTTTTTGTGGATATCTACACATTATTACAGGTACACAGAAATCTTTGACACAGGTGTATCTATACATGCCATAAAATCAGGGGACATGCTGAAATTAAGTTGGGCATAAACTTCTGGTGTTTTACACTGGACTTTTTTTAATAATAGGATCAAGTGGGCAGATTCAATTCATATCAAACTTTATTGGCAAGTTTACATTGGCAATCCCTTAGTAGACATTATACACAAGTGTGCAAAACTTTTAAATCTAAAACTTTTATTTTCAGCCATTGAATCTCTATCGCGCACATGTTCTTGAGTGGTTTTGCCCTGTGAAGACATAAGGCAGCTTGTCGCTATCTCTACTACACCTGTCTCGCCGTTTGCGGGTGAAGTCTCCATTGTCTGTACAGAAAATCCGCTGCCGTCTTTATTATACCATTTGACATGCAGGACACATGTAGTGAATATGCGTGCACTGCTCCACACTATCAGTTTCTGTGCTAGGATGTGCCGTCGAGCGTGTACCTGCTGGACATTTTTAATATTTAAAATTTTAGCCACTTGAAGTCAGGTAAAATATTAGTGAAGTTTCAAGAAGTGAAAAAAATGCATTAACCTGTTGATACACACCCCCTTTTTGAGCACAAACCATGAAAATTACATACCTGAACTTAAATGGTTTTATTTACTGGACCCTTTGGAGTATGGACACAGTTAGGCTATTATGAATAAAACTACACCGCATTTTTAAAAATAGACTTGAGACAGGCTCCTTTTGTTTACGAGACTCTAATGTACAGTTTTACAACATGAATGCTGCTCAGATTGCATAGTTTGTTGAAGAACGATGACGAAGGGTAATTCTTTCAGGCGAGATCTCATGTAAACCTAAGGAGAATATATAATTTTCTCAGATTTATCACTTTTATGGACAAGAAGTGCTGTTGGATGTTTTTCAATGAATGCTTGTCATGGACAATTGACCCAATTGCGTTTTCATAACAAATGTATGAAGTCCCGTTTTGATATTGCATGTTTTCATTTGTACTTCTGGCACAAATAACTAAATAGCTGTTTCTGGAGCATTGCTGTTGTGAAACAGAAATCAGATATCAATGTTGAACCCATAGACCTTTGAAAAGATGTATAATTTGTTAACATTAATTACATTTATAGACTGTAAATTATATATTAAATGTAAGCCGAGTGACGTCACCACCATGGGCGGATGAATTGCATATCAACAGTTTAATTGCATCTTATGTATTTACTTATTATTCTTTAAACAGTCTACTAATAACTGCAGAAATTAACATGTTAGATTTCCCAGCCCTAATGAAAATAGCTATATATATATATATTTTATAACATGCATAATTTGTGTTATTTACAAGCATTGTAGATATGTAGAACAAGTGCTAAAAGGGTACTGCCTCTTTAAGAATAACTGCAGTTCAGAGAGCTTCTCACAGAAGTGTTTTGGTTGAGCACAACGAGAGTGGAGTCGAATGGCTCCTTTACTGCATCCGTGCGGTGCCTGATTAATGTTTAATTTTGGTTGTTTTGGAGATAAATTTTTATGAACTTTTCCTTTAAGCTCCAAATTGACAAGGAAAACACCATAAATGTAATTTGTATGACTTTCACACTATATTCTATGTATTTTGGTGCCTGATTAATGTTTAATTTTGGTTGTTTTGGAGATAAATTTTTCAATGATAAACCGATTGCATGGATCTCATCTTTGGACACACCAGAATGAGTCAATTTAAATATTTACTTTCAACATGCAGTGAAAGGATCTCTGAAAATCTTCTCAATTAGCATGAAATTGGTTGCATATGTGAGTGATTTACTTCCATTGTAGAGGGTGGTGCATATAAATACAGATCATAGGATTTTAAGAATCTATTGTTTAAATGAAGATTGTGATTTAATCTTAAAATATTTTTTATACAGCCTTATTAGGGCATTTTCTGGATTATTTTCTTTTGTCATGTTTCAGTTGCCCAGAGAGGAAGAGATGACCGAGGAAGAAAAAGCAGCACAGAAGGCCAAACCTGTAGCTACAAACCCTATTCCTGGTACTCCCTGGTGAGCCCCTTTATCTCTAACTATTCAGTGATTAATGTTGCTATTTTTAACCTCTTCAAATTATCAGGTTTAACAGTAAAATGTTAAAAAAATGTGTAAAGGTGTGTGGTCTGGACTGGAGATGAACGTGTATTTTACTACAACCCAACCACTCGACTCTCCATGTGGGACAGACCAGAGGAGCTTGTGGGCCGGGCTGATGTTGACAAATACATTCAAGAGCCCCCCCACAAAAGGGGGCAAGATAACAACAAGAAAATAGGTGAAACTCTGACTTGTACTGCATATTATGTGTGTTTTTTTCACACTATATTCTATTTATTTTGAAGCTATACGATAGCGTTGTGTAAATAGAAGTCTAAGATTTTAAGTTGGAATTGCCTGGAACTCTTTTCCAGGGTAAAGCTTTCAAACTTTTTTGTGTTTTTTTTAAATTCAAACAGTTTGAGATTTTTACCATCTGGTTAACAAATTCTGTCTGTACTGTTGCAAGCATAGAAAATCGTATTATTTTTAGTTCCTGAATTGACTTGAAAATTGACACCTAGTAATTTTCTTCAAGGATTTGTATTTTATTTTTTTCTGACTGCAGGCATCAGCAAAGAGAGTCTTGAGACTGAGCCATTTATAGAAGAGACCTTGGAAGATGAGCCTTCTAAGGCTAAGAAGAGGAAGTAAGTACCACAACCCATAAGGGGCTAACCACTAACCCCTGCAGTATACCACACTGTAGTATTCTATGGAAGCAACCACAAGCATCGTGAAAATGCAATCTGTGTTTCTAGTTATGTGAATAGAAAAGGAATTGGGCTGTTTTAGCACACAATATAAGCCAGTGTTGATTGGACCATTTATGACACAAAGAAACCTTATTTGACATTTGCACCCAAATTTCTGCCAACTTGTCTTGTTGTGGTAATCTTTAGTTTGGCTCTGTGAAAAAGTGGTGAGACTATATTGTCCAACGTTTACCAAATCAAATCAGTCACTGTTTTCCAATAGTGCCCTTCATGTCTGCCTCCCCTTGACCCCAAACAGTGGTCTTGTTGCACTGGGGACTATTTTTCAGGGAACGCTTCTAAACTCTGGTGATGCCAACATGGGCCTCCAAGGTAACCAACCTTGCTTGACCTCTTTTTAGTCTCCATTAGGCAAACCCCAGTGAACAAATCAAAAGCTTTGATTTGAAAAGCCCTTCAGTGATATGTGATTTGATGAAATGCGAGTTTTGGGCAAAAATATCATTATCAGTCTATTCCACCTTGGTTAATTCAAGAACTTTAAAAGTAGGCCCCAGAATTTAAGCCTTGGATCACATCTACTTAAATTCCAATATATTTGTTAATAAAATTATAGCTCGCATTGAGTGTGTTTACATGCACAATCTTACCCCGATTATGCCTTATACAGGATTCCCACAGTCATGGAAAACATTCAAATTGTGTTTTCCAGGCCTGTTAAAGTCATGGAAATAAAATAAAAATTATAATTAAGCATGTAAACACACACAACAATGAAAGGGAAAAGGATATCTCGAGTTGTGTTCTTCTCAAACACTTCTTCAACAAACAATTTTCAACAAGCGAAACAAAGTGAAACGTCATTCAAGAGCACTCTTCCTTATGCTGTCCTCCTCTCCCTTACAGGAAGGACGATGCGAAGGAAATGGAGGCAGAGAAAGATGTGTCCGTGGAAGCCGAGCTGAAGGCTGCTCGTGATCGGGCGCTGGTGCCCCTAGAGGCCCGCATGAACCAGTTCAGGGACATGCTGCTGGAGAGAGGGGTAAAACACTTCAATCCAACGCAATACTCTAACCAGCTCTGTAATGTTAGACACATAAATCTGAATGGAAGCCCACCAAGGTACAATCTTAAGTTCATTCTTATTACTATCCTTTATTTTTATTGTTATTATTATTATCAGAATCTTATATTCCTCTCAACTCTCTCTGTTGAACAGTTTTCTTATCTGTCTTTTCTGCGGTGCACTTATACCCCTTTTCCACCAAAACGGTGCTGGTTACCAAGCTGGTGATGGCTTGGGGGTCTGCAGACCTCTTTCAGAATCAGCTCATGTTTTCACTAACTTGAGAAACAAACGATGATGCAACTTACTATGTTACTACATAACCTGCCCAGAAAGATGTCGCATCACAGTCTTTGTTTACATGCCGTCCAAGTATTCAAGATTCATCTGTTTTAGATACAATGCTCAGAAGTTTCAACAAATACAATTATTTTAGATGAACAGAGAAAATATAGTGGCTGGACCCACTGTGCAACACAACATGCATGGGAATGAGATTTCAGTCAATTGAACGTGCTACGCATTGAGCATTTCCAATAGAGAAAGCTTAGTTGATATGTTTGTTTGTTCAATATACGCTGCATATGACCTCTGTTGGTTTCTGTTACTAGACCAGCAAGATTTGGGGGCTGATGCTGAGACATTTTTTCTGGCCCAGAAGTGATTTTGCCTTTTCTGTGGTGGAAATACTGTAAGTGGAATGGTTCTAGACTGGGTAACCGGCACCCAGGTGGTGGAAAAGGGGCTTGAGTGAAGTCGTGTTAGATGATTTGTGCTTAACAGTAGTCTTCGTGCCCTCTCTTGAAAATAAGCATAATGGAATCTCTAAAGCTGTTTCAGCTTTTGTATAAAAACTCTGGTCTGGTCTTGTTGACCCTGTACTTTTTGCTCTGTACTGTGGAAACAGATTTGTTGATATTTTTATTTTATTTTTTTTGTCCAGACTATTGTGAGTTTGAATTAGGGTAATTCCATGTCAAATCAACCAAAGGTTTAGAAACATTCCTGGCTGATTTGTTTTATATATTTTAATATTTTTTTTTTATACTTTTTTTGAAACAAGATAAACATAAATAATAAATAAAGTTGCAAGCAGCGATGAGGGGCCCAAGCACAACTGGTCCATTCCCACCAGGTGTCTTTCGGAAAACAATGGAAGGTGGACACATGCTTTTGACATGATTCTAAACCATTTTTAAGCAATTTGGGTAAATATAAGAGGTCTGTTGTAAGAGCTACACTGCCTCCTGCCAGGTGGCAGCACTGTGACAGTGACCTAATAGTCAAATCCACTTGATTAGCCTCAAGACTAAACATGCATCTCAATTTAGATCTAAATCACTCATGCCTCGCCATGGTAACACCGTTCAACATCTCAAAATCTGTTCGTAATTTAGCATGTCCTGGCATGATGTTGCACAAATTGTGTGTCAGTCACATTAATCCCCTAGGAGGAGTATTTAAAAGTTCAGAGCCTGTGATTTTCATGAAAAGCCAAAATGGCCAACTTTCTGTAGGGCTGAGCTAATGACTGTATGAAAGTTGTTCGACCAATTTTGGTTAATGTAGGTGAAAATGGGGGTGCTATACATGCCCATTTTCAACGGGGCACTACAGAACTCTGTACTACCTCTGCACTTTCAGTGCTTGGGCCCTAATGAGAGCCAAAATATTAAATGCTGTGGAATAATTTGAGTAATCAATTGTTTTGTAAAGGGGAGTGGGATGAATGAATGAAAATGTTCTCCCATAATGAAGCAAAAAAAAAAAACAGAAAGGTGACACTATCATTTATTTTATTTTTACACAGATATGGGTAGGTCTATTACTGAAATCAGTTGACTTGTGGACCTCTTGTTGCATTGTCAGTGATGTGGAAAAACGTTTTGTGTGTTGTATTTTAAAGGTTTGGAGTGCCTATAAATCCAGAAGTTGTAGAGATATCTAAATATCTTTTTGTATTCTGGTTCAGAACAAACTTTCATCTTTGTATCTTTATTCTTAAGGACCAGGGCTGCATTTCACAAAAACATTGTAAGCCTAAATATATTGTAGAAACCATTGGCACCAATGGTCTCCACAATCAACTTAAGCTTGTGATGCGTTTGGGAAAAGCAGCCCTGTATGGTTACATCTGACATCTGAAAACAAAATAGAGGTATTGGACTAAATGAAGATCCATACTTGTCGCTTAAAATTTATAATGGTGTATTTTGGGACACTTGAAAAGGTTGACATCATTGTATGTGAATAAATGTAGGTTTTATTTTGAACATTATTTGTAAATCAGACTTTTATTTTGTTGGACTGAAAAAACTAGCTTAAAATCTTGTGACCCATATTTGGATTTTGACCATTGTAATGTAACAATTTACACATGAAACCACACTGAGTGCCTTAAAAATAAAGATATAAAAAGGAAAGCTTGTTCTGAACCTGAATATAAAAGGATAATAAGATATCTTTTATATTTCTGGTGTTATACGCACTCCTAATCTTGGTAAAACAATAGTGTTTATTCCAATTTTTGGACTCGCACCATTGGCATATAGTGCAACTAGGGGTGCTAAAGTCGAGGGTCAGTCCATCTGAAGTGGTCCATTCATTGTAAAGCTGTGGTGTATTTAGGGGTTTCAATGAATGTTCGCTAACTGGTTAGTTTAGCGGTGTTGTGTTATGCTATTAGCTTAGCTGTACTGTTTACAATATGGTGTCGGAAGGTTGCGCATGTGCGGTAAATTGCCCCGGTCTCTTTAGGACTTACCGTTAACTTTCGTCACCATAGCAACCAACACTAGTGATTTGTGATCTGGGTCAACACTAATGAAAACAGTTTAATTGATGCATATGAACATCAGCGTGTTCCACAATGCACAAATAAACAGTAATCAGTTAAAGTGCCCAAATTCTCACCAAAATATGTAGCGACTTTGGTATGATAAATGTACACGGCATCATTATTTGTAAGGGAAAAAGTATGTGTGAGTTAGGAATGAAATTAAACCGTCTTATTTCTACATTACTGTGTAAGGAAATTTATAATTGTCTGCACTTATATAGCACCTTAATTTAAACTTGGCTGTATTCCAATTCTGATAATATGTCCTATACTCCCATTCACACACCAATGACGGCAGAGATGCCATGCAAGGCGCTAGCCTACAATTGGGAGCAACTTGGGGTTCAGTGTCTTGCCCAAGGACACTTCAGCATGTGGAGTCATGTGGGCTGGGAATCGAACTACCAACCCTGCGATTAGTGGCCAACCCGCTCCACTACCTGAGCTACAGCGCCCCGCATTAAAATCTTAACGTATCAACTCAATTTCTACTGTAGGGAATTAGCTTTAATAAGAGAATTGTGATTAATTCTCTTATTGGAGTAATATTATTCTCATGGTTTATTGACAATAATATTACACATACAGGTATAGCTTTGAAGCGAAATCTTTTAGAAACAGGGATGAGATTATTCATCAAATTATACCACAGTCAAAATACCTTTTAAAAGGGAAACATGAATAATTAATCATAGCTCATAATTAATTTTGAACATTTGGATCAGTTAATAGAATCAACTTGAGGTAGCTTAATTAATATTATAATCAATTTATCTGTTCGTCCAGCGAACACTCAGTATTGATTGTCTATCAATTCTCAGAAAGGATATTTTTCATGACCACACAAACATAACTCTTTCTTAGCATCGAGCTGAGATCGAATCATTAAATTTATGTTGATTTACAAGCAGACCACAATCAACTCACAAGAATGTACACAAGTTTATTTAACTAAAATACGAACACATCATTTGAGAGGACCATCAAGTTCTTAATTAAAAAGCACCTTTTGTTACAAAGGGGTTTACCTCTTATACTAAACACAGGTTCAGTTAGCTACTGGTACGATACTTGCAATTGCCTTGGCTGTTGAGAGAGCACCCGGATGCAGTTGCAGGAGAAAATCTTGATGGTTCCTCGAGTCGATGGTTGCACTCAATTTCTTCAATGTTGAATGAAGAAATTAGGATGAACTGTGGTGTTCATTGACACTATGGTCAAGGTAGTTGCACATGGCTTGAGGTGTTGAGGCCTGCCGGCCTATGACCTCAGGGTCAGCACGACCAGCAGTAGAGGGAAGAGAGACAGTAAGAGACGGGATGTGTCTTAACTTCTGGTGAAGGTCCCTCCTCTCGAGTCTGGCTTGACCAATGAGAAAGGTGCAATTTCCAAGCGGGAAATGTTCCTTTGTTTGGATGCTGACTCATTTGCATGATTGGGGTTAGTTTTTAATGTGTTTCCCTTTTATGTTCTGATTAATATAGCAAGCATACAATGCATGCTATCAGAATTATATAGGCCTACCAGCCCTCAGTCCAGCTTCTCTTCTCTGATGGAAGGATTGTGTGTTCCTGGTGTAACTCGGGCAATTGTTGTTGCCATCCTGTACCTGTCTCGCAGGTGTGATATTCAGATGTACCCGTCCTGTGCTGGAGTTGTTACACGTGGTCTGCCACTGCAAGGATGATCAGCTGTCCTTCCTGTCTCCCTGTATTGCTGTCTTAGCCGTCTCACAGTACGGACATTGCAATTTCTTGCCTTGACCACATTTGCAGTCTTCATGCCTCCATGGCGCATGCTTAAGGGACGTTCATGCAGATGAGCAGGGACCCTGGGCATCTTTGTTTTGGTGTTTTTCAGAGTCAGTAGAAATATCTCTTTAGTGTCCTAAGTTTTTATAACTGTGACTTTAATTGCCTAAGCTGTTAGTGTCTTGATGACTGTTCCACAGGTGCATGTTCAATAATTGTTTATGGTTCATTGAACAAGCATGGAAAACATTGTTTATACCGTATACATTTATATGTACCTTGTAATGTGTTCTAGAGATCAGTTTTTGTTCCAAGGAGCTATGATCATCCTGAGCTGAGATGGTGAGGTTTCCATAAACAGCTATCTAACCAAAAATTGTTGGGCACCATGACGCAAAGATGGCAGCTGTGGTTAAAATATAATAAAAATAAAAAAACTGGTGGTTTTGGAATACCAATACAGAGGTAATCACTTTAAAGTTTAAAATGGTCAAGCAAACTTTGACCACTTGAGATGGATTAACCTTAAACTTATTTAAGTGATAGACCTACCTATTTTAAGCATACAAATAAAAAGTGACACTTCCACCATTATGCTTTGCTTAAAATTATCAGTGAAAATTGTCATTTTTATATATATATATATATATATATATATATATATATATCTCACACACACACTATATCTGTGGCATGTAATATTTTGGCTTTCAGAATTATTTATGTATTTCTTTCACCAGTAAATCTTTGGAGCTGGGGACCACTGGTTCAGTTGACACGGAATGACCCATTAGTGTATTTCTAGTTGATTTTAATTTTTATACTACCTATAAATATTATGGATTATGGGACTTTCTTAAACCCTGAAATAGATGTCAAATGTTTGTCATTTTAATTGGAGATCAATTGAAAATTGGATTGTCAAATTGGAGCCAAAAGTTTGCACACCTACATAAGCTGTTTAAGTAAGCATTAAAAGCTGAATGAAGCGTTGAATTATTTCTTTGCTGTTAAAGTGTCTTGAATTTTATAGGATAAACTGTTCATTGGTAAGTCATCCCTTTTGTCCACTTCATACCTGCAGGTTTCAGCTTTCTCCACCTGGGACAAGGAGCTGCACAAGATTGTGTTTGACCCTCGATATCTGCTGCTCAACCCCAAAGAGAGGAAACAGGTACAAGTACTTGAGTCTTGGTGGTTTATAGAAGCTTTAAATGAGAGATATAAGCCTATAAGTCCTGACTGGATATGGACAGCTTTGTGAATTTGCCTCTATTCATCTGAGCAGGTTTTTGATCAGTATGTGAAGACTCGTGCTGAAGAGGAGAGGAAGGAGAAGAAGAATAAACTCATGCAGGCTAAGGATGACTTCAGGAAGATGATGGAAGATGCTAAACTTAACATTAGGTTTGTAGTTAGACTTGTATTGTAAACTGAACTTAGATTGTCTAGGCAGGTAGGTATTACAAGATACCACAGATTTAACTTTCCTTTCAACTTGTAGGACAACGTTCAGTGAGTTTGCATCCAAACATGCTAAGGATCCTCGTTTCAAGGCCATTGAGAAGATGAAAGACAGAGAAGCCATGTTCACAGAGTATATGATGGCTTGGAGAAAGAAGGAAAAAGAAGACTCGAAGAACAAAGTAGATAAGGTCTGTAACCCGTCACCCACAACCACTCAGAAATGACTAGTCACGTCTTATCGTTAAAGGTAATTAAATGTATCTGGTAATGGGTGCTTTATTGTGGTGTTTCTAATCCAAACGCTTTTATCCAGAAGTTGAGGAAAAGGCCATACATATAGAGGGTGACCAATAGTGTTTTTTGCTAATACTGCTAACTTAAGGTTGTTGAAAAGGCAGATAACTGGTTATTCGGCTGATGGTTTTAATTTATAGAATGTTCAAAAAATGGTCTTTCCTTACTATAACACAGACACACAGTCCAAAACGAATACTATTCCAGATGCAGTTTATTGTGCAACTAAACTCCTAATAAAAGATTTGGTGCAAAATGCAGGCCTTTTGCTATAACCAAGCCCGAAACACACGGTGACTCTTATTTTGAAATGACAGACTTGGCTCCATTACAACGCTCTGTAGTTAAGTAGACTATTTTTACCAAATTTCATCTATATTCACCAGATGAAAAACTGTGTATATAAACAGTATATATGTATATGTACAGTAAATGTTTGTATATAATGTATATCAGGGCTGTCAATTAATTTAAAAATTGTAATCAAATTACTTGGCATGCAGATGAATTAATCGCGTACATCATAATTTGCTGAGAAAGGCCCCCAAATAAAGATAATTCATATACATGAAGCCTAAAATTTTTTATTATTTCTAAATATAATATGCAGGGACTATAATAAATATATAATATGGATTGAAACTTGAAATTTTGTATTAAAGTTTGAAATAAATTGCATAATTGTGGCAGATGAATAATGCATTGATTTAGACGATACAAAAAGTGGCTTAAGAACTTAATATATTGATTGTTTTATTCTCATATCATTGAACAAGCCTACAGTTTACGACAATCTGTTATGCATTCAGACTGATGCGTTTGGAGCAACTCACTGGTATTCAGTGTCATAAACGTCACATTTTTAGGACGCTTTGTCAAGTTAAAAGTAGTGGAAACTTAGAAAATCAGGTCTTAAGATTCTGTATTCTGTTGGGCTTCCTCCTGACTGAGCAGTTCTCATTCTGTTACTGCGCTGCTTTTGAGGTTTGAGGCGTGCTGTCACCTACTGATGCAACTCATAAAAACATGTACTGCAAGCTTGAATTGTGTGTATATATAGGAAAATCCTTACTTTTATTATGGAATTTACGTATGCGTCAGCGTGCATGATTGTGTTAATTTTTTTTTATATACAATTAATCGCACTTAACATGTTTAATCGACAGCCCTTATATCTATTTATTCTATTATATCTATTATATTTATTTTAGGGGTGTAAAAAAAATTGTATCATACAATGCTCATTATATAATACCATATGTATCGTACTATACACAGACAAACACATTATAGTTTATTTAAAACCAATCTGTGCAATATTGAGAGCAGCAGAACAGTCTTCTCCCGGAGATGCGATGCTGAGCATTCACAGGAAAACAGAGCAGCAACACTTGAACAACAGTGTCATCCTGGTGCTATAGTACATCGACATCACCACGCAAATTGATGGATTTGTGAGGCAGAAACAGCAGCAGATATGTTAAGTCACCTCTCCCAGTCGACACTGAGCGTGACACTAATAGTCATGACTATCAAAAAACGGCTTATTCAGAAAACCAACAACATAAGAAAACAGCAATCACATGAGACTTATAATTATCTGCTTTTGACTTCAAAATGTAAACAGCTTTGAGCACAGCACTTGTGCATATGTTATAAGCTAGTAATGATGGCAGTAAAGTTTACATGCACAGTGAAATGGGGAAGAGGGCAAAAAAAAAATGTGTACCGATCGATTTTTGCTTAAGCCACAAAATAATATTGGATTATGTACATATATCGTAAAAACAGAGGTCAGGTTGTTTTTGTTTTTCACCACTAAATAAAATTGAAAGGAGTTTTTTCCCCTTGCCCTAGTCATTTCAGTCACTTCAGCTTGTTCACAGGGGGCTTTCAAACAACAAGGCATGATTTTCTATAAAGCTGCTTTGAAACTGTGTTTTGTGAAAGTGCTATACAAATATAAATGACTAGTGTAGACAAACTTATTTTCTCAAGAAAAACTTAAGTTCATATGAGTTCAGTAAATTCAGTGCTGTTGTTTAAGATACTTTGAGCTCTGCTTTTTGTTATCGATGGAAAACATTTGTGGGTGCTCTTATCGTATCTTGAGGCTATGCATCGTAGCGTGTGTGTGTGTGTGTGTGTGTGTGTGTGTGTGTGTGTGTATGTATGTGTGTATGTATGTGTATATATATGTATGTATGTGTATATATATATATTAGGGCTGCACGTTTTCAAGTTTTTCGTTAACCGAGGCCCTTATCGGTTAATACTCGGTTAACCATAGTGTGCGCCAGGGATGGAAATTAACTTTTTTGTCCACAGGCCACTGTGGATTTCAAAATGTACCAGCCACTCAATGTTTTTACCAGCCACTTTCTTGTTTTTAACCGACAATGTGTAACTGCATGTGAAAATTAATACTACAAGATCTACAATACTTAAGCCGTTTATTTAATCTCAAGTCTCAATGAAATACTGGCATTTTCTCTTTCTCTCTTATAGCCTACACACACAATCCATGAACTGATATTCATTTCAGTTGCATTTGAGGAAAACAAAATGTTACGGACGTGAGCGCTCTGAAAGCGGTACTGAAAGATGCTTTAAAACTTCCACAGAGACATCAAACAGAAAGCACAAAACCTTTCTTTAAAGTGAATTTCGTTTTGTATTAATTGTGTCTTAATTTTAATCAATGTTTCATCAACCAATTGCCTGGATTTAATAAATAAGAATTAAATATAGCAGACGATATTATCACGAAGCCGAAGCCGGCGCGTGAACTGGAGCTCGTCTCATAAATGAACCGAAACTCAGTGTATAAGGTAGCCTTGCCTCACAAATAATTCAAAACTAAAGAAAACAGACACAGACTGCTCTCTGCTTATGTAATCCGTAAGAAATGTGCATTTCTCTCTGGTGCGTTACTGCGAAGACCGCGAGTCAGCATCGTCAACTTCATCTTTGCAAATGACACGGACAAAGAAAAGACTTGTTTATTAATAAATAATTAAAATATCTCCTTGCTATATTTTACATATTCATAATCACTACTTTTGCCGGTTCTTTGTGACAGATTTTAGGAGCTTTATTGGCAGTGCCACGCTGCCACCCTTAGGCTACATGAGCGCGTCACCGCACCCACCAGAATAGCCCTGTTTTTTTGTTAAGGATTTGATTTCATATTAGAAAACTGGTCAAGACTACTTCTTGTGGACATTACAAATGTCTGGGAGCGCTCTGGCAGTCTCTGGTGGTGCAAAAATGTATTACAACTAAATTCAATGCACGCCATTGACGCCACTTAACCGAGCAAAATGTTTCACTCGGTTACGCAATTTTTAACGGTTAATCGGTTAACCATGGACACCCCTAATATATATATATATATATATATATATATATATATATATATATATATATATATATATATGCACGCACGCTACGATGCATAGCCTCAAGATACGATAAGAGCACCCACAAATGTTTTCCCTCAAACTTGTACAAGGATTCAACATAAATGTATTCGCAAGATATGAAGTTGGAGACCAATGTATGTGATGACTGTGTGATATGTAATTATGTCCTAGCTTCAATTTAAAACATTATAATTAAATAATAAAATATGCATTTGAAGTGGGATAAAAGTGTGGATGAATATCATCAATGATGAAAGAATTAGAAATGGCAAATCCCCACTAGGTGTCAGTCCTTATTTCACCTCTAGAGGCTGCTGTAATACTACAGAACAATTGTAGTATCATTCAGCGTCAGCCCCAGAGGAATTAAATTATTATTATTTTTTTTAAAGTCAGTCTTCAATTGCACTTTAATAGCTCAAGTTAGTATCATGTAACGAAGTTTTAGACAGAGTATGGCCAGCTATTTTGTCTTTATATTGATGGTTCCAAAAAAGCTTAAGCTGAATCAACAATTATCTTAGAGTAATGCACAGACCAACAGCTTATAATATATCAGTACAATTGGAACGCCCTTGTTTTGCTTACAGTGCACCACTCTGTGATACTAGACCAGTCTAAGGTATTCCTCATCCCTAAATACAGCCAAGTATTTCTAAAATCTTCCAGACACACAAAAGCAAAACACCATTCTATTTAAAAATCAAGAAATGTTTTGTTGCACATCACCAAATGGTGCATTTCAACCATGTTTAGCTTCCTAACTCGCATGATGGAAATGCCTTGAATCAAGTTATCAGAGCTTAATAAATTGTGCCAAGTTCCTTCAAATGCACTGTTTGTGGTTGCAGGTGAAGCAGGACTTTTTTGATTTACTGTCAGACCACCATGTGGACATCTCTCAGCGCTGGAGCAAAGTAAAGGACAAGCTGGAGACAGACCAGCGCTACAAATCCGTGGAGAGCTCGACCGCTAGAGAAGAACTGTACCAACAGTATGTGGAGAAGCAGGCGAAGGTTAGAAGGATGCGCTGCGATCGGTTACTCATGTGCTGTTGCTTTTACTCTAAGACTACCCATCCTACAATTGTTTTTTTTTTTTTACTGAATTTTTTGTTCCAATTGGAAAAATGTCATATTATGGAAGTTAAATGTTGTGAATGTTGTTTCGCATTGTCTTTTAATGTACAACATTCATGTTTTGTTCTGTTCGTGTGGTCATTTACTGCTGTTCTCATCAGGAGTGTCTTTGTGTTGTCTAGAGTGTGGACTCTGAGAAGGAGAAGGAGCTGGAGAGACAGGCTCGTATCGAGGCCAGTCTGAGGGAGAGAGAGCGGGAAGTGCAGAAAGCTCGATCTGAACAGACAAAAGAGATTGACAGAGAGAGAGAGCAGTACAAACGAGAGGAGGCCATACAGCACTTCAGAGCTCTGATGTCTGATATGGTCAGTGCTGGCTCACGCTTAGAAATCATTGCTACAATCACAAATTGTGTGTCATGTTGTGTCCTAAGCTGACATACCTATGTTTGCACATAGGTAAGGTCAACCGATGCTTCCTGGTCAGAAACAAGGCGCAATCTGCGTAAAGACCACCGGTGGGAGACGGCCTCTCTGCTGGAGCGACATGAGAAGGAGAAACTGTTTGAGGAACATGTAGAGGCTCTTACCAAGAGGAAGAAAGAACATTTCAGGCTGCTATTAGATGAGACCTCTATGGTGAGAAAGGGCTTGTTAAAAGCCATATTAAAAATAAAATGTATGCACTCAAAGACACTGAAAATTCTCCAAAATGTCCATATTTCCACACCAGGCAATGGTTTGAAAATACATTTTTTGCCATCATGACTATTATTTAGCTTTTTTCCATTGTATATGTTGTTAGATTATGCATAGCAATCACTCTTCTTTAGGTAAACTTTTATGTCTTTTGATTGGCTCACATTTTTTGAAAAAAAATCAAATAACTTAAAGCCAGTTACTCTATTTATTTTGTCGATTTGTTTTCTCTCATTTGACACTTTGTGTTAATTCTGAAACCTGCACACACACAAAAATCTGTTAAATCTCAGTTGTACATTAAATGATGGCTGTAGTTGTTTTTGAAGCGACCATGTTCTTATGCTTCTGATTTCACTGTTTAATGGTAGATCACCCTGACAACCACATGGAAAGAGGTGAAGAAGATCATCAAAGAAGACCCACGCTGTATCAAGTTCTCCAGCAGTGATCGAGTAAGTGGAGTTGTCTGGTTTCTATATCATGCTAATTTTGTTTATGCATCATGTGGCTATATTTGACTTCTGTTTATCTCTAACCATCTAGAAAAAACAACGGGAATTTGAGGATTACATAAAGGACAAATACATCACAGCCAAAGCTGACTTTAGAAGTCTCCTGAAAGAAACAAAATTCATCACATACAGGTATGCATGTTTCACAGGCTGTTCTTAAAGGAATAGTTCACCCTGAATTTAAAATGTTCCCCCTTTCATTTACACTCACATTGTTCCAAACCTCAGGCAGATTCTTGGCCTCATTCACTTTTTACCATATGATGAAAGTGAATTGTGACTGAGGCTAACATTCTGCCTAACCACTCCTTTTGTGTTCCATGGGAAAAATAGTCATACAGGAATGGAACAACATGCAGGCGAATAAATGATACTTTTTCATTTTTGGATGAACTGTCCCTTTAATATCTCAGGATTAAAGTATTGGTTATTAAAAAAAAATGGTTGGATAAATTCTCATTCTCTCTTTAGATCACGGAAGCTCATGCAGGAGTCAGACCAACACCTGAAGGACATTGAGAAAGTCTTACAGAATGATAAACGTTACCTGGTCCTCGAGTGCGTTCCAGAGGAACGGCGCAAACTCATCATGTTCTATATTGAGGATCTGGACCGCCGGGGACCCCCACCGCCCCCAACGGCCTCAGAACCCACCCGCCGCTCCACAAAGTGAGGTACTACTGGCTGCTAAAGGACTTGAGCACGAGTCGGCCCTGCGTTCATCATAGCACAGTGTTAAAAGACATCATGTAACTTCGAAACATCCGTGTTACCTACTCAAACTGTGCTCAAAGTAAACCCTCTGGTTGTAGGCTAGTTGTTCAAGGAATAGTTCACCCAAACATGAAAATTATGTTCTGCTGTTGTTCCAAACCTGTATGATGTTCTATCCTCTGTGGAACATAAAATAAATTCATACAGGATTGGAACAATACAAGGGCGAGTAAATAACCATTTTCATCTTTGGGGGAACTAATCCTTTAATGTCAGTCTTTGAACCTGCAGGGTTAAATGTATTCATGCTTGGTACTGAAAGCCCATTGTGGCAATGATGTGGAGTATCAATTTAAGTACGCTGCTAATATGACATGGCAATGCAGGAGAGAGTGAATCGAGTCGTGCACCTTCCAATCCATGTGTATATGAAATGTTTCTTAAAGTGGTTTGATTCAGACATGTTGCTAGATTTCTGTGTGTGTTAACTGGAAATAAATGAAACATTTTTTTGTTTTTTTTTTAGCAGTTGTGCTTTTTCTTGTTTTCTGTCACTGAACTCAAAGAATACAATATTTGTTCCTCTTGATTTTTATTAAATGTTTTCCCCATTTCTTTATAAAATTAGAACAAGCAGAACATTGCTACATCGTTTGACTTCGGTTTTATGCCATCACATTGTTGCATCAATCAAACCATACAGTAGTTGGGTTCTGAAATGATGCATGCACCTTCATGAAGTAAAATGAGAACTGAAAGTTAAAAAGTTGATGAAACAAATTCTATTAGCCATTAGCATCCTCAGCCTGCCAAGATTAGAATCAAGCAGACATAGCCTGAATACTGTTTCAGTTAAAACATTTCCTCACACTACCTTAAAGGTATATAGTTCAACCCCAAAAATTAAATTGTAATTTACTCCAAAACCATGTAACTTTTCCTCCGTAGAATACAAAAGATCTTGTCTGTCACAATTCACTTTCATTTAATCTTTTTCCCCATATAATAAAAGTGTACGTTGACTGAGACTAGCATTTTGCCTAACATCTCATTTTGTATATGACCAAGTCATACAAGTTTGAAAATATAACAGGGTAGTAAATGATGACAGATTTTTAAGTTTTGGGTGAACTATCCATATTAAGCCCTTTCACATGACTTGCTATAATGTTAACCAATTAATTGAACTCCACTGGTCAAGAGTTGCAACACCACTAAAAGCTCATACTACAAAGTGCATCAAATGATTGCCAAACAATTTGTATGATATTACATGGATGTGAAAATCAGAATCTGGCATATTGACATACAAAGAAAATGTGTTGTCCTTTTTTTCCTTCAGCTATGTATCGTAAGCTCAAATACATTTTATTCGTTTTGCTGTCCACTTTCAGCGTACATTTTGCCTGACAACAGACTTCCGTGACGCTTCCTGCAACAATTTTCATGTAGAGGTCAAAGTGAAGCATTTGAAGCTCTGATGCAGGTCATGTGAAAGGGCCTTTAGTAAAATAAAACATAAAACAATCCTCTCTCTATTGCTTTGCATCCCCAACAAAAACTACAGAGGGAGAATATGCGAAAAATTTAAAATGGAAGCAGTCCAAAAGCCAGTGTCATTGTCCGTGGTTTGCGGTGCACCTTCAAGTTTTACGTTTTGTTAGTGCAGGACCAACAGTCTGCTGTAAAAGGTGAAGTTCCTCTTTTGAATCGCAAGTCTCCACTAATAGTGAGGCTAACCGTCACACATTCTGTCCCTTTTGTCGTTATGATTACGGGAGACTTGCTAGCTACATGCTAGTTGACCTTGTCCTGAAATATATAAAGGTTGTTGGTGGCGGCAACAGCGATTATGTTCTCATTGGGGTGCCAAGCCGTGTGAAGGATCTTCTTACTGAAGTCCAGACTGTCTACACTGATCTCGTCTTTGCGGCGTTTGCCACCAACGCAAACCTTGCGTGGTTTGAGGATGGCTCGGGGTTTGCCGTTCTCCCGCGAGGCCTCCAGCGTCACGTCCCGCTTAGTGTTTCGATCAAACATACGGAAGAAGTTGTTGTAGGAGCCTGTCATTAGGACACTAAAGGGAAAATAATGACAATTACTGGTAGTTGCAAGGAGCTACAAAAAAGAACTGGTAGTCAAAGTCACAAAATAATGCAAAATCTGACTAATTCGTTATTTTTGACATACCTGTCAGTCCCATTCCAGACACATTCAAATTTGTCGAAGATGCAGTCGTTCTCATACAGAGAGCATAGCTTACTTCTAAGGTAGTCATGGGCCTGTAAAAGACAGAACCGGGCACAGGGGATCAAAAACTCTCCACAATACACTCCCTAAACAGAGTCCTGTATGTTATTTTACAACGACAATAAGACATACTTGTGATTTACACACATGTTTAAACTCTATCTATAATTATGAGCAAGGAAAAGAATACGAGGTCATTTTGGATAAAAACATCTGCTAAACGCGCATGGGTGTTTCTTCTACTTTGGGCAACTTTATGTCTCAGGGGATGATTTTTGTTTAATCTAACAGATTTAAACTAACATATATCAACTTGATGCCTAATCATTTAAAAAATTATCTCATTGGCTTATTCTATCACTCCAAAAAATGTGCGTTGAGCGCCCTCTTGTGCACAGTCTGTGTGGGCTCTGTCTGGCTCTGGTCATGTGGGACACATGGTGGTGGCGTAGTGGGCTAAAGCACATAACAGTTAATCGAAGGTTCGATCCCCACAGCCACCACCATTGTGTCCTTGAGCAAGGCACTTAACTCCAGATTGCTCCAGGGGGATTGTCCCTGTAATAAGTGCACTGTAAGTCGCTTTGGATAAAAGCGTCTGCCAAATGCATAAATGTAAATGTAACAAGACATTCAATGAGGATGATTGACACATCTGTAATGTAAAGGATCATGTTTCAGTGAATCGATCCCAGAGAAACCGTCGCTATTGAGACGCCATTAGCGATAGCCAGCATGGCTGTCGTGACGCTCTTCGAGAAATAGATCAGCATCTTCTACTTGTATTATGTTAAGCGTGGGCTTGTTTGATTCAGAAGTGTCTACTGTAAGTTTTGATATGCCATTTTCTAAATCGTGTTTATATTTCATGAAGTAATCAAAATGTGACGATAATTGTTTATGTGGATGTCACACAGTAATACTGTAGTTAAGTCTCTGAATGAATCATATATTCTTGTTATATTCTACTTATCAAAACCTTTCCAAAAATATATGACACTTGGCTGTGTGATGTTTTTACCGGTTTTAAATATTGTTGTGATCACAAATTTGCAAATTCTGTAAATGGAAACGTTCGAATTTATCAGCAAATTTAAAAGCAGTCTTTTAGATTTGGTCAGATCAGCTATATTCATTGTAAAGCTAAGCGTCTAAAGCTTTAAAACAACCATTATTTTGTGCAGATCAAGCAATTGGTTGTTGAATAATACCATCATGTTTTTTTACGTGCTCAGCACCCCCTAGAGTGTCCGGTATCTGGACGCTCTGGATATGAAAATCATTATAAAAATACTAATTATTACATGTTTAAAACTGTGATCATATAAACAGAGTAAAATATACACATTTAAATTTTTGTGAAAATTATTTATATATAATTTTTTTTTTTTTTTTTTAAATGCATAATGTTATGACAGAATCATTTCCACTACAAACTATTTTGCACCTAATAATTTCAAAAAGTCAAGTGTACTTCTTAAAGTGGACAAAATTGTCAGAGAAGAGGATGCTTGAGATCAAATATGAGACTAGTGATGTTTTTTGAAAAAGAAAAAAAATCAAGGAAAATATGTGTGCAGAATATATTTATTGTGCATAATTTCTAATCAAACTGTAATTTTTCCCAAATTATGCAAAAAGTGTAAAAAATAGTATTTAATTGTGTGTATTTAGGAAACATAAAATGTTAGCTATGAAATTGTTTAATGTAAGAACATAATTTCCACCACTGAATTCTATTAACCTCGTTCGACCTCGCGTCCACAAAAGTGCCTCTGCAAAGAAACCTTCAAGTTATTTGATTGAAACCTGTTTGATTGTAAAGAGGAGTGTCTCTAGTTTAGATTGATTTGCTGCTTTTGTGTATGTGTATATAAGTATGTGTGCATGTATGTGTGTGTGTGTGTGTGTGTGTGTGTGTGTGTGTATATGTATATATATATATATATATATATATATATATATATATATATATATATATATATATATATATATACATACACACACACACACACACACACACACACACACACACACACACACACACACACACACACACACACACACACACACAGACAGACAGACAGACAGACCCGGAAAGTATTCACAGCGCTTCACATTTTGTTACAACCTTATTCCAAAATGGATTAATGATTTTCCTCAAAATTCTACAAACAGTACCTCATAATGACGTGAAAGAAGTTTGTTTGAAATCTTTGCAAATTTATTAAAAATAAAAAAATCACATGTACATAAGTATTCACAGCCTTTGCTCAATACTTTGTTGAAGCACCAATTACAGCCTCAAGTATTTTTCTGTATGATGCTACAAGCTTGGCACACCTATTTTTGGGCAGTTTCTCCCATTCTTCTTTGCAGGACCTCTCAAGCTCCATCAGGTTGGATGGGGAGCGTCGGTGCACAGCCATTTTCAGATCTCTCCAGAGATGTTCAATTGGGTTCAAATCTGGGGTCTGACTGGGCCACTCAAGGACATTCACAGAGTTGTCCTGTAGCCACTCCTTTGTTATCTTGGCTGTGTGCTTAAGGTCATTGACCTGTTGGAAAATGAACCTTCGCCCCAGTCTGAGGTCCAGAGCGCTCTGGAGCAGGTTTTCATCAAGGATGTCTCTGTACATTGTTGCATTCATCTTTCCCTCATTCCTGACAAGGAAAAACATCCCCACAGCATGATGCTGCCACCATCATGCTTTGGCATTGGCCAGGTGATGAGCGATGCCTGGTTTCCTCCAGACATGACGCTTGCCATTCATGCCAAAGAGTTCAATCTTTGTTTCATCAGACCAGAAAATTTTGTTTCTCATGATCTGAGAGTCCTTCAGGTGCCTTTTGTCAAACTCCAGGCGGGGCTGTCATGTGCCTTTTACGGAGGAGTGACTTTTGTCTGGCCACTCTACAATATAGGCCTGATTGGTGGAGTGCTGCAGAGATGGTTGTTCTTTTGGAATGTTTTTCTCTCTCCACAGAGAAATGCTGGAGCTCTGTCAGAATGACCATCGGGTTCTTGGTCACCTCCCTGACTAAGGGCCTCCTCCCCCGATCGCTCAGTTTGGCCGGGCGGCCAGCTCTAGGACGAGTCCTGGTGCTTCCAAACTTCCATTATCGGATGATGGAGGACACTGCCCTCATTGGGACCTTCAATGCTGCAGAAATTTTTCTGTACCCTTCCCCAGATGTGTGCCTCGATACAATCCTGTCTCGGAGGTCTACAGACAATTCCTTGGACTTCATGGCTTGGTTTGTGCTCTGACATGCACTGTTAACTGTGGGACCTTATATAGACCGGTATGTGTGCCTTTCCAAATCATGTCCAATCAACTGAATTTATCACATTTTTAATTTGAGGAAAATAATGAATATAATCCATTTTGCAATAAGGCTGTAACATAACAAAATGTGGAAAAAGTGAAGCACTGAGAATACTTTCCGGATGCACTGTATATATTGTTCTTACATCAGTGTGCTGATAAAGTCCACATATGCGGAAATAAGGGTCGTGTTCCAAAAGGAGGAAAAAAGTTATTTTAAATAATTTTCAACATTAACACATCTGTGAGTCATTTTGCTTCATTTTGATTTAAATTGTTATATTTTATATTATCGCTTTACAATATGGTTCTATTCATTAACATTAGTAAATGCATTGCTGTGTATTTACTGTGCATGCTTGAGATCAAATATGAGACTAGTGATGTTTGAAGAAAAAGAAAAATCAAGGTAAATATAATTTGTGCAAAATATATTTGTGCATTTCTAATTAAACGGTAAAAAATATTATTGTGTATATTTAGGAAACATAAATTATTAGCTTTTGATTTCTTTTTTCTTATTTTACTTACAAATTGTTCTGTACTGTGCATTTTCACATAGAGAATCAATGTATTAATCCAAAATCTGAAAAAGGTTGATTTCAGAGGTTTTATATGGAGTTAGGATGAAAATAAGGTGCATTTCAAACCATTCTGAGATCAGTGCAGACAGACAGTACACTGGAGGTTAAATTGTTCAATAAATAGGGAGCAAGGGTGCATTCTATTGCTTTCTATGCAGTTTAGTGCTTTCACTCCTAAAATCCAAAGGTTCAGGCTGCAGATGATGTTTGGACCAATCTATATGTTTGGCAGACATGGGACAATGTTAATCAGTACATAGATTCAGAATTTTATAAAGCTAAATTTTATTTTAACATGGTTAACAGTGATTGGGTGAGAATTGCCTTTACTTTTAATCAGAATTATTAATTTAGCTCTATAGAAAATCTGTAATGTCTCAAAAACATAAACCAACTCTCCTGCACACAATTATTTGCTGAAAAAAAAAAAAAAAAACTTTCTATAGTTTGGTATTATTTAAAATTCCACAACATAGTCCCGCTGTCCACATACTTTTAGCTACTAGTTACAAATCAAAAGGGGATATGTAAAATGCACACACAAATTATGTCTGAATGAAGACATTTTCAACAACGACAGATTATTTTTCTGCATGGAGTAGTGGTTTTGTTGAATCATCTGAAAGCTTTATGGTCAGCATGGTTAATTTTTTTTGCTTTCAAGTAAGTGTCGTCATAGTGGGCCAAATGTTGGAAGATCTGGAACAAAGTTTTTGGTAATGCCTAAAACATTTCAGAAGACAACATCTCAACAGCATCTTGGTACCTGGTAAGTTTCAAGAGGTTTGTTCTCCATGTTGACATCCCACACCTTCACTGTGAGGTAGTCACGGGTCATCATGTATCGTCCGCTGTGGCTGAACTTCACGTCTGAGATTGAGGAAATGATCTCTGAGAAGAAGGAGCGATTACTGGGTTCTTCTGGTTCCTCAAATACTGACAGACAGAAACAAGAAAACAATATTTAAGCAATATTTCGGGAGCAGAGTTGGCTTCATCAACTTGTGGTCTTGGTCTTCAGACTACATAAGGGTGTCGTTGGTCTGGGTCTCATTACTTGGGGTCTGAATCTGGGTCTGAAAATTTTGTCTTGGTGTAGAGGAGAGTTTTGGCCACAATCTATTTCCAGCATGCTAAAAGTTACAATTATCTCAATCACATGTCGGCATGGTCACTATTGCGGAAAATTTCACAAGAATTGCATGGCTACTTAGCCACTGTACAAAGTAGCTCAATTTTGGTTGTTGGACCAACAGATCTTGGTCAGAGTCTTTGAGGGTGTGATATTGGAAATTAAAGGGTCTAGGAGATTTTAGAGGGTCTGGTATTGTTGGGGTATTGAGGCTCATTTAGTTTCAACCAAGAACTCTGCAAATATTACATATTTTTCTTTGAAAAATGAAATGTTCAGCAGATATCAATCAAAAATCCTACAATAGATTAAAGACTTGAGTAAACTCACACTTTGAGTGGTTGTCACAGAGTGCGGAGGCTCTCATGTCACACAATCTTATGGAGCCCTTACTGCTACTATAGACAAAAGTATTGCACTGGTTGGGGTGAAACTCAGCCGCTGTGATCACCTCAGTCAGTTCTTCCATGTTGGCTGGCTTAATGTCCACAATATCTGAGTAGGCATGATAAAGGAACCACAACACAATCCAAAATTTCACATGGCAAATGAAGAAAAATCTAGACGAATGAACCAGTGTTAATCTAGTCAACAAAATTACTGCCGAAAATGTTAAAAAGATGCAAAATTATGAGAATCTTAACGGTTGATGAAAAAATAAAACTGTGACATTAACAATGCCAATAATGCAGTGGCATTAAGAATGCCCTAATAATGGTTTATATATACTGTATATACTTTTTCTTTCCCCACTGAAAGAGCTGAACACCTGCACAATGAAATTTACTCACTGATTATTTAGCTCACTCAAACACATCCTATATATGTGTTGGATTATACACCCAGAAGACTTGAAACAACATAATTTGGATCTAGATAAAATCCAGCCTTTCAGTTTGGAATGTTTCCACGTCAAAAATCAAACGGCCCAGGCGTCCTCATTCGTCAGAAAGGCCCCTCCGCAACCTGACCTCCCACACAGAGTTAAAGCAGACTTCTCTTTTGAAAGGTTACAAGGACCATCAGATTTGCACAACTCTAAGACATTTCATCTTAATCTAGTCTTGCTAGATAATGCTGAAAATTGCTTTGAACTGTAGTAACATTTGTACCTGACAAATGAATGATTATAGACTGATGGACCTCATTAAAATGTGTGTAGCGATATGCAATCACCTATAACTGATAAATATAATCTTTAATTTTGTATGACTCATATAATTCTAATAAGAATGGTAACTAAAAGGTTTAACTTGATAAAATATGATGTGTAAAACCAATATGATTTTGTAACCGGAGATTTTCACGTTTTATTACCTACACGTATAACAGTCATAAAAAAAAAATGTCATATTTGGTATGTAAGCATTTGTTTGGTTACATAGAGAAAGCTGATGACAACGAATATCATGTCTCTTGTACCATTTGCAAGATATAAAGTTCATGATTAAATATGCACTATTTTTGAGCGGAAAAATTGTGAGAATCTCTAACAAAGGACCATAAATCGACTGTCGGAAAAAAACAGCCCAGTCGACCATGTGACTGAAAAGTCACTCCTGTTGGGGCAGGACACCTTTGAGGATGTGGCCAATTTCAGTTAAATTATTTCCAAACATGAAGGAAACTATCTTCTCCAGTCTCTTCTCTTCTGCCTTAACGTGCTTCATCATCTGCTCCGTTGACTGCTCAGACTTTGCTCTGACTCTTCCCCATGTGAGGTCCAAAGGAGGCTCAGGACTCAACATTCCGAGAAAGCTCATCACTCTACGGTTCACACACCCATGAGAAGGCCTCAATGCACAGCTAAAATCATCATTCATACAGACAATAACTTAAACGCAAGGAAACACCACTATACGCAAGTACATCTCCAATATTGTGCTCAAAGTGCTGGTGTATTAATTAAATACTTTGGGTAATCCGATAGCAAATCGATGTAGATTCAAAGGAGGATAAATGGTTCTTAAGACATTGTCAGCAGACTCCATAAAAGTTCATTTTCACTGTATTGATCATTTATTTCACATTCTGTCACCCTTTTCACCAACCTGTCTCATGTATATATGTGTTAGATTAGATTTATGTTTAGAATAGCAATAAAGTTTGTCTGTGTTAAAAGACGATGTGACTGTGGTATATTTTGATAAATAATCTCATCCCTGTTTCTAAAATATTTCACTTCAAAGCTGTACCTAATTACATGTGATATCATATTCAATAAGCCATGAGAATAATATCACTCCAATAAGTGAATTAATCATAATTCACTGATTAAAGGTAATTCCTTCCAGTAGAAATTGTGAGCGGATACAACAAAACGAGAATGGTGGAGAATAATCTAGTTATTTGTCATGCATCTAATTTATAATAGTTGTCTAACATGACTAATTCCATTATACATTTCATTACCTAATAATATACAATAAGGACAGTTTAATTTATAGACCCTAAATTCCCTTCTAAATTTAGCATACCAAATATCCTTGCATATAATGGTGGTAGAATGCGTGCAAAATACCCTACTTAACTGATCCCGTCCACATCTCTATATTATATATGTAATACCCTACATATGTGACATTAATCAACTATATCCACAACATAAACATAATATTACAACTTACATCTGCACAGACAAAGCGAATGAACAGGTTAACCTGAACTAAATTACGAACTACTACGAATGCGTAACGTTACTCGCAATATCCTAATCTGTCCAAAGAATAAAGGAATTCACACTGGAGTAACTTTTAAAAAGTAGATAATACATAAGTATATTCATTATTTGCTATTATTTCAAGAGCTCCGATTTTCAAGACCGCTTCATTTTCAGGCTTCAATATGTTTGATACCTGTTTAAATAAAGCTAATACATTTCTCAAAATATTTGGTTAAAGTTATGTCTGTTACAGTTTGAGTGTTTTTGTAATTCTGCACATTATAACTACAATTTTATTTTTGTTACATTTAATTTATGTGCCATATTATTCAGAGTAAAATTGACTCAAATGAATATAATTAAATATTAACAAAATTTAAAGGACATTTCTGTCAAAAGACAAATATTCTGACAAAAAAAAAAAACTGTTGTAAACTGAAATTAACAATGAATTCAAAGAATCTTCATCCATCCATCCATCCATCCATCCATCCATCATCAACCGCTTATCCTGTACAGGGTCGCGGGGGGCTGGAGCCTATCCCAGCTAACATTGGGCGAAAGGCGGGGTACACCCTGGACAGGTCGCCAGTCCATCGCAGGGCCACACATAGACAGACACACACTCGCACTCACATCCACACCTAGGGCAATTTTTGGAGACACCAATTAACCTAGCCTGCATGTCTTTGGATGGTGGGAGGAAGCCGGAGCACCCGGAGAGAACCCACACAGACACGGGGAGAACATGCAAACTCCACACAGAAAGGCCGGGGCAACCGGGGTTTGAACCCACGACCTTCTTGCTGTGACAGTGCTAACCGCTGCACCACCGTGCCGCCCCAAGAATCTTCATAAACCATTAAATCCTTTTCAGTTAATATCTTGTTTGTTGGAGGCACTTAGAAGCAAGTAAATTGGATGTTGGATATCCTCAAGTTTTTCAGATTATATGTCAATCAGTCAGACCCATCCTATCTAAAGTATCTTAATTTTTCTGCGTGCTGTTCTCTCACGCACAGTCGAGCACTCAGCCTTTCAAAGTATACTCTTACGTGACACGTGCACAGGACTTCTTTGGTACAGTCAACAACAGGCATATGTACAGACAACGCACACAGATGAGAACTGTCCACGTGTCTAGAAAAACTGGGCTGCGCACAGACAGTCCGCGCAGACGGCTTATAATTAAATTTGCGTCACACATTGTGCGCAAAACAAACAAAGTACACTTTAGTTTGATTGCAAGTGCCTGGCTATGCGAGACTATAGCTGTCTCTCGTTTGGAAGGATGCGTCCTCCGGAGGTCATGTCCTTTGAATGCTGCAGTATACCGAGTGTCCTCCTTTAAACAAGCCTTGTTTAAACAAGACTGCCTTTGTAGGATGAACGTAAACGGAATTTAACATGGTTGCTATGACGGCATGCCACTCTTTAACAAGCGCAAGCACTTCGAGTAAGGAAGGTAACAAAGTCCCTTTGGAAGGCAATGTATGAGGTACATTTTAGGAGAGTTATAATGATATAAAGTTAAAAGAAATAGATTTACAGGTGTACTTTTAGTTTAATACTTAATTTTAATTACATATGAATATAATTGTACATATTATATAATCTAAACCCATTTACTGAGGTACTTCAATTTGGGAATTAACATTCCTTACGTATGAACATCATATTTATGGGCAGATTGGCATTATTTCTTTTAGACATTTCTGTTGAAGCAAAGAATTGTGGGTTGTGAGTGCCCACGAAGGATACACCTCATGCATCCTCCAAATTCCTGTGAAAGAAGGTCACATTCAAAGGCTGCATTCGAAGTGTCCTACTTGCTTTTCTGAAACGATACAGCCTCGATGATGTATGCGGCCAACAAATGCAACCTCCGGAGGATGCAGCCTTCCAAATGAGACACAGCTTATACAGTGGAAGAAGCAAAAGAAATGTCTTCTACATTGCCCAAAAGATAAAGATAAACCAGCTTACAAAGAGGTAAATCCGCAACTGAGAATATCTCTCATGTTAAATTTCTCCCAGGGGCATTTGATATTTTGCTGCACTATCACTACATGCTTAAATCAGAAAAGCCTGATAAAAGAGCTCAATAAGCAATAAATATAGCATAATATAGATTTCTTGGTATTGTGCAGTGACAAGTTATTCATCCTGACATGGTGAAGATCATACGTTTACAGTGTGAGCTTTGGTAAATACAGGCTTTGTCTTCTCTCCAAGCCCCCTGAGAAACACTAGCCCATAACCATCCATATAGATCGTCTACAGAGCTTCTCAGCTCTGCAGGGTCCTTGAAAACAGAAATCAATAATGATCGATAGGGACGCGTGTCTGAGTAAGCCAGACACTATTTACCTTGGGGAGGGCTAGGCAAAGGTCAAGATTAGTGGCGGAAACTTGATAAAGGTTAATGGGCGTAATGTACATCACAGAGGTGTTATCTGTCAGAATTAAGTGACAGCAGTGACAGTCCAATGGTGGTTTATTGGTTTTGTCACTGGTTTAGGAGAATCCTTTTGTTCTTAGCTTAGTAACAGAAGCATGCCAGTATTTATTGTGTCTGGGTCCAGAATAACTTACAGCAAAACAAAGCAATAAACTATGAGCGGCCATGCATTTCTGTATGTTTATCATGGTTGAGGGGTGTTAAAGCTGCACTATGTAAGATTTGTTTTGTTAGAAATGTATTTAATTGAAAATTTAAAAATATAAATAAAAAGTATATTAATTATTAAATACATAAACAATCTGTCTTCCAAACTATGTTTTGCTGATTCACAATGGTAAGCCTATAATAATGATGTATATTTTAGAGCTGTTGGGACAGATTTGTTGGGACATTGCATACTTCCTTCCGTCAGTCGTCCATGCGTAATTACGTCATATCCGTAAATAAAGAAAAGAATGTCTGGAGCTACTACAGCGCGTATGAATGTGTGGTGATAGGTGTGGTATTAGTTTGAAGCTGAAAGCTTGTAGATACAACACATGAGCAACAATGTCCATGGATCTTTCAAAAAGGCTGAAAAAACTGGGGGAATCACCCGTTTTTAAAATAAAGAAACCTCGAACAGTCTGCAAGCAAAAAGGTAAGGCGACAGAGCCTGTAATAAAAAACAAATCAACATCGGCTTGGCTTTTCAGAGGCTGTTCAGAAAACTGAAAGGACTTTAAACCGACCCAGAGATGGCTTTTTCATGCTCAACAAGTAAGATATTTTATTGGACCGATAGTTAGCCAGGAAGCTGTCTTAGCACAGTAGTTCATTATATAGCGTTAGCAACTCTTGTGGGCCATTTTATTATGGATTGTGGTTCTGCAGTACTTGATTTCATTTTCGAAGAAGGAAAATGGGGAATTCTTTTTTACTTTATGCTGGTAACAATGCCAATTTCTAAACCAGTTACTACCTTGGTCTATTTGCCTGCTAGCTAAGTTATAATAGTTTCCACCATTTAACTTTATCTGATATGACTAGCAATCGTTGTCTAATGTCATCGTTGCATAACTTTTGTAATGCTATTTATTTTAAAACAGTTGTTTTAAATAAGTCAATACAACAGCGGAAGATATATTCGGATATCTGTCTTTTTCTTTCTTTCGTTATTTTATATATAAGGGAGAGGGCGAGTTTTGTTGTTGTTAGTGGCATTCACTCTGATATAAGATCACCTGTAACCATGGTTACACCGGCCATCAGATTCATCTGCGCAGAAGAGCAGAGCCAAATCCCGCCTCACATAATTACCAAAACAATGTTTCTCCACAAGTATCTTGCAGTTTTATGCTTCAACTGCTAGAGGGGCAAAAGTTACATAGTGTAGATTTAATCAAAAATAGCTTATTGCTTTTAGGAAAGCAAAGCTACTTAAAGTCCAACAGTTTTTGTCTTGAAATTTCAGTTAGTGGATTGTTAAAAAAAAGTGCTGTTTTTATGGCTGCAGTGCTTTGTATGGAATGCAAATTCTCAGAGAGGGTTATAGTGTTAAAGCACAACAAGCTGTTGGCATGTTGCAACTCTCTCCGAGACATTGTGTCTTTAAATTCATCCCCTTTAAAGTACCGGCATTAAAAATATTAAAGCTAAAAGAAAAAAGCTAGATAAACTCGTAAGTTGACTAGTCAGTTATTGGACCTTCCTGGGCTGCATTTTCAAAAGCATTGCAAGTTGATTGTAGAGACCATTTTCAGCACCAAATTTTAATATATAATCATTTAAAGTTAAAGTTAAACGTATCCACCAATTAAAAGACCAATTATTAGTATAGAATTCAGTTGACTTGGCACATTAATACAACATTTATTTGATGTATGTTCCCGGTCATGTGAAACTTCAAACTTCCAATAAAATCCAATACAATTTTAGTGCCGTAACCTTCTTTTTTAAAAGTGGCACAAGGCTACGCTATGCTAAAGTACAATCAATCAAAAGCATCAAACCCCGATTTTTGTTTGTACAATGACAAAAAAATGTAAATAAAATACATGAAACCATTCACATTTATGTCGGGTAATTGTGAAAGGATACTGAAGCTTCGGTTTGTGATCTCCAGGTTCCACAGGTTGATTCTCAGGTCATCTGTGGACATATATGTCTCATAGTCACTGTTGACCGAGATGGAGTTGATGTGATAGGTGTGTGCATTAGAAAAAATACGACGAGGTGTTGCCTCCACCATCAGATCCATGGGCCTCAACACAGGCACCTGAAAGAGGCAGGTGGGTCAGGGGGAGAAAAGAAGGGCAAAAGAAAAGGTACAATGTCAATATTTGCAACACATCTTAAGATTTGGGATTGCCCCAAAATGAAATGTAACTAATTACTGTTATATTGGCCATACTCATTAATCTGTCAAAATCTTGCCATTTTGAGATATCAGTCTTGTCAATGGATAATCCACATTTTACACAATTTTCTATTTTTTTTTATAGATAATTTGGAGCAAATATTGCATAAAATTAGTGGTCATTTCACTTCAGCAGTTTGGTTGATGTCTAATTGCTGTTTTTAACCCCTTAAAACCTATAGGCAATTTTGAACTTTTGGCTTATAACTACAAAATAATAAGGTTATTTTAAATGGCGATACAACGAAACATCCGTATCGATATAAGGCAGAATTTATCAAATTTGAGGGTAGCCACATCCATCACACGCATTTTCTGTGTGTAAATCGAAGATCTACATAATTTTGTGAAATAGATTTAAATGTGGTCAAATGTGTAATTCTGCCATTCCATATGGCTATCATTTACAGACCTAAAGAGCAAGTTTAGTGCAGTCTGATGCATATTTTATGTCTCACATGAACACAGTTCTCAGCTTGTTTTGGATGTTTAAAAGTTTAGGGTCACTTGTTCATTCTTTATTTATTTATTTTCACATTTTAGAATAATAGTGAAGTCATCAAAACTATGGAATAACATAAACGGAACTATGGGAATTATGTTGAGACTAAGTCCATAATAAATCAAAACTGTGTTATATTTTAGCATCTTCAAAGTGGCCAACCTTTGCCTAGATTTTGCAGACATGTACTCTTGACATTTTCTCCACCAACTTCTTGAGGTATTCAGATCAAAAGATTTTTAAGATCATTAGAAACATTTCATGCAAGTAACCCCAAACTTTTGAACGGTAGTGTAAATCAACATTAATAATCGCAAATGCAATTTTGAAGGAAATAATTTTGGTAATTGTTGTGCAGCCCTACAGTGTGTGCAGGGAATTGTGCCATTTCCTCCAAAAAAAAAGAAAGAAAGAAAGAAATTCATCCAGATACCATCCAGCACCTGAAATCACAGAGGTGGCATTTTGTTTCCTAATTACCTGCCCACACCTGCACCCACCAGCCCCCAAAGCTGTATGTCAACATTTAATGATATATGGAATCTGGCTCCCAATACAGTGCAGTAGTAGGAGGCACAGGGCTAGTCTTTTTATTGATGACTAATCTAAAAGCCGAAGATGCTACATGTGTTTCACTGCATGAGTAGTGCATCACAGTCAGTGCCCCATGATGTGTTTTATGGGCCGGCCCTTCACTAATGACAGATCCAGCATGGCAGACATGTTCCAATAAGTACAGAGATGAGGAACGCTCATCACCCAGTAGTCGGGGGTGGAGGAGGGGAACACAGCCAAGGCAGGTCATTATCACCACACACATGGGAACTCCATCTTTTTTTCATTAGCAGGTGGGGGTGGGATGGGGGATGCCCTATTGTTGGTGTATACATTTGTAAAATACATATATTTTCACCTGCCTGTACCATTTCATGATTCTGTTCTTCAGTAAAACATTACACCAGGACAAATTTATTCTTAGAAATGTGACAAAAATACATTCTTGAATCAAACACTAGTAGTGTGAGCACTCCAAGCGTGCACGCTTAATGCAGCTAGATTATAACGTGATGGCTCGTGACTAATTGAATCATAATATATGTGCCACTGTGCATTTCTTATCATGAATAAAATTGGCAATACACATCTTAATTAATACGGGATACAGGGTAGTTTTCACCCCAATATACACAGCAACAAAATACGTTTTTGATTTGTTTTTGTTTTGGCTTGTTTTCCAGTATAAATATCTAAAACTCCTTTAAAACAACGTACATCTTCTTTAGCAGCTATACTGCAGATGAAAATTGTTATCCAAGGAAGAATATTATATTCTTTTATATTATTATATTATAAAAATAAATATATTTTAAAATATCAAAAAATCCGATGCCACAAATTCTGTCGACTGAGCTGTATTGAGCCCGGAATATTCCTTTAATGCAATATGAACTAACTATAAACAAAAGCGTTTTTTATTACAGTAATTAAACAAGATTAGTAAATGCTGTTTTAAAATATTGCTCATTGTTTGTTCATGAAAACAAATGCACTAATTATGGAACCTAACATAATGTTACTTATATTTTTCAAGGAAACAATTCATTCTGAACACTGACATCTTTACAGCCATACTGTTGTCAGCAGTTTTTGCTTATTACTAGACACTACACAGTACATGTGCCTGCAATAATCAAATTTGCACTTCAGGCATAGCCTCATGAATTCAGTTGACAGGAGCAATCAAGACTGACTGAAGCTCACTCAATCCAGCCCTCAATTATCTCACAATCAAGTCTTAATTAAGTTTGACTGCTGGGATGTTCAGCCACTAATGATAAGAGGGGCTGAATATGTGGGTACACTTTATTCACATGTCATTCATTATTCATATATCTTGCATTGCAGATTTTACTTTAGTGTGAAAGCTTAATCATAAATCTGCATGGATTCTGAGAGACTGTTTGGGGTTATTTATTCATACATGTCGACAGGCCCAGACACAGTCTATGGACATTTTAGGAATTTTTGTAAAGATATTTTCAGAAATCATAAAAAAAATTTCTCGAATGCATTTGATTTAAATATTGTTAGAAGTGCTAACGGGATGGTTCAGCCAAAAATGAAATTGTCCCATCACCCTCCCAGATGTGTATGACTTTTTTTCTTCAGCAGAACACAAATGAAGATTTCTAGAATAATATGTCAGCTCTGTAGATTTATACAATGCAAGTGAATGGTGATCAGAACTTTGAAGCTCAAAAAAAGCAGATCAAGTCAGTTTAAACATAATCCATCAAACTCCAGTGGTTAAATCCGTCTTCTGAAGTGATCCAGTTGGTTTGGGGTGAAAAAAAAAAAACAACAAAAATGTAACTCCTTCCTGTAAGTCTTCTTGGCAATCATAATTTCAATATATCATGATCATGCCTAGAGACTGTACAGTGAAAAAGGAGTTATATTTTGGTCTGTTCTCAACCAAATAGATCGCTTCAGATGACATGGATTTAAACAATGGCATAGAGTCATATGGATTACTTTTATGCTGCCTTTATGTAATTTTTGGAGCTATAAAGTTTTGGTCGCCATTCACTGACATTGTATGAAGCTACAGAGCTGAAATACTCTTTTAAAAATCTTAATTTGTGTTCTGCAGAAGAGCGTAAGTCATACACATCTGGAATGGCGTGAGGGTGAGTAAATCATGAGAGAATTTTCATTTTTGGGTGAACTATGCCTTACATTAATGTTTTTAATTATTATTTTTATGAGAAATATGATCTGCCACAAACTTTTGTGAGATTCGTTAAGATTTTTTGCATTGTGACATTTTCATAACAATACATTATTCAAATTTAAAGATTTTAAGTCATGGTAGAATTTAATGTAATTCCTGTAATGTTTGTTATGCTGCCTGTAAAAATAAATAAATAAATATACAATTTTTACTGTAATGATATTCACCATTGAGAATAAAAGGAATTACAAAAAAATCAAAAAGAAAAGTGTCCTGATACATTGTGGTAATGAGACTTTGGGGGGGAATTTGCATATGTTTTATTGTCATGAAAATAATGTCAGAAGGAAAATATCTTGGTCCTACAAATGGGCTTCAAGGTCTTTATGCAAAACATAATTTCTCATTTTATTCATTTGACTTTGTGGAGAAATATGACCTGCAAATTTTATTTATTTTATTTTTTTGGCAAGATTCACGCATATATCACTTCCTTTGTTTTCGAGTCAACTACAAAAGAGCACATCTTCCACCATCCTAAAGATATCTTGGCAGTGATGACCTACATCCTTCCCTCCCCCCCCCGCCCCGCAAAAACAATTTTGCAGGGTGAATCCCCTGGTGTTGGAAGTGCAGTTGCAGATGAAGGCATTAAACACGGGTTAGACCACTCGTCATGGATAACAGTCTGCCGGTGGGGACACATGTACCCTGTGGACTCCCTGTGAGGGATCCGACCTCACCTCCCCCTTTATCTCTTTTTCCACTCTGCTCAGCCTGTGCAAAGTGATAAATGCCTTGTTTTTGTACGCGCACACACACACACACGTGGGACTGTATTTCTGTTCTTCCAGCTCTGCTCTCCAGTGCACTGCAGTCTTAGTTAAGAGAGAACTGCAGCCCTGAACACATTACAGATGTTGCAAGAACACAATCCTTAATAAATCCTCTATCCAGAGCCACTACTGTATCATCAACAGAAACCGTGAGGGATAAATCAATGTTAAATGAATAATGGATAGAAGAATGGTCTAGATACCTGGATCTGTCCCAGATTTGGTAACCCAAATATTTATATGTACGATTTATCTAATTTACATTACAATTCTGTTTTATGAAATAGTTCACCCAAAATCATTTTCTCACCCTCATTTCATTCGTGGAACACATAAGATGTTTAGTTCTGGCAGCTCTATTCTACACAATGAAAATAAATATGGACCAGGGGCTGTCAAGCTCCAAAAAAAGTAAACAAAGCACCATAAAAGGAGTCCATAGGACATGTTTAATATATACCTTTAATACTGTAAGTACAATAGCTTTTCCCTAAATACGAGCTGTTTTCTTAAGAGTGTTATGTCGTCCTGGACATCTCTTCTACTGGCAATATTGGTATGAGAACCAACTGTCTGTAAGCTTTGGGATATTTATTAAGTTTCAGTGAAGACTGAGAAGTCCATCTCCCACTCAAATAATGAGATTTTAAATCGATCTACTAAGTCACCCATTACGTAAGGGATCAATCCAAACTCAGTGAAGAAAATTATCATCAATGTGAAATGACATGATTTGAGTAATACTGAGGTTGAACTCTTGATACCTCTCTAAGTGGATGACTGCTGGCATAAATCAATATCATATTTCCAGTGGACTTCTTGAACTGAGAGAATCCTTTAGCTCAGCACATGGATGGAGGGAAATTGTTGGTTTTGCTGGGTGACATAATATTGCTTCAGTTATTATTACATTTGCGTTGGCCATATATTTCTGGGATAGTTTTGCCAGAAATGAAAATTAAGGCTGAATGTTAGACTCAGTCACCAATCACTTTAATTGCATGGAAAAAATATTCAATGAAAGTAAATGGTAACTGAAGCTATCATTCTACCTAACATCTCTTTTAGTGTTCCATGGAAGAAAAAAAAGTCATACAGGTTTGGAACAACATAAGGGTGAGTAAATGATGACAGAATTTGTATTTTACTGTAGCATTTTACAGTCTTATTCAGTGAAACTTAGTATTTTCATTGAAAAGTCCAGAGTATCAACACAGCATTAATATTTGACATTTATCAGCTGCCCCCAGCTGTAGCAGCAGGTCACCCCTGGACACTTTTCACTTTCACGGTGTGAATATATGTATGTATGGGGGTATATTCCTCAGGGTCTGCACTGACAGATGCACAGGTCTTTCTCCAGTCTCGAGCCTCAAACAACATCAAGCATCCAACAAAAATTTTACAATAAATTTGACCTCCTCCACCATACTACCTCACACCTTGTCAGCTGCATTTGGCGAGATATGAAACTCTTTTAACTCATAATACTCCTATGTTGCGCAGGGGGTGGACAATTCCACTTTGGGGATGCAATCATGCAAGCAATGTCTGCCAAATTACAGCAGAGGTTGACCGAATAAGGTTACAACCTTATTTTCCTTCACATTGTAGAGCCAAAGGATTAAGACTTACAGCTCCTTTTCTCCATATGCTTAAATTCAGACTTTTGGCTCATATGGTCCAGATTGCAGCTTATTCTTGCCAAGAACCACCCACTTAAAAGGAAGAAAGTGGATTGTTAATAAGTGCACATCCTGACTGAACCAGATCCGGATCTGAACTGGTAATTTCAGCCATAAATTTTCGTGCCTTTTAGGAGTATATAATTTGGCTTGTGGATATCTTGGTAACTTGCTACTTAGCACCTCAAACAAAACTCTTAATATCTTTAAAAGATTTGATGCAACTAACCTGGAAAACGTTGGCAAAGCCAGTGATTATTTCATCCTCAAAAGTGCTTTTTGTATCAGCCTGGTACCTTGTAAACACAACTTTGTTTCCAGGTGGGCTGTTAGCATTATGCGACCCCACATCCACATGCGTGGACTCTATAAGCATAACATTAAATATATATACATAAATAAAAATTTCCAACATTCTTTTGAATGTCTAAAATGTAATATTTGATGCCATGAGTGTACCTTAATTTACTATTACTATTATTTCGAATGGACATGGAAAATTAAGCAATGTTATAACAATTTGACCTGGTCGCAAAAATTAGTCTGTTAATTTACCTGATGAACTTTCACTTTTTGCTGACCCTTTATGCATCGCAGAGCTAATGTATGCTTCTAAATCACTTGCACCTTTATTAGCAACTCACACATAAGTGCCAGCTTTACATGTCAAACATTCTGCTTCCCTCGGATCTCGACCTGGACAAAAGCATGGGAATTTTTGGTGCAAATTTTCTATAAATTTGCAATTTCGTTTGGGCATTGTTTTTACTCAGCTGTCATTTGCTGCAACTGTTCGATGCTGAGCACAACAGTGCTTCGCGCATTTGTGGAAAGATTGACAGGCAGAAATTTGGCCAATAGTTGCTGCAAGCCTCTTATAAATCGACCAATTGGTGTGTGAGAAGGTGGGACTTGCAAAGAGAGGTTAAAGCAATGCAAATATTTGCGCACACACAATGAAGTATTGGACCATATTCACATCATAATGAAACTAAAGCCGAATCCCAAAAATTATCTCAAATTTAGAAATCCCAGCCGGACACTTTCTTAAGGTCCAAAAAAGAGGACATCTCTGGGACAAAGAGGATGTATGGTCACCCTACATATATATATATATATATATATATATATATATATATATATATATATATATATATATATACACACACACATTCTGAGGACGTGCTGTTTTAATATTTCCATATTTCCAATGTAGCTTTTTTTATCACCAGTCAAATCATTGTGACAACTCTGTGAATATTTGATATATTGCCAGCCCTAACAGTCAGTGAACAGACAGTAGGTAATCTTTGAATGTGCCGTCTGAGGCTCTAAACAATATTGTGGAAGTCATTGACAACATGACTAACCTTTAGAGCTGTGATGGTGGTGGGGTCCCGTATCCTTCCATCATCATCCTTCAGATTGTAGCCCTCTGGTCGCTTATCTCTCTCGCTGATTTTCCATAGCTTCACAGTTTTATCTGGGAGAAGACATGACATGATTGACAACAAGGAAAGGGGGGAACAGTGTTTGTGGCAGGAACAGAGAGAAACTCTATCTGCTGATCCGGCATGACACAAACAGACAGGAGATACATCAAATAAAATCAATATCTCCCTAATTAACCTGATTAAACATTGCTTTTGCCTTTATCCCTAACAGCTCTGATGTGTCCAAAAACAGGACTATACTTGCATGCATACCATCCATCTCATAAGATAGCATAAACACATCATCTTAAGCAACTACAACAATCACCACAAATGAAAAGAAAATTACATTTGAGTTCATCTGAGATTTATACCACAACTCGCAGACCTGTATTTTGAAGTCAAGATGGCTAACTTTGTTGGAAATGCAAGCTTGGACTAGCATGAATGAAAAAGTGGAGTGAAAACTGCATTTTTCTACTGCATTTCGTCTTATATCTAATGACCCCTCTGAAAATATACATTTTAACTGTGTAAGAACTGTAAGAACTTTTCAACATGGTCATTCCGCAAAATCGGTGCCATTTGTGTCTCTCATACAATATATGTAAACAATGACTTTAACAATGAATAGCTGACCTACAGAGCTGAACTATTCTTCTTAAAATCTTTGTTTGTGTTCTGCTGAATAAAGAATGTCAAACACATCTGGGATGGCATGAAGGTAAATAAATGATGACAGAATTTTTATTTTTGGGTGAACTTTTCCTTTAAAGATGACTCATTTGGACACCAGCACACCAAACTCACACGGTGGAGACCAGCTTTCAAAACATTCTGGTGTGTTCAGTGGATGTGAAAGCTTTCAGATAAATCATACAAGAGTGGTTGGCTCACCATTGGTGGAGAGGAGGAAATAGGCAGCATTCTGTTGAGGCAGCCAGCGGATTTTGTTTATCTTCTCCTCGATCTCCAGGCTTTTCAAGTAGTCAAACTCAGGCTCGTGGCTCTGAAAGGTGCTGTAAACATTGTACTCCCCCCGACGGTGAGGATGGTTCTTACTCTGCAATGAAGTAAGTATTTATGGTATATTATAATTTTTTTAATTTAACTTAAGAAGTCTTTATGCTTTGTCTTTCTAAGGCTGATCGGCAAAGTTATAGCTTTATTTTAAATGACAACCAAAAAAAATATTCTGCTCACAAGTGATATTTACCTTAATTTTTCTATGTTTACTTCAAACATTACTTGTGTCATATTTAATCACAAGCAATAACTTCACTGACATGTTTGCCGACTTGTTTAACAAGTACATTAACTTTTAAATAAACTTTATTTGTGGCAAAATTGTTTAGTGTGGTGGAAAGTACGTCACAACTGTGGGACAGTCGTAATGTTTGAGAAATTAAAAAAAAAAATATTAAACAATAAATATTTAAAGGGTTTATTTTTATTTCACACTTTGTTTAAATTATGATAGTTTTAAAATCTAAATCAGTGGTATTTTTATTATGGATTTCAATTTCTGAATCTGGAACCCCCTAACCCTAAAAAAGTAAAAATCTATACATAAATGGCATTTAAAATAAAAGGTATCTAATATCAATTTTGATAGCCTGGTAAAAATTTCCAAGTCAGTTTTTAATGTGACCCTTATGTAACAAAGAAAAAAGAAATCTGCTCATGTGATTGAGAATCAACCCCTGGGACATAAAATTACCTAAAGTTGAAGAACACCCAATAAAAAATTAGAAATCAATTGTATTATACAAAAAACAAGTGCATTTACACAGACGTTTTAGTTGTGAGAAACGATGAATCAAGAAGATTCCCAAACTTCAAAAGATTTGTTGAGGCTAAATTGGGTATTTTGTGCATTGCTTTTGTTTACAGCATGTTATCATGCAATACAAATGTATCCCACATCGTCAGAGGACTACATAAACAATTTATACAGCACTCCGCATTAAAATGTTTGAGCTTAATTATGCATATAAGACATAATCAGCAGCAGCACAAACAAATGTTAATTGGAAATTTCAGCTTAAACACTGGCTCACATTAAGTCCTTCTGTGTAAGCCATATCCCACTGTCTGTAGCTATTTTAGAGCCAATAATAGAATGTAGTATTAAATTTCTCCATTTTCTTTGTTCCTGGAGGCTGTAAGATGTAAGTGAGGCAGGTTGCGATCTCAAGGCACAAAGGTGGTCTGGGTTTTAAGGAATATCTCAATACCGATCAGACCATGCAAACCTTCAGGGTCAATTCTCACCTTGGGAAGCATCTAAATCAATAAGGAGAATTCAGACCAGCCAAGAGAAGATGGGGGTATTAATGGAAACAGATTTCCCCTCTGTGGGAGGGAAGGGGTTAAAGGAGGTCTGGAACAGAGTGGGGCATGAATCATGGTGTGAGGATTAACAGACACTGTGAAATCTCTTTAAAGATGATGCAAAGAGGTGGGGTGGATGGCAGGGTTTACACCCTTGTGCTGCTAGACGAAACATTGAGGGAGTTTTAGATGAACAGTTCTCAGACACAACATCGTAGATGGTTCACTACCAACACACAAAAAAGCTATTTCAGTTAATAGAAGACAGTTGAATAAAGATAATTATCCCTTTTAGGAACTATGAAACGCAAAGGACAGTGACAGTGAATTACAATATGCATGTTTATATGCACAGTTATAATCAAGCTACAGCGTTTTTTTGCATAGTCAAGCAACAGTCTTCATCTGTCTGTCCCAAGTAAGACATAATGCATAATCAAATACTGTATACGTCAGCTGAGAAAGTGCAGGTAATACACGGCACTCATCACCACTGTCTTTTGGAGCAAGTGTGCAATTTCAGGGCCAACTTTGGTCCGAATAACATGTATACATGCTAAACAAAGCCCAGCCACACTCGCATTATCCAAGTCTGTTAGTCCGACTACGCTAAAATCAGACTAGTACGATTTTCGTTCAGACTATAGCGATTACATGACATCTTACATCTTAAAAATATATTATTTTTTTTTGTCAAAATGAAATAAGACTTTTAAAGTGCATGTAAAATCAGTACTGACTGATTTTACCCGACTGATTTTAGGAGGGTTGTCAGAATACCTTAATCACATCATATCAAAATCGCAAGAAATTTCATGCTACAAGTTGGATTTAATTCTATCAAGAGGCAATAATCTTTCTCTTTTTGTCTGACCGGGTCCCCCTTGTTTGTTTTGCCATCCTAACTCAGGTGGCACAAGGAAAATGTACAATGCCCAGCCATACTTCAGACTAGTTTGTATGACAAAAAGATATAGTCCTTATAATAGGGATGTGCAAAACTATCAGTTTTCACAATCGATTAGTAGGTCGGTTGTTTGAACGACCAGTCGACTACTGTGTTAAGGATGATAATGTACGTATAATTAGGCTCTGTTATGATCACTTGACCCCAATCAGGCACACTTCAGAGGGATTTACGGATGCTAAGGATTTTCACCAAAATATAGGTTAAATAACTATAACATCTTATTGCAGAATACTATCAAATTAAATGTTAGAAATAAGAAATGTTCCAATAAAGAGCAGCACAACACCGCTTATTCACATCCTGAATGCAGAATGATGTGCTTTAATGTAACCGGAGCACTTGATAATCTTAGGTTGATCCTCGCTGCATATTCAAAAGCGCAGAACTGCAAGATAACGATGCGGGTACACAACATCTAGTTCACGACATCAATCAGTTTAAACCCTTTTAACAGCAACTATTTATATAAGCAGTGTCAGACAGAATCAGCAAAAGACTTTAATCTCTCCAAAGCACCTCACAAAAACAGAAACATTACTCAGCAGAGGATTTAAAGTCTGATAGTGATTGTCTTGTAATGTATTGTTGATGTAGTGTTTTGATGGATGAAACAGCAGCGGTGCATAAATGGACTATATTTAAAGCAATAAAGACAAAAAAATTATAGCAGAATGTTTTACTGTGTTGACTTATTTATCTTTAAGCACAGCACACTATAATCAAACAAAAATGATTTTTAAGAAGTTCTCTCAATCAATTTGAGAACTGCGTTTCCCATTAAAACCACAACCTCTAAAAATATGAATGTTAGTCATCCTCACTAATCGACTAGTCAATTGTTGGACAACTAGTCAATTAGTCGACCACCGTGGCACATTCTTACCTTATCAGGTATTGTATATTATTTTATGTAGTTCTAGACGTAACAGTCTTGGCGTATTTTCAAAACTACTATTTTAAAGTATTTGAGTTTTGGGTGACACGATACTACCTTAGTGACAGGAGGCCGTGCATTAATATAGAATTATATTAATGTTCATTGTATGTGTGTTCACTGGTGTGCATATATTGTCTATTTTACAGTGGCTTTGAACATGGCTCATCCAATCAGATTTTTGAAGGTTCTTGAGTTTAAAAAGAGAATATATTATCTGGGCAAAATTACCTCCTGTTCTCTCTGGAAGACAACCACTCGTCCGCCTTTGTCCCCAGTGGCCAGCAGCTCTCCTGTAGAGTTGAACTCAACCGTGGATATGATGTCAGCTGTAAAAGAAGACAAAGAAGATGATACATTAAATCATCAAATCAAAATATTTACGTTTTATACTCCGCAATGTGACAAATATTAAAAAGTAATAATATAAAGGGATTTTTTACATCTTTAAAGGTAAGCTTATCATTGCACAGCATTATGATTGGTTGCCAATCTCAATAAAGAAGTTGGGCCTGAATAACTGTTCTGAGACCAGTCCAACCATCTCATTTCAAATATGATTACATGCTCATCCAGGTTGATACCAAGAGCATCTCTCCAAATGCTCCCCCATCATAAAGAAGCCCGTTTCACCTCCCCACATCACCACTCCATTGATATGTAAATCCCACCGAATATCATCCACTACCATTCTGCCAACAAATATCATCTTCTTAAGCCAGGAAGATGCTAGCTAGACCTTTGATATGCCAGAAACAGTGAACAATGAGAGATTCTAGGTTGATAAGGGGACTGTATTCGACATGTAGGAGATAGCACACACCTGTCACTAGAGGTGTGAATCTTCACTGGCCTCACGATGCGATTACGATTAAAAGGGTAACGATTTGATTATAGAACGATTCTCGATGCATCGCGATGCATCTTGTCCTTCAAATTCTTTCTTTTTTAATTTTCTTCAAAAATGTATTTTTTTACAAAAAAATTTCCCTTTCACAGCTGTTTTAAAAAATCAAAACGAGTCACATTACATAAACTGGCCTTTTAAATGGTAAATGGTCTGCACTTAAATAGCACCTTTTTTAACCTTGGAGGTTACCAAAAAACTTTACACTGTGTCCCATTCACCCATTCACACTCACACTCATTCACCAATCATGGAAGAGCTGCCATGCAAGGCACTAACCTGCCATTGGGAGCAACTTGGGGTTCAGTGTCTTGCCCAAGGACACTTCGGCATGTGGAGTCATGTGGGCCAGGAATCGAACCGCCAACCCTGCGATTAGCGGCCGACACGCTCTACCACCTGAGCCACAGCCGCCCCGTGCTTTTAAATTCAATATGAGCTATGAAAAAAACATGGAACATCCACAAGATGTAAAGAAATAAATGTTTGTATAAATCAAAACAGTGTCTCAGTTTCTTTCTTTAGAACCTTATAAAAAAAATCTCTTAAAAGTACAAGAAAAAAAAATATTGGTTCTCCATCAAAACACACTATTAATTCAACTGATTATATAATTAATCTATGCCATGCTATTCATTTTCATTTTTAACCACAACTGGAAGTTGCTGGTCCAGGATGAGCGATATATCTGCTTCTATGAGAGTGCAGCTGTCAGCTTGTCCTCTCCTCACCTGCACAGTTGTTGCTTCAGAAATGTATCAAGCATCTCGTATGCACTATTCCATCTGTTTGCTCTGTGAATAGAAGATCGCACGACCCTGTTGTGAAAGCTACGATGGATTTTAAACCTTTATCATCAGGTGTGCGCACAGTCCTGACAAGCGAGTGACCAGCAATAAAGCAAAAGCCAATAAAATGGAGAGCACGCAAGAGTAGATAAAAATAATTAAATGAAAACATCAACATCTCCCAAACCACTGCCTCATCAATATTTGCCTCATCTTCTGTGTTTTCCCCCGTTGTGTGCAAATCAGTGCAATAATGGGGATGAGCTCGTCTTTAGTGTTGTTTGTTGGCTTCTTATCATGAATAAACTCTCCTGTTGCTATTTGCGTAGGTTTGTGAAAGAATTTCGAGAACGTAGTTTCATTCGGGCAAAAATGGTCATGTGTTTGATACAGCTGGTCTGCAAACAGTCGTGTTTTTGCACTTGAATTTAGTGTATGCACTTAACACGCATCTTTGTTTCTACATCTGTCTTTGGTGTGCGCCACTGCTCTGCCGTGATTTAAACTGAACTCAGAATCGATTCTGATTCTTTTGAGAATTGATTCAGAATCATTTGTGTATGAATGGTGATGCATCACTGAAACTATTTTTTCCCCACACCCCTACCTGTCACGTTGTCCCTGGGATGAATGCATGACATCAGACTCACAGAGATATTTCAGGGTGTGACATCATCAGCAATTCATCATCCACTAGTGTGACAAAATCCCTTGTGCTCATGAAGTCATTAAAGATGAAAGATCAGACACACAAAAGGTATGAACTCTCGCTCCTGTCTGCATACACTCAGATAAGATTAAGGTAGCATGTGGTGGATTGATTGCCTTCAGACAAAATAAATTATTTGGACCTCAAGAGCCAGCCAACACAGCAAATGGCACTTATGGAGATGAGTACAGAACAAATTTGATAGATTAATTCATTATAGCAGGAAAGACTGCTTTAAGGCAATCTTGCTTAAATGGCAAGAGGTTGACCGAAATATCGGTGCAGATAGTTGCTTTTTGGCACTATCATATGGTTATCGGCAAAAATCAATGCCGATAGCTATTATTATTATTCCTCCATTTTGGGAGCTTGGGGGTTCTACATTTAGAACTTCTTGGTTCTGCAGTATAGCAGCTGCCTCTAGAGTTGAAATAAAAACAATCACTGACTCTGCATGGAGTTTGTTATGCCATGTGACTACTAGTATTGATAAATTATGATTAATGTTAATGAATTACTGCTTATAATGTAGGCTATTTATTAGCATATGACAATGATTACCTTATGATGTTTATATTGTAAGACATTGTAGATGTTTGTAAGAGTGCATATTTTGTTTGTTTTTGTGAGCTGCATGTGTTTGTGTGAGCTGAGAGCACATGTATTGTGGGGCTTACTCAAAGCTAGTTCAAAGTTTTTTTTTTGGAAGATGCCATTTGCAACCACTGGTTTGCTACCATTGTAGGTAATGCAGTCTTTTGAAAATCTTTATTGGTCAGCACTGTTTTTACATGTACATTACATGCACTACTGTATACTGGTCAGCGCTGCTCTGTCTATCACAGTGCCTATTGTAATGTTCATTGTTAGAAATGTATTGTACTGTCCCGTACTTTTGCACGTTTTTGCACGTGCACTTTATATAGGTATTATATAGGTATTTTATATAGGTATTTTTATTTAGTCTGTGTAGTCTCATATGGTTCTGTGTTTGTCCTATGTTGTTTTATGCAGCACCATGGTCCTGGATGAACGTTGTCTCGTTTCACTGTGTACTGTACTAACTGTATATGGTTGAAACGACAATAAAAACCACTTGACTTGACCTGACTTGACATTTAGTCATTTAGCAGAAACTTTTATCCAAAGCAACTTACAAATGAGGAAAATTATTATCTTTTATTTATAAGTAATATTGTAATATTTCATAATTTCCCTGTTTGAGCTACGTAAGCTGAAAGTACTGACCACCTGTATAATGCATTTTACTAAAGGGTTAATTATGTCATAAACGCCTCTGTATCCACAACATAAATTTGCACAGACCAATGAACAAGTGAACTTAAACTGAATTACACGCTATTCAGAATGTGTAAATTACATTTGTAATATGCCGTTTTCTTATAAACAAACTACTCTTAACGCAATATCCTAAATTGTCACAATACCCTAAATTGCCTAAACGTGAAGAATTCACAACAGAGTAACTTCAAAAATGTTGTTTAATCTAACATATTAAACATATTAATCTGTTTGATATACGTTTAAATAATTGTAGGCAGTTTATGTATTTTTCTAAATATTTGTTAAAAATTTGGTCTGTTACAGTTACTGTTTTATCATTTAAAATGTTATTTTTGTCGACTAAATGTCAAAGACATTTTAACAAAAATGTATGAATATGACATGATGAAATATTGACTAAACTTAAAGGACATTTTCGTCAAAAGACAAATATTATGACTAATATAAAAACTGTGAGGAAAGACAACACTGGTTTCAGGAGGGGAAGACTTCTCTACAATCACTGCAAACTTGTATTTCGGTCTGGCTCCATTCTGGTGTGGAACACCCACTTTTCATAATTCCTATCAATTCCACATGAAATAGTTCAGACAGACAAAATCTAGTCCCACCCTCATTTTCTCATTAAACACCCAGTTTATGGCACATTAAAGATGTAATGTACAATTTTTCAACTTAAATGGTTAAACCTGTCTTCCTGGGCCTTACCTGTGCTACAGAATATACAGCACCCTTCTAAATACCCAACATGATCTGAATAGTATGTGACCCACTTCCAAAACTACAAAGACTGTTGGCACTTCAAAGAGCTTC